>CM048819.1:64885030-65247726 GCA_026586065.1 Dioscorea zingiberensis | reverse complement strand
TAATTTTGTTGACAGATGGAAGTCTCACCGGAGTGGGAATGCTGCAAATGCAATGACTTTTGGGAGGTGATAGAAAGGCGGCTTTCTATTTTGGAACGACCAAAAATTAGAGGAAGTGTCATGTGATCTAGCCTAGAATTTAGGAATCATTGCCAAACTTTAGGTAGATATCAACTTTTTGTATTAAGAATATTATAAGGAAAATATTACCTCTTGCATCATATTTCATATAAAGAATAAAGAATATGAAATCGGTAAATATTAATAAAAATAAATAATTTAATAAGGTTGTAAAAAATTTTCATATATTTTATTAGTATACGTCTATATAATGTGACAAAATATAGAATAGAGAAAAAAAATGAAAGTTATTATAATACAATTATGTGACCGATAACTTTTTATAAAACTAATTTAATATATATTATTACAGAGTAAAATCACCTAGGTGTCCAAGAGGGTCATAAATGTTACGTTATCGTGGTCCCCGTGGATGATGCATTAACAACCGAAGTGACTGCCCAACATCAGTGGAGGACATTATGATAACAACCGAGGTCATCGCCCGTCATCTCGGGAGATCGAACGTCTTCATAATGGTTGAAGTTATCGTCCATCTTGAACAATGGGCAAGTAACCGCTCCCTCAGGCTATAAAAGGGACAAAGTGGCAACATCGCAAGGAACCCAATCAGATCAGGAAATCCTTATTCTGGTACAATCTGCAGACTCTCCTTCAATCTTTATTGTCTCATTCTTCTTCACTCCTGAGTCCTCTCCTTTGCTTTTCTCCTCTGACTTGAACGTCGGAGCCTACTCAGGACACAAGTGCTCGATCTTTTTATTTTCTCAGTGATCCCATTCCCACCTAGGAATGATCTCAAAATTTGATTAGTGGAGGAGAAGGCGTCAATAACACCAAATCCTTCCCAAACATTTGTTTAATCATATCTCATATCATCGTTGATTGTGATTCGTCGAAATCCCGAGAAGGACAAATCTCATCATTTAAATACATAATACAGACATACAAAATAATATTGTGACAACAACCACCACTCTCAAATGAATATTAACTAAATATTTCTGTATCAAATATATGAGAACATGTGAGATATTGGTTTAAAAGACAAAACTGTGAGGTGAACATATCAAAATAAATAATTTCATTTGAATTAGAACATTTCATATGTTTGATATATAAAAAATGATAATTTTTTTTTAAAAATTATTTATATAAACTTTTTTTATGGAATTTAAAGTCAGTAAATGAATAGAGGAAACAAAGAAGCCCCCACTTTTACAGAGAATATGTTTGAAGGTGGGGAAATGTGAAGGAAGATAAGAAACATGGTAGTTGCTTTTAATGGTGACAAAAGTGAATATTATTCTTGCCTCCATTGTGAGGAACAAAGAAAAATGGATGATCCCTTGGAATGGCTAATGGAATTTTATCTGAGTCATTGAGTTCTTAGACAAATTAAGGTGGGAAGGCCATGACTCATTAGTGAGTCAATTGTTGTGATCCCTATGACATCAATGAGTTCCTTCCAAGCATGTTAGATAACATATAGTGGACAAAGATGTGAAAGTTCATTAGCAACAAAAAGAACCAAAGCTTGTAAATTGTTCTTGATTCCATATGACATGATTAAAGTTATTTGGACATGATATTAAGAGCATAATTAGAGGATTAGGGTATTATTCATTCCCCACTTTGAGATGTCTTCTTACAAAGGCTGTCAGACCATTAGGTAGCTCAATTGATTAAAAGCATGTTTTCACTATAGTGAAATTAATTGTCATGTCAATGCAAAATAAGGTTGATTGAGATTAAACATAAAGTAGAATAATCTATTTTTTCTTAACATCCAGTCCATGTGTTTCCAGCGAAAACAAAAGTAATTAAAAGGTTCTTACTTTGGAACAAGCGGAATTTTACCCCATAATACAATCTCCTATTAATATTTTACAACTAAAAATATTGGTAATACCAAACTTTCATGATGAAAGTTGGTAAGTCGATTATCTTTATAAAGAGATGGTGATGAGTTTAGGAATAAGCACTGCTAGCAGCGGCGTGGTTCCGATTGGCTGATCCACAATTATCTCTCACATATATATATATATATATATATATATATATATATAATAAAAATAATATACTTTCATTTAAATGATTTATTAGATAATGAAAACATAGGCTTTTTATTTGATTAATAATTATAAGAGGCAGAAGATATTTTAATAGCCATTTACATCGAAAGCTCAAACTTCCTTCTTGCATAGGTGCTCCTTCGCTTCGATGAGAAAATGGGTTAGATTAATTCTATGGTTACAATTCTATCCGGATATGTCTTTTTCTAATCAATACAACATAAGGTAAATTAATAAAAGATATGAAGGATTATGTGAGATGTTCACAGAGACAAACGGGATGCATTTCTAACTTTATAAATTATCCGCCATGACACTAATTTGTTAATGCTATATTTGTTTGATATAGCACATCCACCGTGAAATAGTTGAGACTTACAAAAGGCGAACGAAACCATATGGAACAATAAAAGCCGCAGGCTTGCATGTAGCAATGGAGCACTCCATAGGGACTCTGGGTGGAGAGGCCCTGCAAACACCCGATTTTTAATGCTGCGTTGATACAACTTTTCCACCATGTTTACCTACTTTTAATTTTTCAATATTTATCTTGTAAACCATAAGAATGTTTTATACTGCCACAACTTTCTAACCATAGTTTATCTATTTTGTTAAAAAAAGAAGGACTAGAATAAGAGAAGTGATGCCAAAATTTATAAATTCAAACAACTATTTATTTAAATTAATTCACATGCATTAATTACAATTTATTATTCAAAAATGACAAACATCACCATGGCATGTGGGGAAGGGAGGATCATGTTTTGGTATATATGCAAACTGTAGACAGAAGGAAACATATATCCCTACAGAAAAAGCGAGTGCCCCAGGAAACATTTATGTCCTAGCATTAAACCTGGAACAGGAGGGAATGTTAACCCACTGAAGTTGTAGTTCCACTTGACCACTCTCCACATTTCTTAGCCTGAAAACAACATCTTGTGCCAAGAGTTCCATCCTTCCAAATAATAGGACTCTCCCTAACCAAACAGTTAGGTGTCTGTAGGGCATCACACTCCTGACTCACAGAGACCCCTTCAGCCTTCCCTTCCAAGATTCATCTGCACACAATCCACTAGAGGTTTTATACTCAAACTCAGCGTCACCCATTTCATCGTCTCGTGTAAATGTATCCCATTATCCAACACTTCCTGCGATTATTACTTGATTTATTCATACTCACTGAAAAACTGGGGCCGTAAATTAAATATAGGAAAAAAATGGGTCACTGATCAATCACATCCAATCACCACTGATGTCGACATACAATTATTAATTTATCGGATGAATTGGCTCGGTTATTGAAAAGTGTAAAGGTATCTCTATTCCGTAATCTCCTAGGATTAACATTTCTGACTTCTTTACACTGGTTTTGAGTTTCTGCAAAAAGCAAAATTATACAAGTAAATTTGAATTCTGTGTGTATCTTCAGTGTCGGGAATATATAAGTATTCTACGAAATTGACTGACTCAAGGTATTTAAAAAAGTAAATTAACCTGACGTAATCGTAAACGTGAGAACTACATACAGGGATCAACTGCCACGAGAAGCATCAATGGGTAGGCCAAGTTGATACCCTCTAACCTACCTCTCTCACCTCGTAATAAGCCTCCCATTAATACGTTTTCATGTCATTCACCTTATGACCTCGAGCTCATATCTGACCTCTTTCTTTCTCTTGTCGCCGTCCTTGTCCTGACCACAGTAGACGATGAGATGTAGAGAGTTTTCTTTTTCTTTTTTCTATTTTTTTTAAATTACTTAAAATGGCTAGGATCTATGTCCGAAGATAGAATGTTTGTTGACATGGTCTCGAACTATTTAGTAAGCATAAAGCAAATGCGGAGTACCACAAAATCAACATTGAGAGCATATGAAAAATTGTCGCAGATTTGTTAATTAATGATAAGTTAATTACGCATCTAATTATCTAAATTAATAAATACTCGAAACTTTTCTAATCACTTGGTCAAGCAAGCATGGGGAGGGGACAAAGAGGATGGACATATATTGAACCCAAGAGACAAGACTTATTAATATACCTCCCATATTCCCAAACATGGTTGATCCTTGTTGTTTCTTTAGAACATTTGAGCATAAAACACGGCACTAAAACACTGATACCAACCTCACAACCAACATCAACTGTTTCAATGCTCAACACTAACCAGACAACTGAGAAAATGACTTGAGAGTTTGGTATAAATATGTTTGGCTACTTTTATTCATTGTACCCTTGATTTTCATTGATTTAGGGTGAGAGTAATTTGGAGGAGAAAAGAGTCAAACAACAAATTTGTGATCCTCTTGTTTTTTCTTTCTCTTTGTTTTTTTTTTAATTTGTCAGTATATTCTTATTTTCAAAAATATATAAATTATATATATATTTTTTTTATAAATAGATAAACCACATTATTTTTTTTTATAAATGGATAAACCACATTAATTAGCTTTTGGGAAGCTTTTTTTTTTTTATTATTTAAGCGCTTTTAGAAACCAAAAAAATTGTTTGTATTGGTTTTTCCGGGGAAACAGAAACGGTAAAAATGTTGAAAAATAGTTTTTTTTAGAAGTTGGTGGTTTGAAACTTATGTAAAAAGCTTTTGGGATAATATAATTACTAAAACATCCTTATGAAAACAAAGAAAGGCAAGGGTTTAGGGATTATACTATTACCAAAACCCTTATGATAATACAATCATCAAAATTTTCCAACTATAAAAGTATTTTGAATTAACATATCCAAACACAAAATATACAGAAACCTTTAACTTACTATGAAATCCCTTGTTGTTAAATCCTTCTATCAAATTGGAAAAAATATTTTTTTAAGTCAATCCAAACGAGCATAGAAATTAAGTACAACAAACACATGATACACAACCATATTACAAGAAAAGAAGGAAAGAAAGAGCAGGTAATCTGAACTCTCCTGATAGTGTCCTTGCTCTTTAAGAACTTCCTCCCATAGGATGTCATCGCCTTCACTCGGGGTTCCTCTAAAGAATTTCAGACTTCTCTTGACCAGACTTTGGATTGCTTCCAACCTTGATCGTTTGGTCATCAATATTGTTGCATGTCTAAGACTCTAAGTTAAGATCATATATTGCCACAAATAAAAACTATGTTTGTTTTTGGAGATATGCTTTATATATGGTTGGCTATGTACAACCATAGCAAGTTCCAAATGTGAGCAAGAGATAAAACTCATCCATCCCTCATTGAAATCACTACTCATCAATGAAACACAATAAATGGAAGAAAGAACATGTTGAGAAATGGTTGCACAAGTCCTGGGAATAGATAGATAGCATCAGGATCTTGATTCTGATTCTGAACAAATCAGAGATAAGATTGACAGTCACATATACATATTTTTTTAAGTTATGTATGGCCAATGATAGCTGGCACTTAACTGAGAATATTACCATTTATTAATCAAAAAAAGTACAAAATGATGTACAGATTGACTGGGTTAATAAGGTAGAATTAATGGCACAAGTCTGCTGTCCATCCATGATCCTTCCCTGCAAAAGGGTTTATTAGTTGAAGTCCAATGTGGAAAAGATGATCAAGTGAACTCTTCTATTTCTCTTCTTTCTCTCACTGACTTTCATGAATGAATGAACGGACACTCCCACCACCTTCCTTCACTTCTCATCGGTAGCTGAGTCCAATCACTTCCTTCTTTGTATTTACTTCCCAAAGGAATCTATTCCCCCTCACTGACCCAATCAAAATTTCATACCCATTTGTCTATAAGTAAATTTTAATTTTAAAATATTTAATTTGATTTTTAATGATTTGTTTGGATGAAGAAAATATATATGCATACTTAGTAATATATGGTATGATATGTTAATAAGTTGTTTATGTTGATTTTAATTATATGGTATGGTTACATAAATAATTATAAAATAATCAAGATATCCTAAAAAAAATATAAAGAAAGAGAATGTGAGCCGGTCACAATGAAGAAGAAATTGGTTGGCGAAGGAGATCAGAAGTAGCGGTTGTGACTTTTGTTGGGTGAGGATTAAGATTGTGTTCTCTAATTGCTGGAGAGAAAAAGAGATTGAAGTAAACTTGGTATTTAAAAATTTATTAAATATATTTTTGACAAAAAAAAAATTAAAAATCATGAGAAACCATCACATGGGTGGTTTGAAAAATCCATAAATGATTATGAACTTTTGAACCCTAAAAAACCATGAAAAAAATACCATTAAAATGAAAGTGAAGATAATACATTATAAAACCATGTTTTTTCTTTTGAAAAAATAGATAAACTAACATTTATTTATTTAATTCAGGGTAACAAAACCATTGAAGTTACATAGGGTTCATAGTTGAACCGACAGTGACAGGGGTTCATTGTGGACCCAGTGTTACATAGAGTGATAAAACGGGGGCATGTATGGCCTATGACCTTCCTGGTCTCCCTCATGTGCCCAAGTATGTAGCCTAGTTCCTCCTCTTCAAAATCCGTTTTCAGGGTTCTTTGTACTCGTTCCTCCCTAGTGAGGGCAAAGCTTTGTCTGACTATGATATGCATTTCCTGGAGTTGCCACCTCTTGGTGGCATGCGATGCATCGAACCACGATAGGAAAAAAAAATCTATGTGGCGGAGTAGATTCATGTAAACACTATATTTATCTTAAAAACACCACTTATATTTTTCCAACCAAAGACACCATGTGATGGTCATGACGAGCAGGTTTGAACCCTTTCGGAGATCTTTATTACTCATAAAATTTTATGTGAAACCATGAAACAAACAATGTGTTACTCATGTTCATATATATTAGATTATTTATTCATTTTAAATAATTATATTATTATTATTATTGTGAATATTGATGGGTGAAGAGAGAGAGAGAGAAAGAGAAGTGGGCGGTCAATGCGGAGCGAAGTGAGGATTTGTTTAGGCGGAGGATGTCGTGTCCGCAGGGCACAGTGCCCCGCAATCCGTGCCCCCCAACTCTTTTTCTCTTTCTCTCTCTAAAAAGAACTCTAGAGTCAGTAGTAGTAGTCTAATTGCAATGCAATTGAAAGGACAAAGGGATTGAGTCAGCTCTGCCCCTTCTGTTCACCCTTCTTTCTTTAAGCCTAACGATGCACCGCCCCTGCCATCGCACGTGCGCACGTGACTCCTCCCTCGCCCCCAAACCCAAACCCAACCCCCCTTCTATTTCCTTATTAGACTCCTTTTAATTACATTAATAAATAATTAAATATTATGTTAAATTTGTTTTTTTATTTTTTTTCTTTCACAGTGAGGGAAAAAGGAAAAGAAAAGGTAGGTTTGTCATGAGAGAATGGAAAAGTGGCTACAGGTTTGGACCAGTTACCCATATAAAGCTATCAACCCTAAGAAGCAACAACACTTATTTTATTATTGTCACAGCTCCAGCAGCTCTAGCTCCAGCTCCTGCTCCTAAAGTCTCTCCCAATTCTCATCTTCACTTCATCTCCATTCTCCCAATAAACCACTTCTTGTTGTAGTAAAGAAGAGAGTTTTTAGAGTCTTTTGAGTTTGAGTTTACATAGAAGACATAGAAGGAGAGACATGGGCCCTGTTTCTTCTCTTTAGAGAGTGAGAGAGAGAGATAGAGATGGTGGGCTCAGGAGCAGGAGGGGCAGGAGGTGATGCAGGCACAAGGAGCAAGTGAGGCAGTGGGGATGATGGCCCTCCATGAGGCTCTCCGCAACGTCTGTCTTAACTCAGACTGGACTTACTCTGTCTTCTGGACTATCCGACCGCGTCCGTATGTCCTTCTCCTTTCAACAACTCTTCTTCTTCTTGTCTGGCCATCTTGAATGTCTCTGTTTTGTTTTTCAAAACCAGGAGGTGCAGAGGAGGCAACGGTTGCAAGGTCGGAGACGATAAATGGCAGCTTGTAAGCTCTTCTTATATGAGTTGTGTTGTGTTTTTACTTTGCTTTTGGTTCTGTTCCTGAGGTTTGTTTTTCTTTGTTAGGATGTTGATGTGGGAGGATGGGTTTTGCCGGACAAGGGTGGCAGAGTGCTTGGAGGACATAGATGGAGAGGATCCAGTGCGCAAAGCTTTCAGCAAGATGTCCATTCAGCTCTACAATTATGGAGAAGGGTGGGTACTGGGTAGGTGTTTTTCAGTTGTGTATATACAGTAGAGAGTTTAAAGAGTTTGAAGAAATGTCAAATGTGGAGGATTTTTATTTTTATTATTTTTTTTTTTTACTGGGTGGTGATCGTGGTGGTGGGTATTGGTTTTGCTTTACTTTATTTATTATGGGATCTGTTGATTGATTGATTTCAACAGGTTGATGGGAAAGGTGGCCTCTGATAAGTGTCACAAATGGGTGTTCAAAGAACCTTCCGAATGCGAGCCCAACATCTCTAACTACTGGCAGAGCTCCTTTGATGCTGTATGTAGACTAGACATGCACTCCATACTTTCTCTTTCTCTTTCTCTTTCTTTAGTACTACTACTCTCAGTCTCAGAGAGTGTGAGAGAGAAGATGCTAGTCATATGGTTCTTCTTCTTAGTTCTGACCAAGCTTTGCAGTCTTTGGTCAGATCTGCAATCAGAAACAGAATTGATGCTTGCCATCTCTCTCTCCCTCTCTCTTTTCAAAGCCATAATAACTATATAGTAGTACTAAACTAAACAGAAGTGTCAATTTGTTTGTCTCTGTTCATCATCTTCTTGCAGCTTCCATCTGAATGGGACTGACCAATTTGCTTCCTGGAATACAGGGTCATTTGATTGATTGGTTAATTTAAGTTCCAGCAGCTTGTGATCATCACTCAGTGATGTGAATTGATTCTGTTTCCTTTTTATCAAACAGACTATAGTGCAGTGATTCAAGCTGGGCATGGTCTTCTGCAGCTTGGTTCTTGCAAGATTGTGAGTTTTTTTTTTTTTAAGTGTTTCTTCAAGTTGTGGATTAATGGTTTGCTGCTGGTTCTCAGATACCTTGAAGACCTGCACTTTGTGCTGAGAATGAGACACATGTTTGAGTCACTGGGCTACACAATCAGGGTTCTATCTCTCTCAGCTCTTCTCCTCCACTAGAAACACATCCCCTTCATCATCCACAACTCCATTGAAGCAAAATGCCTACCCGTCCTCCTACTCCTATCTTCAACTGGAGCCACGCACCACTCCCTTCCACCATGCCCATCACCATGCCCAGCTTCCCAAGAATGGCACCACCCAACAACAAAGAGGGACACCCACCTCTTTCCCTCCCTCCCCCACTCCTCTGAAGCTCCAATGGAGGACATGATCCCCTGACCATGATCCAGACCTTAAATGGCCTAATGGCCTGTCCTTCTTCACTGCACTCACAGGTAGAACTGATGATGCCAAGCTCTTGTTTGGCTCTGATCAGGGGTTGGGAAACAAGCAGCAGCAGCAACCACCACCACAATCTCAAAACCACCAGCTTCTCATGCCCAGGCACGTTGATGACTCCTCCAAAGCAGTCTCTGAGTCATCTAACCTGCAGAGCCATGGACACAGGGGTGACAACTCCATGGGTGCCAATGAACCTGAGGACTACTTGAGCCTGGAGAGCCATTCCGACAAAGCTAGGAAGATGGAGAACAACAAGTTCAAGAGGAGCTTCACTTTGCCTGCCCGAATGACTTCCTCAGCCTCTTCCTCTTCTTTGGATCATCATCACCAAGCTTCAACACCTCATGCCATGGAGTACAGAGGCTCTGAAGCTGGGATCTACTCTGATATCATGGAGACCTTCTTGGATTGATTGATTTCAATCTTCTTGTTTGTATTCTAGGAAGAACGTTTGTTGTTGTTGTTCATGAGTAGATGGATGCAACGACATGCATGCACGCATGCATAAAGAAGCATTCTGTCAAATAAACCATGTTTGTGAGAAGAATTTTGCCTCCAATTTTCCTCTTCTCTTCTCTTGTGAATTTCTCAATTTAAGCTAAGTTTATATAAGCTGAAATCAAACTTCAATATAAAGAGATTGAGCTAGCTCACACGTTTAGGTGCGGTCAAGATAAGGAGAACATGGTTAGGTCGCACCAAGTATTCAATTGAGGACAAGTAGTGAGACAGTGGCTGAGGATAGAGAGTGAGAGACCCCCCGCCATTGTCATGGCTCTCCATCATCTCCAAGCTCCCCATCTCCAAACCCTAACCCTCCGTCTCCGTGCTAATCCCGGCCCTTTTCTCCCCGTGCTCCCCATCTCCATCCTCCTCTCCGCTCGCCATTTCCCGCCTCTCCGCCGTCGCCCCACCACCCGCCTTCTCGCCTCTGTCGGCAAGGAAGAGACCGAGCTCCGTATCGCTAGTGATGAACCGCAGGACGCCAGCCCTGAGGACTTGGAATGCATTAAGGATATCCAAAGGGTCGATCTCCATTCCTTCTCCGACCCTCCAGGGTTTATTTTCCCTCGCTCATGGCTTCTTGATTTGGTGACAGGTGCTGGATCTTCTCAAGAAGAACAGGGACATGACCATTGGTGAGGTGGAGTTGTTCTCTGGATTGGTTTAGTGTCAGTTGTGATTTAAGTTATTAAAGGACACTGGATTCCCTCTGTTCTAATTTTGTTAGGTTAAGTTAGTTCTTATGATTGAGGACTCTGGATTTTCTGAGCGAAAGAGATTGCTTAATGTTGATGATCCTGATGATGAAATTACTAAGCAGGACTTGATTGATGCTTTGGAAGAGGTAAGTGCTGCAATTTTGCATAGTTGCATGGTTTTCTTTTATGAGAAAATGGTCTCAATCTTTTCCCTACATTGTTTTGATAAAGTAATATTATATGTTGCAATGGTTTGTGTTCTTGATCAATATTTTGGTATATGCTGAAAACTGAGAACAAGCCTTTCTCATACCTTTAAATATAATTTTAGGCCAAGCTTCTGAGTGTATGTATATACTTTAGCAATCTTGAAATATACCTGTGAGTTACATATAGAGTTGTGTTTTTCGAAGTGTTTGTTGGGTAGTTCTCTTCTATGCTGTAAATGTGAAACCATGGCACATGTTCCATCATCTTCAATTCACTTGACCTTTTAGCCAGTTTTATGATTCGGTTTCAGTCTATGTTCTAGGCGTAATGCACAATGATACATATCCATCATAATTATCGAGTGCTAGTGGGTGAGCTTTTGATCCATTAATCAAAATAGCTAGAGACACAGTTATACAACCAGAGTCAATATCTTCACCGAAGTGATTCCCTGATCCATATCAACATATTGTCAGGATTGCCATCATATGATCCTTAATTATGCTATTCATAAGAATGTATCCTTCCTATTCTGATGCATCCACTGGTGTCTATCAAGCTTTCGGAACCAAGTATCAACCATTTATATTATGTTGACATCCATTTTGTAGGTGGTCGAAGGAAAAATTCCGGAAGACAGAATTGTTCTTAAGTTACTTGCAGCGGAGATGAATGAATGGCCTGATCTTGAGGTAAGAACATGGATGTTTCTTATTTTAACATGCACCGCCCTTCATTTTGTTCATATCCATCTTCAAAGCAATAAAATATGCAGTTATTTGATTCCATTAGTAGAATGGGTTATCCTCTAAAGACATTTTACTACTTCCATGAGCAAAACAGGTGAAATGAAAAGGCTCTACCAAGAGCAGTTTCCTCCACAGAAGGTACTAGAACTAGAGGCATTAATTTTTTGGTCCAAGTGAGGCATGATGACATTGGATATTTTATTGGGCTACCTAATCTCTTTTTCTCTTGTAGGGGACAAACCGTAAAAGTTAAAATCATTGTCCTTTCTTCCATTGGAAAGACTTACTTTAAGTCACCTTGAAACAAATGAATGAATGAAAGGATGAAATATTTTTGGAACTATTTAGTCCTTTTTTTTATTGGAGAGTTATGCTGCTCAAATGTTTCAATTGCTTGATGTAAGACATGCACTGCAGGAGATTAATTATCCGGTTTGTTGACTATCATTGTATGCTTGCATCATCATCATACTTCTTTAAAAGAGTCCAGGATCTGAATGATAAAAGCAAATACGAGTACTTCTATACTTGATTTATGGTTTTTGATTTTCTCCCTAGTATGTCTATATACACATCCAAAGAATCTGATCTGGGCTCATTTTCTCTTTAGTGTGGCTTCTTTTTCGTCATCAAGATTACATGAACTTGTAAATCTTCCTAATTCTTGTGTATTTTTGTTTATCTAATAGGTTGAAACACCAAAAAAGAGTAAACCTGGCAAATCCATTTATGCCAAAGCCACCGGCTAATGGGATTGATCCAGTGGAAGCTGCTAAAAGACTTAACATGGACTGGGACTCAGCTGCTGACGTTGAGGCTGAAGATGATGAAGATGAAAATGAAGTACCCCCAGTTTTGGTATGCATTTAGCGGGCAATGTTTCTTTTTGTTTATAAAGTCAGTTACAGCCAGTGATAAACAATGTTAACACCAGTATCCACTAAGATCTTTGACACTACAGCAGTTTAGTTCAGCAGGCAGGCAATTGTTGTTGGTAGGGACGGTAGATTTTCATTCTCATGTTTTAAGTTCTCATTTTCTTCACATGCATCCTGCAGGGATATGGAGCTCTTTACTTACGTGACTGCTTTGCCTCTTCTAATTGGAATCTCTGTCGTGCTGATTTTATTCTATAATTCTCTCCAGTAGAAGTTATCAAGGTTTATTTTTCCATGTATAAAGTCAATGATCCTTCATAAATTTAAACAGCACTTGACATAATTGCCATCAATCTCAATTTTGTAAATGATAGATGAGGCTGAGTTCAAATTGTTAAATTGTTTTATTAAAGAACAATTTTGATGCTTAAGCCTCCCTGTGTACTATTATGTAGAAATTTTATGCTTGAAGTCCATGATTGATATCAGGGAATTTGTATATACACATATTTGGAATCCTTTTCCTCAGTATTCTTCATGTATTCAAGCTATTGCAAGTTCTAGTGATGAATGTTGAAGAGAGAGCTTATGCATTTTACTTAAATGCTGTTCCTGTGGCATAGCTTCACTGTAATGATAGGTCTATATCCCATTTCTCAATATTTTGAAGCTTATCAGGGTTCCGTGGTATCATGATAGATCTATATCCCATATCTCAATATTTTGATGCTTTTCAGAGTTCAAATTATCCATGTTTGCAAGGTTCTAATCCAATCCTTCCTCAGGTGCAGTAAGCCATAACCCATTCTGCTTCTTTATATTGTACTATACATCCCTAAAGTTGGTATTACTAATTCTCTCCTCTTTGTGTCTTGCAGGATTGGCTTGAATTGATCACTGAATGATTGAAAACTCATACATAAACCTAAGTTTTCAATTTCTTCAACCGACCTCTCCAGGTCAGCTTGCTGTCATATATTAATGATGTTCTGTTGTAGTACAAGAATAAGCCTGACATGCAGAGCAAATGGCTGATCGTGCTCTCCACCATCACAAAAGTGAGTCAACTCCTCATCACTTTAAATACATGAAAGTCATCCTTGATTGCTCTTGCACAGCCATTTGCGGCAACTAACCATGCCTCCCTACCCCATTGCCTCCAAAGAAGATGAACCAGCACCTGGAGAAGAAGATTATGGTGACAATGATGAAGACAACCTCTTCAGCCTTGGAAGCTTAGCTGCCAGTAAGCTTCAGAAGCTCTACCAACCAGATGATTATGGCTTCGAAGCATACTTGAACTTCCCCATGGAGATGGAGAAGCAGATATCAGTGGATCCAGCATCACTCCAGGGATTGGCAAAGGTGAACAACCACCACCATAACAAGCCAAAGTTCATAAGTGCCAGCCTCCCATGTTCAGCAAGCTCATCGCCTCGTTCAGATTCAGCTCTGATCAAGAGCATGATGAAATGGAGAGGTCCCAACCAGCAATCTCTATTGGCTCGCCAGCGTTCTGCGGCATTGCCCAGATCAGCACTCCAACAAAGAACAACCCTACGCAAGAGCAAGTCTTGTGCTGAAGGTAGATCATGCTCACCATCTGACGAGTTTGATATATTGTCAAGAAGGTTCAGCTTTCAGCAACAGCCATCAGAGGAATGGCGTTCAAGTCCTCTATGAATGCAAAGACGACACTAGAGACTCTAACAAGGATCAAGAAGAGGAGGAGGAAGAAGAAGCAGAATCACATGACAAAGAAGAGAGCTTTAAATGTGGAGCACTGTGCTTGTTCTTGCCTGGTCTTTCAAAGAAGAAGCCATCAATGCCTGCCATTAAAGAAGCAAGGGAGGACCAATTAAGTGTGGCTTCCAGAATTGTCTCACTTGAAAAATTTGAATGTGGGTCATGGTGTTCTTCTCCAGTGTTGGGTGTTGATGGACATGGTGAGAGTGTTCGATCTTATTTCGACCTGCCACTGGAGCTGATAAGAAGCTCTACAAATGATGCTAACTCTCCAGTGAATGCGGCCTTTGTGTTCGATAAGGATAGAAAGGGAGTACTGAAGAAGAGCTCATCCAGGTCAGCAGCCCCAAGGAAGTCTCATGAATCATCAAACCGCCATGTCAGATTCTCTACTTCAGCTCCTACGTCTTATCCCCCATCTCCAACCTCTGCCTGCATCACTCCCAGGCTGCTTAAAGCCAGAGAAGACTTCAATGCATTCTTGGAAGCCCAGAGTGTTTGACTTCGTTTGATGCTATTATTAATATTTAACTAATTAATATGCTTGTTGTATTTTACATAGTTAACGTGTCAGTTGATTGTGCCACCGGGACATGCAGTTCAACATATGTAAGTTTCTCATGACAATCAGAAGTAGAAGCACAGAGATGGCGACACGATGGAAGAGTCCAAAAACACCGCCTGTCTGAAAGGACCATGTCTAACGGGCGTATATAAGTGGGACCAGAACGTGTTGTCCATTAGTCTTAGTTTGTGCGTTTATTTCAAACCAAGCTGGCACATCTATAAGCCATGATGTGCTTGCTCGGTCTAGTAATGTCAAAGAGTTATAGCAACCCAACCCACTCTAGTGGGCCCAGCCGACACCACCTTCAACATCGCCAACCGAAAAAACAAAATGAAAGTTTTGCACAATAATAGCAGCTCATGTTAGAAAGGAAAGAAAGAAAGAAAAAAACATCAATTCTATCTCAACATAGCTGGTGGTCTGAACAAAACGTATTTATCATATCTATAAAAAAAATAATCAAAATCAATGATTCAATGCCTGTATGGTGTTTGTGTTATTGCCGCGTGCGGACGAGGCGTGACCCTATGGCCTTGAGCTCGTATCGTTTGACGCTACCAGCGAGAACACGGAGCGTGTTGTCAAACACGTATGGCGAGTTCTCGAAGATCAAGTCAGTGGCGTTCACAAACTGCCGGCAAGGCTCACGGCGGTCGGATATGGTGCCGTGATAGTGAAAGTACTTGATCCGGCCATCCAACTTGTGGAGCGTCCGGCCGGCCACGTTCTGCGACATGTGCACGCCCGTTGCGAACACATTGCGCGGCTGGATCGCGTACTTCCTGTCCCTGCGCACGCCTCTCTTCACATCCCTGTACACCAACTTCTCAAAGCCCCACATCCTGCAAACCAATCACAACAATCCATTCAATTCATCATTCCTTTGATCTACTACTGAACTTAATAGCAGGCAGGCAGGCAGGCAGGCATACCTTGGCGTCTTGCCGGCGTCGGAGGAGAGACAGAGCTTGTTGGACATGGGCATTTGCTCGATGGTGAACTGAGTGTAACCCGACAACGAATCCAACAGAGATCTCAGCGTGGACTTGGAAGCGATATAGAGGAACTCATCGATGTCGAAGAAGAACATCCACTTGGCGGCGTGACGGTATCTATGCAAGCAGTCATTGACTATAAGGAACTGGTTGTGATAATACCCATCGAACCGCTCTTGCTCTCTAATGTCCTGAAGAGTCAAAATCCCCATCGCCATCCACGGCCTCAGCACGTCGAGCACCTCCGGGTGAACGCCGCCGGCGTCGTGGAACACGAAGTGCGCGCGCGGGCCGAACAGCCGCACGTGGTACGCCATCCACTCCCTCACTCTCTGAGGGCTCAAGTTCCCGTACAAAGACGAGCCGCAGTAGAGGATGTCGTGTTTGGGCGGCGCCGACGTGAGCTCCGTCATGTTGAAACTCCCCTGTTTCTCATCTATAGCTACAAAACTCTCCTCCAAATCCAAGCCCTTGTCGCCTCCGCCGCCGGTGGTGGCGTGGACGACCAACTGCCCACCGGACCCGTTAACGCCGACGTCCTCCGGAAAAGTACAATTGACGACGACGACGGTGTATACCCGGCCGTAGCCCCAGTCAGGGAGGATCTTGTATCCAGTGGTAGCGATGGAGCGATTGGTGTCGCTATGAGGGATCCACACGCAACGGAAGGTGGGGTTGGAGAAGACGTGGAGGGGTTTGGAGCCAAGGCCGACGATGGCGAAGGTGTTGGCGCCGCCGCGGTAGGCTCCCATCTGGACAAAAAGGTACGCGGCGGAGCCGACGGCGTTGAAGGCTCGCTTGACGATTCCGGAATGTAAGTCAAGAGTCTCTTTTGGTGGATTGGGGGTGGAGAAGTTGAGGACTTGGGATTGGGAGGTGGTGGTGGTGGTGGTGGTGGAGGAGAGGCAGGAGAGGGAGGGGAGGAGCTGGAGGACTGTGGCCAAGGAGCAGAGGACGAGGAGAGAGGTGAGTAGGAGCTTGACATCCACCAAGCTCCACACCATGCCCACCTCCATGCTCTTCTCTTTAGACATCTCTCTGAGAGGAAGAAGAAGAAGAAGAAGAAGGTTTGAGGAGGTTCTTCTATGGATTTTGAAGGAAAGAGACGATTGTGAATGAATAATGGAGGTGGTGGTGACGAATATAATTTAATTTATTTTATTTTAGTAGTGGGGAATGATTTTAATATAATTTATGGAAAGAGACTTAAAAGTGAAAGCGGTGGACACGTGGTGGTAGGCTGGAGATTGACTCATGTCTGGTTCGAGAATTTGCTCCTTTATTTCTTAATTAACTATATTTTGTTTTCCGCTGCCAAATTTGAGCTTAATATTAAATTTGTTTATATGTATATATATAAGAAGATAGTTTGTGTGTTTCAGGGGCTTAATTTAGAAATGTCATAGTTTAATAAGAAGAATAAACATATGTTTAAAATTATATAAAAAAAAATATTATGTAAAAACCTTCGTATATTAGATATAAGCAACTCAATCTGATATGAGATTAAGGTTTAGTTATTGTTGTTATATATATAAATTTGAGTGAAATTATATATGTGAAAATCTAAAATTATTAAAAAACATATGTTGAAAATTAGACATGAAAACAGGTGTCTTAGATCTGGATTTTTGGACGTTGTAAAACGTGACTGTCTTTGTTTCCTTTTTCCCCACTTGGAGCCTTCGATTAGAGGCAAAGGATGGTGTGTGACCTGGGAAATTGGATTTATGCCTTGCCTTCTTAAAATAATGACAATAATATAAATATTTTATATCATGTAATTATATTAATAAATATAATGAAATAAAAAAATACAGAATAAGAAGATGATGACAAGTTAAGATCCTTCATTTTATGAAACAACTTATATTGATAAATAGTAATGTGATACTTCCTGAAAAGTATCAAACAACACATAATTGTAATTTTTCTTACGGTATGCATTTATAGTCAAACAAATTAACAAAGTAGATATTTTTTATTTTTCTGAATTAGTCTCATGCTTTTTTTAGTGATTTTATATTTCTGGCCTTTTACCTTTTTTGATCTATATATATATATATGATTGTCTATCTAGCATTTAAAAGAAAAGTTTTATATGAACAAATTCATATCAATTGTAAATCAAATAATCTATTGATATTTCTAAGGACCAAGAGATCATGAATTTGATTATGAGGATATATTTTTAAGAGTATGAGTAATAATTGTGACGGTTGATTCTAATGCCCACTTATGCACAAGCCCCATTCTCATATCTGCTTCGTTGAGATTTGTGTGCATCTTTAATTTCTTAGTGGCTTGCCTCTCATATTAAAAAAAATAAAATAAAATAAAGTACCTCAGTGGTAATAAGGTTAAAAAAACTAGAATAATTTGGGAAGTGGATCTGGTCACATCTTGTGAGGCCATTGTCAAGAGCCACATGTTCATGTTCATATTCAATTTTAAGAAAGTTTCCTTCTAATGTTCCGTTTCATTGCTGCCGCAACAAAGACAGGAGGCTCAATCCTTCCAAGCAACAGCTTAGAACAAGCCAAAAAAAATGGGAGATATTTCACCCACCTTAGGATCAAAGGTTCAATGTTTCTGTGTACTAATCAATGCCTAATAACTTATTGACGAAACTTAAAAATTATTCATAATATTACTTTTTTAAAGATATTTTTTAGTTTGATGTAGTTTATATGTCCAAAGACTCTAAACAATCAAAGCTACAAATCGCAGAGTCAATAATGAAGAAAAACCTGACGTTCACAAAAGAGATTGCAGGACAATCAATACTCAAATTATACTCCCAAAAATTGAGGCAAATCAATTAAATCCAGGATAAGAGAAGATGAATAGATTACATGGGCTCCCATTTATACCAGCATTCCTTGCTACCACATATATAATTTGTTCGAACATTAATATGTTATAAAAATTTAGAGAGAATTTTAATTAACCTCATTTTATCAGTAATTTCTAAATTTGAATTATATGAAAGGAATTCTGAATTTCCAATGTTTCTATCACAAATCAATTGATTCTAAAAATCCAACAACGTGGATAAACTTGATTCTACTAAAACATTTAAATGAATAAATAAAAATAGAAAAAACTATATACTCAAATTGACAAATGTTTAATTAATCAATCTATAAATAAAGTGGGAGCTTATCCTATGGCTGATGTTTTGCAATAATATGATTGACACCATGGTGGATAACACATGCCATGTCTCACTTAGGAAAATAAACAAATTCCCTTATAAAGCAAACATCATGTAGTAACTAGCATGCATGAATAAGAATCTAATGCCAAGTTGAACATTAGGTTTCCATATCATGAAGCCCAAGGCCCTAAGCTAACCTGGTTGAGGTCTGAGTCCTTTGTGTTTGGTCTCCTTCTCCATTAGCACAAACTTAAGGAGGACAGAGACTTGCATATTAAGTTGCAAAGACAACACAAGTGCTCTGCTTATACATATATATATATGAATTAGGAGTTGGGTGATCATCACATCACATGCATGTACTGTGTCATTAATTAAGGAGTTGATTAAGTTCCATGAAAAATGTGACCATGTTCCTCCCCCCTGGTATTAATATCATGTCTTTGCCTGCCATGACAAGTAGGATCAAGCTTAATGAATCCAATGGAGAGCCTTTGCAGGAGTCCCTCTCAGGTGTACAATATTAATTGAAGAAAACTCTAGATCACCTTCTTACATTTCAAGCTGTTTTTGATGATCAATAATGAAAACTTGATGGAGATATTATTCTATATTTTGTTTGTCACAACAAAGTTATCTCTATATATTTAAAAATAAATATTTTTAAAATCTATATATAACTCAATACTCTCTATCTAATATATAATCAATTTTTAATCACTTCGTAATCAATAGAGATTAGAGTCAAAACCGGATGACTGAAACAGAAAAATGATACGATGTCTAACAAAATTAAGGGAAAGTTCTATAGAATGATAATTAGACCAACTATACTATAAGGGAGTAGAAAGTGTTGAAGTAAGCTAAAGTTGACGTATTAAGTAAAATGAATATGACAAAAATTAATGAGGTTGTTAAGGTCAATGAGTGGTCATACAAGATTGGATAATTTTAGAAATAAATACATCCAACAGAAGATAAATGTTGCACCAATTGAAGATAAATAAAAGAAGAGTGTTTAAGATGGGTTGTGCATGTGTGTTGTAGACCCTCAAGTGACCTCTTGGCCTACTAGTACTGGGTCTCTTGTGTAGAGCGTAGATGGTTGGAAAGAACCCAGGATCGAACCCCCATGACTACAAGATGAGAGTCCGCGTGCAGGAAGCCATGCTGCCCGTCCTTGACTTCATAGGGGGCGCTTCTCGCCTTTGTCAAAAAAAAAATGTGATAGTTTAGTAATAGAAGGTAAAAAAAAGAGTAGAGATAGACCTTGGATTATATGGAGAAAGATAGTATTGGAACCACGCTGGCCGCCCCCGACTTCCACATAAGGGGCGCTTGTCGCCTTTGTCAAAAAAAAAAATGATAGTTTAATAATAGAAAGTAAGAAAAAGAGTAAAGATAGGCCTAAGATTAAATGAAGAAAGATATATGTATATTAGATATATTGAGTCAAATTTTGCCTTTGACGGAATGATATCGAGACAGAAAATTCATATAGCGAACCCCATCTAATATGAGATTAAGGCTTAATTGTTGTTGTAGTTATCAATAAAGATTCTAATTCAATTTTCTTAGCCCCAAATTTGTCACATCTTGCTTTAGGATCAGTTCTGTGTCAAACAGGGACAGTAAATCAGGTTCAAATGATCAAGTAACAAATAACAGGGATAAACTTGAAGTCCCAATCAAGAAAATGGCAGACATGGAACCCATCTCTGACAAGCCCAACCAAGAAAAAGAAGTGAAAGCCGCCCTCACAAGCTTTGTATGGCATTCTGCAACCTCTCCATGTTACTTGTCTCCTCTTCTCCATTCTCCATCCATCCATTCATATATATATATACACACACACAGTCACAACATATATACACATACTACCCCTCCCCTTAGTTCGTTCATCTCTTTCAATATATATATATCTCTCTCTCAGTTCTATACCAAAGCATCAAAACTAGCTAAAAATGTGCACCTCCAAAATCAAGTCAGGCCACGGCATCACCTTCGCCGGTGTCATCGATATCAACGGGAGGCCGGTCTTGCAGCCTGCCGGCAACAGTGTCACCATCCAAGTAAATAAGCCTGTCCAAAAGTGCAACCTCTCCCTCCTGTTTCACCAAAGCCCAAGCCTCAACTCAAGAAAAGCAATGATCTTATAAGCAGTAACAACTCCAAGAGGTTCACTGGAGGAGCTCAACTTGGGCTTCAGTTTGAGTACTCTTGTATGACTGAAATGGCTCTACCGGCTGGCAGTATCGCCGCCGCGCAGAGAACAAGCTTCTCTTTTGCAAGTTCAAAGGAAGATGAAGATAGCTCATTATGGTAGACTTTCAGCTTCCAAGGTTGCTCCACTTGATCATCACTCAGTCCATGGAGCTCCCCAGGAGGAGAAGAGATGCAGCTTCATCACAGCTAATTCAGGTAGTTAATTAATTAGTTATATATATATATATATAATCCATTGTGGCATTTGATTAATCTTTCATTGTTAATTGTTTATTTCTTAGATCCTGTATATGTTGCTTACCATGATGAGGAATGGGGTGTACCTGTTCATGAAGACGAGTGAGCTTTCTAGTACTCTCTTTCTCTCTGTCTATATATTTTCTCATAGAATGGAAGCATTGATGATATATACTGCTTTTGATCTTGCAGGATGTTGTTTGAGTTATTAGTGTTAGCAGGGGCTCAGGTTGGCTCTGACTGGACTACGATATTGAAGAAACGCCAGGATTTCAGGTCTGGTAATTAAGAACTCAAACTTCTAGTTCTAATTAGCTAGAAATTATTGATCAAGATGAGCAATTACTGAAATGAAATCTGTGTTAATTTCTTTGACTGCAGGGCTGCATTTGCAGGATTTGATGCAGAGGTTGTGGCAAGTTTCACAGAGAAACAAATAGCCACCATCAGCTCCAATCTCCGATTTGATCTAGCTAAAGTTCGCGGCATTGTCGACAATGCTAAACGAATCCTCGAGGTATATATATATATATGTTATATATATATATATATAAGCTCCTCTTAGAAAATATTACAACAGAGTGTGACATTCCATTACATTGCAGGTGAGAAAAGAGTTCGGTACACTGGACAAGTATATATGGGGGTTTGTGAACAACAAGCCGATCATCACCAGCTACAAGTCATGCAGGAAGATCCCTGCCAAGACCTCCAAATCAGAGGCCATTAGCAAAGATCTCCTCCGTCGTAGCTTCCGCTTCGTTGGTCCGACGATAGTTCACTCCTTCATGCAAGCAGCCGGGCTCACCAATGACCATCTCCTCCATTGCCCTAGCCATCATTCATTAACCAATTAGCAGATCTTGATCTTCTCCCTGATAATTAACATGACTAGAACCAAATTTGGGTGTATGTATTGTATGTGTGTAGAGTAGTTAGAGATGATGTTGCATGTGGGGAACAGAGAGCATGTGGGAAGGGCAAGCAATTGCATGTGGGTGCATGTCAGGCATTGGTTTCTTTTCAATATGGGAGCTCAGCACGCTCTCATTATTCTTCCCCTAAACTCACACTTTTTAACAGGCTGTAGCTGGGGAGAAGTATTCCTCACTGCAGCCACTTTCTTTCATCTCTCTCTCTCTTATCTTTGCTCTATTATTGGGGTTCAGCAGTAGTTGGTGCTTTTCTTACGTTGTGGGGAAGCTTTACAGCATCATGTTAATTAAGTTGGTCTGACTGTCTCTTTTATTACTTGTTTGCAAAGGATTGTATACAGTGACACTCATTATGTAATGTGGATGTGAATTGAAGTTTGCTTTAATTAACAGAGAGAGGTTGTGTACGTGTATATATATGTTGCTCTCTTCTCACTGTAAGAATCTCAAGTTCATGTACCTATGTTAAAGTGATGAATTGATGATGATTTGCAGCCCTTTCAATGCCTACAGCTGCTTGCTTTACAACCCAAAGGTCCCAATCCCATCTGTATGTGTACCTTCTCAGGCTCTTCAAAGTTCAATCTCAAAGAAAAAGATTGAAGTACTTAAAGAACAGGGTTCATCTACAAGTTCATTATTACATGTATATTTATCCACTAAACATCATTATGATAAGTTAAGAAAATTGCAGTTGGTCCTGATCTTTTTCCCCTGGTTTCCGGTGATCAGGACTTGAGCATTCCCCAGGTTCACCATATATAGACACTGCAAACTGCTGCAAGAACAGCATTGGTTGCAGGATGCCAGTGCAGCAGCAACAATAGGTGCAGTTCTCATGTCAGAGTACAATAACTGGTCAATAGACAACAAACCACTCTTCTTTATCATAGTTCACGCCATCAAACTTGGTGTAGTAGCATCAAGTTGGACATACTGTGATGAATGCTCGCATTTCTTCTTCAGGGTGGATCAATGGTTGGGTCTGGTTTCCCTTTGCCTGGGGAGTTATAGAGCCTGTTGTCATGACTTGTCAAGAGAACGGTAAAATTTGAAACCATCTAGAGAAATCTGGAAGAATATGAAAGAAGGTTCTTGAAGACGAAGTTCCCAAGGAGACTCAAAAAGGTTTTAGAACTATTTTGCATTTTCTTGAGTATAACATAAAACATGGTAGAACCTCTAAATGGTTACATAAGGTTTTGGAAGCTCAGTCATGACCATTGGATTGCATCAATCTCCACCGTCCATTGAAGAGGTGAGGCCTCTACAAAGGGATGAGACCCCCTAGCCATTGTAAAGAAGAACTAAGAAACCAAGTGAAATCCAAGCGCCACACGAGTAAAAAGTGAAACTCTTGCCCCATAACACTGTGCTGAATAGAACTACAGGTACTTCATCCAATCCAATGGCAAGGTCAAGTTCATTCAAGCCTCTCTGGCTTGGAATGATGCGAATCTTGAACAATTAGCAAAAGATTCATGGCACAACTAGCTAGATAGGAGGAAAAATAAGAAGGGTGGCTTAAACACGCGCAATTTTTCACTCGGTTATTTGAGACCTTGGAAACATTTTTTGATTTCCCATAAATATATTAAGCACAATGTCACCTTTGGATGAGTCCGGTGACAAATTTGAGAGATAAATTCCATTATTTCATATGGTTTTAAGTCTTTTTCAATTTCACTAGGAATTAGGGGTATTCTTATACTTTGAGTTTTCACGTTTCACTATAAAATTTTAATTTGAATTTTTTGAATTCAATTTTTCTAAAGATTTCAAAGTCATTTTTTTCTCCTTTCGTTCAAAGCGTTATCAAACAAACACTCGTTTGTGTGCTCCATGAACAAGATTTTCTTCTTTCTTTTGCTTCCCATTGTGTGTCATGGAAGAAGTTAATGAGCTAAGTGGCGTTCTCATGGCCAATGGGAACCAGTTTAGCTTCCTTAGCTTTTGATACACAACCATCTTTCCTTCCGTAAGGAACACCTCAAAAATGGACCCCAATCTCATTGCAATCGTATGTTGGATATCCATAAAAGCGAAACCTCACAAGATGGGAGGAAGAAGGGAGGCCTCCTATCGAGCCGAATATGATAAGCTGATTCTTGAGGAGGAAGCCCTATGGAGGCAACACTTACAAATCACATGGCTGCAAGAAGGAGATCAAAACACAAAGTTCTTCCACGCAATGGCCAATCAAAGAAAGAACACCAACTTGATCATACAATTGCGGCATGAAGGGCAAACCATTAACACTACCGAGCACATAACAAAGGTCATCTCAGAACACTATAACAACCTATTTTGGAAGAGAACGAGACATGAGGTACAAAACCTCATGGGATAAACTGTTTCTTCACAAAACTAAAGTAAACCTATCTCACTTGGAGGAACCAGATTAAGTGAAGAGGAAATTAGATGTCTTGGTCGCGGGAACTAGCCTTGAGAAAAGGCCCTGACAGGATGAATTCCCTATGACTTTCTACCAACAAGGGTGAACCTCATCAAAAATGACATCCTTAAATTATTTAAGGACTTTTATCAGGGTATGGCCAACATGGAGCGGCTGAATTGGGCTCACATTCTTCTGATCCCTAAAACCTAGACCCCAGAGACTATGAAGGATTACAGGCCGATAAGCTTGATAAACTGCTCAGTCAAGATCATCTCCAAAGTACTTGCAAATAGACTCAGAAGGGTACTGGGGTAACTAGTGGATGACTCCCAAACGGCCTTCATACAAGGTCATATGATACACGACAATATCGTGGCCTCAGTGGAACTTATTCATAAGATGAGGATAGAAAATAAGAAAGGAACCCTAATCAAGATCGACTTCTAGAAGGCTTTTGACACAGTCGACTGGGGCTATCTGTTGGGCATCCTCCAAGTAAGGGGCTTCTGCCCTAAATGAGTATCCTGGATCATCTCCCTGCTCACCACATCAAAAGCGACCTTCTTAATCAATGGGGCACCCGTCGGGTACATCAATAGCAAACAAGTATTAAGACAAGGGAATCCCCTCTCCCCGCTGCTTTTTGTTCTTGCCACAGATGTCCTCTCCACTATGCTTAGTGAGGCCGTCAGCTCAAACATATACCGGGGTATTAAAATCGGCCCAAGCCATGATGACACTGTCTCAGCCCTATTAGGGAAATGGTGGTGGCGAATTCTCACAAGAAATGCTGGTATATGCCTCAAAATCTTCCAAGATGCTTATTCCTGGCGCGGGACTATTGATTCCCACAAGCTACCCGGGCGCATCGGTTTACGGAAGGGGACTAGTAGAGAAAAATGCCAACCCTTGCAAACATCTTAATCAAACCAGGCGCAAGTCACTTAATAAACATTTGGAAAGATAATTGGTGGGAAGGGACCTCTTTTGAGAACAAATATCCAGAGCTGCAACCCTTGTTCATTAAAAAAATCCATCAATCTCCAGGTGGCTTGTAAACTGATCCGCCGAAGGAAGCCACTACTTCTACCAGGGCCCTTATCAGAGAGGGAGGAAGAAGAAATGCACGCCCTAATGTAGGCTCTAATGGAAATTGGGAACGATAATAAAGCTGGCCGGGATAGGCGAGAATGGAAGCTCAGACCAACTAAAAACTTCATAGTCAAATCACTCTACATCTTTAGGGTGGGCGGAGACTCGAAGCCGTTCTACAAAAGAGTTTACGGAAGTAGCCATGCAGATCAAACTCTTTGCTTGGTTGGCGAAGGAAAATAGGATCCTTACCTTGGATAACCTCCATAGAAGGATGTGGCGGGGAGACCGCACTATATGTTACCTATGCGATCAGGGGGAGGAATCGGTGAATCATCTACTCTTCACATGTTAGAGTATGTAGTAAACATATGGAGTCACTTCCATGACATATTTGGGGGTGAGAAGGGAGCA
Organism: Dioscorea zingiberensis; assembly: GCA_026586065.1. Classification (NCBI taxonomy): domain Eukaryota; kingdom Viridiplantae; phylum Streptophyta; class Magnoliopsida; order Dioscoreales; family Dioscoreaceae; genus Dioscorea; species Dioscorea zingiberensis. Next base: position 65,221,417 of record CM048819.1, on the reverse strand, counting down.
AGGCATTACACTACAATTATGGGGATCAGAGATACTAGTCTCGAGTGTGCAACTCCATCACGGCGAGTGGGACCTTGCGCTTATGGCAATCACACGGAATATTTGGCCTTGAAGCGAAACATGCGATGTTTCAGAGACAGACAACGTGTTTTCTTGAGAACCATTCGTGATATCTCTTTCCTTATACTTTTATGGATGAATGCAACTCCACCCTCCAAAAAAGCCAAAGCGGAGGCGGCCACATAACCTAGTAAAGAGAGTCTAGGGTTCATCCGGTGATACCCCGACACCGGATCACACGGGAGGCTTAATGCAAACCTTCGAGGATAACACGGCAGGGACCAAGTGGACCAAGAGAAAGTCTGAGGCATCATTTCCAAACTCAATCAAGAGGGGGCTCTTAACTGAATTTTTGTAATTTTTTTATGTTCTCTGGCTGAGTTTGTATTCTGAACTTAACTACTATTATCAATAAATAAATGTGATTTATCCACTTCTTCTTCTTCTTCTTCCCAAAAAAAAAAAAAAAAAAAAAACCCTGATCAGTGCATGTTAATGAATTATAAATTAGCCAAGTCTCATAACTTAGTAAGTTGATGATCTATATACAAGTATTTGATTAGCACTCTAATGGCACAGTCATGAAAGTGAAGCCTGATGATGGCTGTTCCAAGTGTGTGGTCTCTTTTGGTCCAGTGAGCTACTTTCTTGTGGACAATGGCTTCCATATTGGGACAAGAATTAACTCATTGGCCCCTGTTTCCGTATGGTGGACAGCCATTGTTGTGATGAAATGGGGAAGAATTGAAGGAGAAGGTGAAGTTCTGAAAGATGTGCATGTAGCCATGTCTACATATCATGCAATGTATGGTCGACTTGGTCAGTTGCATGACATGACGTGCGCACACACTGGCTAATGGGCTAAATTGTCTTTTGGATTCAATGAGGCCCATTATACATACAATAATGGACTGTTGTTGTAATCAAGTCATAACTAATTGTTGCCCAATTCTGCTTTGAGATTCGTGCTTTAAGTGTGATCATATGCTTGTGAGAGAATAAATTAAGATTGAAAAAAAAAGCATATACTGTAGCTAAATTTTTGGTTTATTTCGACCAGTTTATTTTCAGGGTAGAAATGCTTATAAAATAAATTAAACACTTTTTTATCGTTTTTTGGGTGCATGAACAGACTTGCAAAAGTGCTAAAAATATATATATAATTTTTATGTTTATCTAAGAAGCATCATTTACTAACTTTTATAAAAAAAGTTGACCGATCTATTTTCTCTCATAAAAAGAAATTAAGGTTTCGAATGACATCTATGATGTGCTTGTAGTGATTCGTCCATATTTATTAAAAATAAATAAATAAACAAATAAGAAACATCAGTTCCTCAACGACATATTTCATAATTAAGCATTTATACATGCTTAATTTACTTATAAAACACTCATGACATAAAAAAACTTTATCTTAAAAAAACACTAAAAAAAAGTTTGAATAGCAATTATTGCACATTATTTCTCAGGTATGACATCAAGGGCCATGTTTTCTATTCTTAATCACAGAATTAAGAGAATCCAAAGGCTTATAAAAAATAGATTTATCAGGTAATAAGCTCCAAAACCACACCCAATATTCAATAATACTCTGTACTATGTGAGCATATTACCATCTTTCCAGCTCTTTAAACAAGTATTCAAATCACAAGATAATAAGATGATGACTCGTCTTACTTTGTCCATTTTCAAACTAGTCAACGTTTGCAGTTGACGACGAGATTCAGGTCTTCAACGCCATTGACAATTGTTCTTTTTATTTTATTTTATTTTTTAAAAAAAACTTTTCCTTCCAATTCACTTCACGGGTTCTCATCTTCTGCACTTCATTCATTGTCTTCTCTTGTGGAAGATAGCAACAGTATATATATTATATTTCTTCTCCATTTGAATTAATGGTAGTGATCGAAAGGATCACATCACATGCATATATTATTAGTCTTAGTCCCAACCATTTATAATTCCATTCAAGTTTAATTAGATTGGTTCCATCCAACAAGTTTTTTTTTTTTTTTTTTTTTTTTGACAAAAGCGACAAGACAAGCTGATATCTTGCAAAAGGAGAGGTTTGATCTCGGGACCCGTTCACGAAGATCGAGACTCACTTTTGAAATGAGAATCCGTCTTAATAAACCGGTATCATGGCGTGGTTCCATCCAACAAGTTGATACTAAAGAGTGTTTAATCATCTATATGGCCACCAATATTAATTTTTTTTTTTTACTAGCACAAGTTAACTCCTTGAATCACAAATTAGCTCAATCATTGGGGCAAACAAGAATAAGATTTTAAGTGGTTAAGCAAAAGAAGGAATGAGAGGAAGAGGGGTGGTTAACCAAATATCAACAGTAGTACTTAGCCACAAAGGCAAAAAGAATGCCCCAAAAACCATTAGACTAATGACAAACAAACCTCATCCCATTAAGGCTCCTTATCCAAACCTCATTGAAATTGACAACAGCTAGCTACATTAATCAACTTATTATATAAATAAATATATTTCCTCTTAATTGAGTTGGTGTTACATTGTGTATGACCTTCCTTCCCCACTGGATTAGAATTTAGAAATGGTGCAAGAGGACATATGGGTTTGGTGACTCAACCCAATCACATCCTGAAGCGTATTGGTTTCATATATTTACATATAAAAAAAATCCTTCTAATTGGAAAACTATTGTTAATATTGATGAACACCCACCATTTTAAGATAAAATAAAAGGTGATGAACAATGTCATGCATATTGGTACAAGTGTTCATCCTCGTAAATCAACTACATTGCATTAAAAGCAGTACAAACCAAACTTGGTCAACTCCTTGTGAAGACATGAAAGGTGATCCACTGTAGGACATACAGAGAAACTCAACTGCCCTCTTTCAGGCTTAACCCAACCCTCCCAACTACTAAATCCCTTCCATATCTTCCCATCTTTTCCAGTTTGAAACTCTCTTGAAACCCAGAGACTCATTTAATGTCTCCTCTGACGCACACTCCCCTTCTTTAAAGCTCCACGCGCGCTCTTCAAAGCCTCACCACCTCCCAAGCAATGCATTGTTGCACCGCATTGCATGCAATCTTTCAACATGGCAAGCTTTGTCTTTCTTCTAACATGGCTGACAATGGTCTTCTCTCTCACTGTTCTAGTTTCTTCAAACTCTTTGGTAACTCTTTTGGAAGTGAAAGATTCGTTCTCAGATGATCCTCTGAATGTGCTGAAGAATTGGAACTCCAACAACACTGATTACTGCTCATGGACTGGCATCACATGCGATGGAGACACCGGCGTGGTCACCAGCCTGAACCTCTCGGCGGGGTCACTGGCCGGAGTTATCTCACCTTCACTCGGCCGGCTCACTGGCCTGCAAGTTCTTGACCTCTCTTCAAACTCACTCACTGGTCACATTCCAACATCTCTGTCTAACTTGACATCACTTGCTGTTCTTCTTCTCTATTCCAATGGTCTCTCTGGAACAATACCAGCATCTTTTGGTTCTCTCTCGAGTCTCCGAGTCCTACGACTCGGTGACAACCCGGGTGTTTCTGGACCCATTCCTGACTCATTTGGTGATCTTCTCAATCTCACTGTCCTTGGTTTAGCTTCTTGTAATCTCACTGGTTCTATACCGAGACAACTCGGAAGGCTTACCAAGCTTCAGCGGTTGGTTCTCCAGCAAAACCAGCTCCAAGGATTGATACCGCCGGAGATTGGTGACTGCCGTGATCTTGTTGATCTCGTCTTAGCCAATAACAACATCTCTGGTAGCATTCCTGCGGAGCTTGGTAGCTTGGCCAACCTCCAAATACTCAACTTGGGCAATAACTCATTGGATGGTGAGATACCGAGCCAACTCGGAAAGCTAAGTCAACTCTTTTACCTCAACTTCATGGCCAACAAGCTTCAAGGTCCGATTCCAAGATCCTTTGGGAGACTTATAAGTCTTCAGAATCTTGATTTATCTGAGAACCAGCTCGTAGGCTCTATTCCAGATGAACTCAGTGAGCTGAGTGAGCTAGTGTTCATGGTGTTGTCTACAAACCAGCTCTCTGGGCCATTGCCGGAGAATCTCTGCCAGAACTCTTCAAAGTTGGAGCACTTGCTTCTCTCTACCAATAACTTTACTGGAGAAATTCCTCTGAGTTTGGTGTCCTGTCAATCATTGAAGCAGCTGGACTTGGCCAACAATAGTCTCAGTGGCTTCATTCCATCAGAGTTTGGTGAGCTCTTGAATCTCACTGATCTCCTCCTCAACAACAACAGCTTCTCCGGCACCATTCCGAGGAGTCTCGGCAATCTCAGCAACCTGCAAACACTCACATTGTATCACAATGGGCTCCAAGGAAGGATCCCAGAAGAATTAGGCATGTTGCAGAAGCTTGAGATTTTATTCTTATATGAAAACCAGTTGTCTGGGGAGATACCCCCGACAATCGGCAACTGTTCGAGCTTGGAAATGATGGATTTTTTCGGCAACCAGTTGTCAGGCAGCATTCCGGGTTCTCTTGGCATGCTTGAGAACTTAAACTTCTTGCACCTCAGGGGAAATGGTTTCTCCGGTGAGATTCCGGTGTCATTAGGGAATTGCCATCAGCTTGCAATACTAGACTTGGCTGATAACCAGCTTTCTGGTGGGATTCCGGCGAGTTTCGGGCAATTGGAATCACTTGAGCAGCTCATGCTCTACCACAACTCACTCCATGGTAGCATTCCTGATGAAATGTTCAACTGCAAGAATGTTACTAGAGTGAACTTGTCTAACAATAGGCTGAATGGGAGCCTGCTTCCTCTCTGTGGCTCAAGCTCTTTGCTTTCATTTGATGTTACTAACAATTCATTCAACTTTGATGTTCCTGCTCAGCTGGGGAATTCACCGATGCTCAAAAGGATTCAACTTGGAAGCAATAGGTTGATTGGCGGAATCCCTTTGACGCTTGGCAGCATTAAGGAACTCTCTATTCTGGACCTGTCTCGCAATTCTCTTGCCGGAGAAATACCAGAGGAGTTAGCATCATGCAGCAAGCTCACACATATTGCTCTCAATGGCAATAAGTTCTCAGGCTCGGTTCCTGCATGGCTGGGGAGCATGTCTCAGTTGGGAGAGCTCAAGCTGTCAAACAATGGATTCTCTGGCATTCTTCCTGTTGAGCTCTTCAATTGTAGTAATCTCTTGAAGCTGTCTCTTGATGATAATCAGCTCAATGGCACAGTACCTACTCAAATTGGTGAGCTTGTTTCAATCAATGTCCTCAATCTTGCTGACAACAAGTTCTCAGGACCAATCCCTGCATCCATTGGGAGACTAACCAAGCTTTACGATCTCCGTCTATCCCACAATTCATTTACTGGTAACATCCCCTTTGAGCTTAGTCAGTTGCAGGAACTACAGAGCACATTAGACCTCAGCTACAACCACCTCACTGGAGAAATCCCACCTTTTCTCAAATCACTTTCAAAGCTTGAAAACCTTGATCTCTCTCACAATTCATTGACAGGCGGAGTTCCCCGCCAAATTGGAGAAATGAGCAGTTTGGTGAAGCTTGATCTCTCCTACAACAGGCTGCAAGGAGAACTAGACAAGGTGTTTGATCGATGGCCTGTGCAGTCATTTGAAGCAAATGCTGCTCTGTGTGGCAATCCCATACAAACATGTTCAACCAACAACTCCAGCCGCCGAAGAACAGGTCTCGATGCTGCTTCCATAGCTGTTGTGTCAATCTCAGCAACAGTCATATTTGCTCTGATGATTGCTGCTATTGTTATACTGAAAAAGCGGTCACCAAGACGAACATGTGAAGTGAATTGTGCCTCTACATCTAGCTCATCAAATACTCATCGACACTTGCTAATGAAAGGCTCTATGAGAAGAGAGTTCAGATGGGGAGCCGTAATGGAAGCAACACACTACCTGAATGATGAGTTTATCATTGGTTCAGGAGGTGCAGGGATAGTCTACAGAGCTGAATTGTCAACCGGTGAGACAGTAGCAGTTAAGAAATTCCTGCACAAAGAGGGCGATGCCTTCTTACTGGACAAGTGTTTTGATAGGGAGGTCAAGACTCTTGGCAGGATAAGGCACCGGCATTTGGTCAAGCTTCTGGGATTTTTGAGTGGCGCTTAACAATGGTGTCAGAACTGGCACAAACCTGCTCGTCTACGAGTACATGGAGAATGGAAGTGTCTGGGATTGGCTACACAATTCACAAGTCAGTAACAAGAAGAAGAAGGAGCTAAATTGGGAGACAAGGATGAAAATAGCCATTGGCCTTGCTAAAGGAGTAGAGTATTTGCACCATGATTGCGTACCAAGGATCATCCACAGAGACATCAAGACTAGCAATGTACTACTTGATGGCGACATGGAGGCTCACCTTGGAGACTTTGGACTTGCCAAGGCTGTGGTGAACCCTGCAGGCTATACTGAATCAACATCTTGGTTTGCAGGTTCTTATGGCTACATTGCTCCTGGTATGTATCAGATTCCAAATAAATTGATTTCTTTGAGACATTGAAATTGTACCTAGCTAAGCTGTGTTGCATTCTGTGCAGAGTATGCATTCTCGATGAAAGCAACAGAGAAGAGCGATGTGTACAGCATGGGTATTGTGCTGATGGAACTGGTGACCGGGCTAATGCCAACAGACCGGAGCTTCGAAGGGGACATGGACATGGTTAGGTGGGTGCAGCTGTTATTAGGATCACCAGCGAGGGAGGAGTTGCTTGATGACGCATTGAAGCCGTTTGCACCATATGAAGAATCATCAATGTATGAAGTGTTGGATGTTGCATTGCAGTGTACCAGGACTGCCCCTGCCGAAAGGCCTAGCTCCCGGCATGTGTCTGATCTTCTCAGGCGCATTTCTGCAAGCACACAAGGGGTGGTTTCTGGAAAAAAGATTGAGCTATAAAAGGATCAATGTTTAACTCATTAGCAATGATCCTCTAATTGTGAATCCAACTGTTTCGAATTTTCATTGAAGTTGTATGCTGCTTCAGTTTGACATTGGGATAGTAGTACATCTATAAATTTCACTTTGACACTTGGATTGTTCTTTTCTTCTCATATTTGCAACAAAAAAAAAGAGAAACAATCACAGCTTTAATAGATACTAAAAGTTCATATCAATTTGAGTCAAATCAAGAGTATAATGAGAAAAAATACATATCTCAGAAAAAAGGTACATATATTAATGTATGTATCTATATTCATGCATGGATGGAATAATATGAATTACACTGAGACTGGTTACTCCTGACAGGCCACAACTGTTTTAGATGCCATTTCCTCTGTTGTTTGGCCCCCATGCACACATCTTTCACACAAAACCAAGCACATATTGTAAGCTCATCTTTTAACAACTGCATGTAGTTTCACATCCGAATGAAAGCCTGAAGCACCTGAGTCCAAGCATCAATAATGCTGCCAACTTTTCCTTTCAAACCTCAGTACTTGCACATCAAAAACAGATTATCAACAATACACATCATTTACCAACAGATTATCAAATATTATGTAATCACAGAAATATTTGTATCACAAAGTTTTAATCATAAATAAATGTGATTTATACATCTTAAAAAAAAAAGCAATACACGTGTCATCATCATCATCTTCAACACCAAAAACTATAACAGTAAAAGTAGGAAAAACAATGGCTCCAGCCAACAGGAACAAGAACATGTATGTGAAAAGTCTCATTCCATATTGGACCAAAACCAATAGAAATATACATAAAAGAAGTTCATACTTCTTTTAGTGATAGTGGTTGTAGGCGTGGTTGTAGTGGCTTGTCCACGTTTATCAAAAAAAAAAAGTTCATACTTCATACACAAGTGACAAGTCCTTAAAGAAGCCTGTTGGAGAGGTGGTGGTATAACTGCTTACCTGTTGGAGACTGGGTTAGGACCACTGGGGACTTCATGTTTGCTGATGTTGAATAGTTCATCATGTTTCAATGAGCCAGGAAGGTGATCTCTGTGTTCACCAACCACACCATGCTTGCTTGCATCTGCAACTCCTAGACTGCTGTTGTTTGGTGAGACTTGCTCGCCTTGCTTCTCTCCATTGACATAAGGCAGCAGAAGAAGGAGAAGAAAGAGGGGGAGAATGATTAAGTACCAAGAAGAGAACAAGGTCCTACACGAAAGATCATCACTAGCCATACAATAAGTATATTATGGACACCACTCAATACCAATTGAGATGTTTATGTCGATGAATGAATGAGAAGCTTAGAAGCCAAGAGCTGTGCGCTTGTTAATGTGATGACAAACAGAGATAGAATCTCCAAAAGTAAAACAAAGAGACATTAATGATGAGCTTACTTTATTTGAATTGGTGTCTTAAAATTTCTCTTTTCTTTGCAGCTCTTTTGAGCAGAGGAGCAAGAGAATGGCTGAGCCATTGGTCTCTAGCAGGGTGAACGAGGTGGGGACTTTGCCTTTGACACTGAAAGGAGCTGTTAAAGTGTCATAATATTGTGCAAAAGTGATAATAGTGATGTATTACCCGACATCCAGAGGTGTGTTGACAGTTCATAGATGACTGGAGTAACCTGGTAAAACACTGCAGACATCATTGATTCAGGTGAAGTCCTCTGCTCATCAACACAAATCAAGTGCAACAGAATTCCAAAGGTCTGAATCAGTTGCTTTCAGCATGCTAAATAAGTTGTAAACAGTGAATGACTCTTTTTAATTCCATAAAGCAAATGAAGATACCAAATTTCAACCACAAACTGCATCCTGTGATCATGTGTATTTATTCACCTCTGTTCTGTAACATGAGTTCAGCAAAACTAACATAAAACAAACAATAGAAATTGTGAATCACTCATTCTACTGATAAATGCTCGATTCCTGGAAAAATTCTGTCAGAGATACAAGCATGTTATCAGATGTTTTATATCTTCAAAGCCATAACTTGGCCGGTTGGACTGACCTCCAGCCTACTTCTGTTATTAGTCGGCATCAATGCTTTAGTCCTGACATGAAGGCTGTCTGGTCAGTGTGTCAAATCTGGATCATTGTTTTGAATAAATGATTTCAGAAGCCTCAGAGGTGATAGATCCCTTAAACCTAACATTTCCCCTCTAAGGAGCCAATTATTCATGCTTGCTAATGATACAATTGTTAAGGGACAAGCAGAATTGGAGTTTCCTTGTACCACCAAATACAATCTGCTTATTTGAACATTGAATACTCAATTCCATCAAGAAAGCAATTTTTCCAAGACTGCAACATGATCCATCTGCAATAGTTTGCCAATTCCACTTGGGTATTGTTTCTCCCAACCTAAGAAAATCAAAACGTGTGTTTCCGTGTCTACCTAAATGAAACTTGAACCCCGGTTCTTCCTCACATTATTCTCATCCATCAACATTCTCACTCTCTCAGCATCACTCCACCTTCCAACCATAGCATACAAATCCGATATCAATGTATAGATTCCCCCATCCTCATCTGGATCAACCATTGCCAAAACCTTGTCGATCACCTTCTCTGCAACCTCAAACTTCCCATGCTTCTTGCAAGCCGCCAAGAGTGAAGTCCAAACAATAATGTTCGGCTCAACCTTCATGCTTTGAATGACACCATAAGCGTCCTCCAACCTCCCCACCTTCGCAAACAACTCAACCATGCATCCATAATGATGAATCCCTGGATCAAGAGAAAACTCCTCAACCATACTACAGAAATATTTCTGCCCCTCTTCCACTAAACCAGCATGACAGCAAGCATTCAGAACCCCAGTAAATGTGATCTCATTGGGTTTTACTCTGGCCTGTCTCATCTCTCTAAAGAAGGCAAGCGCATCATTCCCATGGCCATTAAAAGCCAACCCACAAATCATAGCAGTCCAATGCATGACATTCCTCTCAGGCATTCTCTCGAAAACCTTGAACGCACTCATCAAGCATCCAGATTTCATATACATATCAATAAGAGAGGTCCCCAACTGAACATTAATTTCCATACCATGCTTCTCACAGTAAGCATGAATAGATTTTCCAAGCAAAGTGAACGAGCCGGAGTTAGCGCAGCCAGCGAGAACAGTAACAAGCATGAGCTGATCGGGCATTACCTGCCCACCCTCCATCATCTGGCGGAAGAGCGCAAGCCCCTGAGTCCGGCAAGTTCTGGCCATGTACCCACCGATAATGGCGGACCAAGACGCGACGTCTCTCTCCGGCATGGCGTTGAACAGAGACCGCGCAGCAGAGAGGTCATCGTGGCGTGCGAAGCAAGTGATCATGGTGTTTGCAGTGACGACGTTTCTGTTGGGAATTTCGTCGAACAGGAGACGGGCGTGGGGAAGTGAAGCGAGGGAGTAAGCGTGGAGGAGGGCGGTGGCGACGTAGACGTGGGAGAGGAGGTTGGTCTTGATGAGGTGGGCGTGGAGTTGCGGAACAAGGAGGGAGCTTTGGGGAGAAGAGGAGAAGGATTTGATGGTGAATACGGCGGCGTGGGCGGCGAAGGAGTCGTGGTGATGGGTATGACCGGCGCCGCCGCGTTGCGCCAGGGTTTTGTAGAGGGAGAGCGCGTGCTCGGGAGTGCTGGGTTTCAGTCTTCCCATTGACTGCGCGCGAAGGCTCACGCTCAACTCTCGGACTGACTATTTTCAAATTTATCTCGTAATTCAATGGAAAAAAAAAATGAATTATTAGGTATTAACAAATAAATTTTTTGATGCACAAATATATATATAGGATGGTGTGCAGCCGGCCCACTCTATCACTCATCCTATATGATATTTGATGGTATGGGCCCATAATTCTTAGATATGGGCCCATACCATCATATATATATATATATATATATATAAGTATAGGGTCCTGATGGTGCAGCCGGCCTCACCCTATCAGGATCATATATATATATATATATATATATATATATATATATATATATATATAAGTATAAATGTACCGCAAAGATCACCGCAGTAGTAAAGTAAGATGCCTCATTTTGAGACATTTAGAGAGTATTTTTTCCAAATCCAACCGTATGGATGGAAAAAACATCGAAAAATAAGATAATATATCCATTTTCATACAATTTGGTGAAGTGATGAATATTTATCTTAGAATGTGAAATTTTATAAAAATCTTAGTGGTTCATAATTTCACCATTTAAGAAGAATAATTATCACATTCCCAAATTGTATGAAAATCGACATACTATCTTATTTTTTTTATGTTTTTTCCATCCATACTGTTAGATTTGGAAAAAATATTCTCCAAATACCTCAAAATGAGGTGACTGTAAATAAATAATGATAAGGCTGACCGGATTATATATGTATATATAAATAAACTGTTAGAAATAAAATGGTTAGGTCAAAATTCAGCCCTCCCACGTCAGTAACAGAGTTAGGAGTTCACTTTTATATATCAATATATACTCAACATATAGGGCCCTCTTCAACCAACTTTATTTTTTATTTGTTTAATTTAATTTTTTCTTCTTTATTTTTTGACTCTTTTCTGGTGGTTAGATTTGATCCAACAGACCATTGTTGGCAACTTTACACAAGGGTTAAAGGCAGTGTATGAGCAAATCATTTCCCAGGCTTGGTGTTTGTCAATGTTTTTAAAATCGGACCGGGAAGTGAACCGATTCACAACCTGGTCTGAGTCGGCCAGGCCACTGCATGCGACCCAGATGGCTACCTAATTCGGTCGGATGATATCATAAATATAAATAAATATAAATAAATATATAATAACATAAAATGTTGTTTGAACTTTGATTTTCCAAGTTCAAATATTAAAGTAGTGAAGATGCTCTCTTTAAAATATTAGATGTATTGTTTTAAAGTAGCTATTAATTTGTTATCCTATCCTAATGTTTTTAAATAGTTTTAATTAACCAATGAATGGATAGATTGATCAAAGTGCAACCCAATCTTGAGAGATAACAAAACATTTGAGTGAGTTTCCACTCAAAGATGGCAAAAGAAGAAAAATGTGATTAATATACAAAGTAGGGGAGAAAACTAGAAACCAGAAAAAATATATTAAATTATATTATTTGCATTAAATTATAACATCTTTAAGGTTAATAAACCTAACAAATAGGTAAAAAAAAGCAAGTAATTATATATATATATATATATAAAGGTTGGTAAGCATTAATTATATATTTTATGATTGGGATATAGCATAATGGCAGTGAATATAATTAGAGAGAAGTATTAGGGTGTTTAGAAAGCTTACCATATTCACCATGGAACAAGTGTACAAGAAGAAGCTGATGTGATTGGTTTCTAATTTGTAGAAAATTTTACTCCCACATCGGCTGGGGAGAGGGATGAGAGGAGGTGTGTTGTTATAAAATGGGTTGGACTCGAGAGAAGTCCATACCTTTCTTTATTTTTTTACTAAGGTCAAGTGAAATTAAATAAAAATAATAAAAACCGGGGTTTGCCCGGTTCCGGTCCAACCGCCCGGTTCATCGGTTCGGGATGGGTTTGACCGGTTCAATGTTTGGTCAATAATTACTATAAACTCGGACCGGATTGTTGCCCGGTTCTCGGTTTTTTCGGTCCAACTGGCCGGTCCGATCCGGGTTTAAAAACACTATTGTTTCTAACTCTTTTTTTTTTATTTAACAAAGCGCAAAGCCGCCAACTGTCGATGGACAACGCTGTTTAACGCATATGCCTCATCTATACGATCGTGGAGTGTTGAACCCGAGTGATCTCTCCCAACCAACAACACCTTATGTAAGATATCTAATACCAATAGGTTAAGAGGTCGTTGGTGTTTCTAACTTTTGTTGATCTTGTTGCAGTGTTGTTTGGTTTCATTTACTCTTTGACATGTTCATAGGGCTATGGCTAACATAAACTACTATAATGTTACATATGAATAGTTAATAGTTAAAAACTTAAAATGAGTTTTAAAATCTTTACGTACATCTAGATTAATAAAACAAGACAAAGGATGATGATTGACCTTAATATACACAAGTAGACACATATATAAGAGATGTCAGGGTTTTACACATACTACCAAATAATTCCATCATCATTTTCTTTATAAAAAAACAAGGTGACAAGTTTGAAATTTTTGCAATTAACATCATTTCTTTTTGTCCCCCATGTGTGAATATACAATCTCGATTTTTTTTTCTTCTTTCTAGTTAATTTATCTACATGTGTCACTCAACCCCACCACTTCCATTTTGAGCTTCTTTGATAAATTAATACACAATTTCAATTATTACAAAACCCAAAAAAGGGGGAAAACTAGACATGAAATAACCCCAAGTAGAAACTATATATATATATAACAACTGTTTATATTATATAGAGTTAACAAACGTTTATATTATAGATCACATTCTAGATGATGATTGGTAACAGATTAGCATTTAATGAGAGAAGAAAAACTTTTGGTTATTTTCCTTGTAGAACCCTCATCCATATAAAAGCTAGCATTCTAAGACAAATATAGAACAGATGGATACATTAATGCCAAAAGAACAACATGAACTATTTGTGGCCAAGGATTAATTAGATAATACTATACTCAATTTCAACAATGCAGATCAAAGAAGAAAGAAAACGTGTTTAGGACTAAATGCTCATTAAATTAACAAAACACCTTAGATAAGAAAACTGTTAACAATGACAAAACCAGAAACTAAAACTTTTTATTTTTATTTTTTTAAAGAAGGTAATATGCATGCAAAACACTTGTTCAGCCATATGAAAAGTATGAGACTTGGCAAACCTCTCTTGAGTTATCCAAACAAGAGTGTTCAGAGATCTAGATATGTTTTCCCGCAATATAAGGGAACACTATGGGGGCCTCTTTGAAGTAGATATCTCTTTGATTATCCAGGATGTGAGGGACATTACATATCCACTTCAACATCGGTCACGAGGACGGTGAGGGGGTTGGGAACTGACTATGATGACTATCATTTAACTTCATGGAAAGAAAGGAACTTGTGATGTTTTTAGGATAAACGTCGTGTTTTCAGGGAATTTACTACAATACTAACTTTCTTCTTCTATCTTGGTTCGAGACAGCTCATTTGTCAAAGAGACAAGAGCTACAAGAGGCCCAGAACATTGTCAACCGGAGCTTGTAATTCACTCCCCAGGGATCCAGAGACGACAAGGTCGGGAGGGAGGGTAGATGCGAAATCTGGAGCACGTTAGGGTGTCCTTGTGTTATGTTTTATGGAAATCTGTTAACACGGGACTGGTTGTAACACAAAGTTGTAACGTGTATTACCAAAACTAAATAAAAGCAGTGGTTTATCCACTTTATTCATAAAAAAAAAAAAAATGTTTGCGGAGCAGCGAAGAAGAAAAGTATTAGAAAGAGAAAGTCATATGAAATGAAGGAAAAAGAGGCTTAAGCTTTGTTTATATATCAACCCCAGTGAAGGTGATCCATTGAGTTCCCATTATAGAAAACATCGCAGGGTGACAAGAAAGTGTCTATGAGCTGAAGATCAAATGCAGTTGGATCATAGTTATCCATGCTGACTCCCTTGTTGCCAATGGGAGAAGTGAGTTGTGGCTGTGCTTGCACTTGCACTTGTTCTTGAGAAGCTTGAAGCTCAAGAGTGTTGTTGTACTTGTTCCACATGGAAGTGTCATCCATGAAAGCAGTCTGGTTGAAGGTGGAGTGGTCTAGAGAAGACGAAGCATCAGTGAACTCCATGGAGTTGTGAGAGTGTTGATCCTGAAAACTCATCAAAACATCAGGGATGATCATGGCCTCTTCTATTGGTGTAGGGTGGACAGGAGGAGGGGGAAGAGGAGGGAAGCTGGTGATGGATGGAATACTGTTCATCATCTCCATATTGGTGTTGTGATTCATTGAAAGGGTGAATGGGGCTGGAGGAGTTTGGAATCGTTTGAGAAAAGGTGGCATTGAAGGGCCGCGAGAAGGAGGGATGAGCTTGTGAGTCTTGGGGTCAAGTCCTTGAGCTACGAGCTTCTTTTTGATGCATGAGTTCCAGAAGTTCTTCACCTCGTTGTCAGTTCTTCCAGGCAGATGTTTTGCTATCTGAGACCACCTGATCACCAATATCAATGAAAACAAGGGAAAATTGAATAAATTCTCAAACTGCAATCTGCATGGATTAATTCCCTGACACCTACCTGTTGCCTAGAATCCGGTGAACATCTATTATAGTCCTTTCCTCCTGAGAGGAGAATGAGCCTCTCTTCAAGTCAGGTCTCAGATAGTTTATCCATCTAAGCCTGCAGCTTTTCCCACACCTCTGCAAGCCTGAAACATGCACAGTTAGCCATTTGAGATTCATAGAGAGAATTGAAATAGAATGAAAAGAGAAAGAGACCTGCTTGTTTAGGAACAGAACTCCAGGAGGTTTGAACATGGGTGGCCATGTACTTGATGAGCTTCTCATCTTCTTCAGGAGACCATAAGCCTCTCTTCACCTTCTGTTTGCTGCAGCAGCGGTGGCCCATGGCCTCTCTATATCTTTCTCTCTCTCTCTTTCTTGTCTGCACTAAGACTTATAAAACATGTACGGACATACAGTAACACTAACAGGTGTATGGTGTGAGGGAGAGGGTAGAAGAGGACATGGACAATGCTGATCACTAGCTAGAAAACAAAGACTTGGAGGAAATAGCTTGCTTTTTACTCATGTAGAGAAGAGAGAGTGTAGTCGGCTTGCTATGGTCTCATTGGCATCAAGCTTGATCAGGTTGGTTTCTTATTGAACACATAAGATTATTATTATTTTTTTTTAACAAGGCTAAGAAGTGTACTTTTTCTTCATAAAAAAAGCTGGAGAAATATAGGTGCAAATCACAAAGGACCAAATCCCTCCTGTCGGCGGCATTGAACGTGTATGTGTATCTAAGTGATTGATGTTATATGAAAGAGAGAACAAAAAATTAAGGCATGCATTGAATGAAGTTAACTGATTGGTTTCTAGAGGGAGTGAGGTGATGGATTTCCCCTGTTGATGAGCAATGGTTTTCTTGCATTGCATGAGAGTTCAGCTTAGCTAGCAAATGGAAAGACTTAATTAGTGGAAAAGGTGGGAGTGTTGGAGTGGGATTTCGTCCACCGCTAAACCATTTCATTTTCATTCTCATCTTCATTCTCTGTGTGAGTGATGATGAATTGATGATGGAATTGGGATGGCGATGGCCCCCGGACGTGTAGCTTTCCTTCACTCAAGGGTTGCTTGTCACTGTCTATTTCTTGGTGTCCTTGTTTTATTTTTTTATGTTCTTTTACATGCATCACTTCTTTAGTTCTTTGTCTTCTCTCTCTCTCTATTGTCTCTCTCTCCGGGCTGCATTTCTTAGACCTCGCGTGAAGTGAACCAAGGTTAAAAAGTTGTACTATGAACTGTTCTGCATTTTAAGGGACAATTGAACTTGTAATAAAGCATTAAATTATACCAAGGATTTACACTTTAGACAGACCTTTGGAAATAATAGGAGAACTAAGTTCATTGGAAAAGACAAGTATGCAATCCCCAGAATACACTCAATTGAATAGGTTCCTTGGTGAACATTGATGCCAGATATGATGTGATTATTTAGAAGAGCCACATGGCTATAAAACAAATAAATAAATAAATAAATAAATAAAAAGGGTTGAATGAGTTCAGTTTATGTGTGAAGAGCTTCCAACAATACATTTTTAGCAAATTTCTGAATAGTTTCCAACATCAACTTTATCACTAGCTTAGGGTATCAACAGTTGTATACTTGTATACCAAACATGACTTCCAACTGAACATAAATGACTG
This sequence comes from Dioscorea zingiberensis, assembly GCA_026586065.1. NCBI lineage: Eukaryota > Viridiplantae > Streptophyta > Magnoliopsida > Dioscoreales > Dioscoreaceae > Dioscorea > Dioscorea zingiberensis. The sequence goes on along the minus strand of CM048819.1, from coordinate 65,204,599 downwards.
CATACTTGCAATTCTCTCTTATACAAGCATAAATGACTGCATTCATCCTTTATAATTAGGAGATGCTTAGCATACATGCTAAAAGTGGCAGAGATAATCCCAGAGCACCACCTTTTCTCCCAGACTTTGCTAATGAATCCATGTAACACTGGCAGCTTGTCTTTTTTTTCGCCTTTTGTATAAATAGAGAGTAAAAGTATGGCTAACTGGCTTGTGAATACAGATCAATGCAACCTATCTGGAACCTAGATGTTGCTTCAGGATCTCTGACAGAAAGAACGCGAATCTGACATCCAATGCATAATGTAAATTAAGATGCAATTAATTATATTGATGAACTTTTCAGGCACTTGATGGAGATTACCTGAACAGATTATACTTTTGCTTGATTGTACTTTAAATGATTTCCGCTGAAATCGCTTCTCAAATATTTGAGACTTCTGTTCATCTAAGACATCCCAACTTTGACCTCCATTGTTACTTCCCTCAACAATCCTGTCAAACCAGCACATAGAGCAACAAGTCAGGTATCTTTGCTTCTAGGCATATCTTGCATGATGAACTTGATCGATAAATAGAACACAACCTGACGCCTTTAAGCTATGGGTATGCCTTTTGATGCACAATGGGAAGGCTGTTTAATTATAGTACAAGAGTGACTTTAATAGAGTAAAATTCACATACTACAAACATTGCCTGATACAATATTGAGATACTTGACTTGTATTCTACCAGAGAGAACAGAAGCTGTATATAGGAGTGACACTGGATTCACTTTATCAAAACAAAGTTAAATACCAGTTCATGGGATCTCTTTCTGGAGCATCATTAGCCGAAGTCAACTGATAGGACTCAAGATCATCCATTTGGTCATTCCCCAATTGGTATAATAGCCAACATCCTACAGATAACAGTTGGCTTGAATGTCAAGTGGAAATTTGAGAAACTAGGAAAAGTATGCTTATTACTATGCTAAAGAAAGAACCCTACAGCAGGAAGAGTATGCTACCTTTTGCTCCATTTGGTTCTTCCCATTTAGACACACGGATACCATCAAATGCTGATGTAGCCTGGAGTCAGTATTAATACTAGAATCACATAAACCATACAAAAGCTGCTTTATGCAAGTTTGATAGGTATTCAGATGCTACTTACAATACCAAAAGGAAGCTCCTCGCCACTGGCAAGAACTGAACCAGAAAACAGTCTATTGCATTTAGGAAATTGAAAATATTTTTCTTCATTTCTGTAGCACCATTAAGATTGTCAATTATTTCATCAACTGCATCTAATGCCACAGGTAAAGCTTCTACGAAGTTTGCACTGGATCACTAGCCAAGAGAACATGCACTCTGTCTTCATTGTCCAACTCTCCTTTTAAGGAAATGGCAGAGAGTAATTCCTCGATGCTAGACATCACCTTCCTAGTAGATTGCAACTCCTTTGAATTTAAGAAAGATTTTCGTGTCTTGAAAGGGGATGCTCTAAGATCCTCCAACATGGTTTTAAGCAACTTTAGAACTTCTAAGGTTTCTGCTTTAGAAAGTTCATTATCTATCGCATGACATATAAAATGAGATAAAAGCATTATAAATGCTTTTCACATGACTATCTACACATACTCTAACTGGGCATGCAGAGCAACTTAAAGAGTCAGTACTGCCCAATTCAGATCTTGCCATTCGCCATTCAGGGGCACCACTTCGTCTCCCTGGTAAAGATACGGAAGCATCCGCAAGAAGATGGGCCTCTTCCTCTAGTTCTTCTGCTTCCTTACGATCACGAATTTCAAGTGCCTTAAGTTCTTCAGGTGAATATCTACGACGACATTCATTTCTAATAGAAGAAAGAACAGCTGAAGCAACATCTTCTGTTGTCAGGTTTCTTCGCGACAGAACCTAGAAGATTATGAAAGGGGTAAAAGAAAAAGATGTATATATATATATATATAAAAAAAGGACTTGAGAGGGTATGTTTCAAAACATAATGAACTACTACCTCATGCCACTTCCTTGTGTATCGTTTTGTGACATCATAAACTCCATCCTTTGCAATCGCAATTACATAATTCAGACTCTTTTTCCAGCTGCAGGAAAAGCTTATGACTTAGTATCTATTTAGCCAAAGATGATTAATTGAATTTCAAATTGTGAAAAATTCTAAATGCTCGTAGAATAGACTTTACACAATGTTCTGCAAAATCAAACAATTTTCAATTCGCGAATAAAAAGGTACCCTTTTTCATATAAAAGAGGATTATCATATACTCCTTCGCATGGATCAAGATGCATCCATCTGTATCATGATATATGTCAAAAGAGAATGAGTGAATGATGTTCACACAAAATTAACATAACTAAAAGGAAAAGGAAAGAAGATATTAGATGAGAAAATAGGGTGGGTGTTACCTCCCTAAGAAATTCGAAAAGCACTCTGTCCAAACGTGATCAGTTAAGTCCACTATCTGGAATTACAGAGTACATTATAAACTAAAACCATAATGGTTTCTAATAGATTGTAAGAGATGTTCTAACCAAATCATAAGGATATCAAGCTTTACATATCTTCAACAGAGAAATACAAATATCTATTGTCATCAGATCTATCAGGGATCATGTAACAACTAACAACATCAAAATATAGGTCAATGATTTTCATTGTTTGGAAAGAAAGCTCAAGAACTCATAACAAATTCTCAGTTCAATTTCTTCAATGCAGGAGTGATGTTTCACCATGTGATAAGTATGTCAACTTTTACAGGAACAGAATGCAGCTATACTAAAAGGAGTTGTATGTAACCTAAATTCTGGGAAGTGTGTTCTTTCAGTAGTTAGAATTACATAGCAATATTTCTAAAAGGGTAAAAGGGTAACCCGGTGCTACAAAGCTCCCTCATGTGTGGGTCCGGGAAGGGTCAGACCTCTTAGGTGTATTGTACGCCGCCTTTACTCTGCATTTTAACATATTTCTAAAAGGGTACAACAACAACAATAACAACAACAAAGCCTTAATCCCATACTAGATGGGGTCATTATATGAATTTCCTGTCTCCATGTAGCTCTGTAGACAGAGAATTCACAAAATTACAAAAATATAAATTCAAATTACAAACGAAAATCATCATAGCAAAGAACTTTTTGAAGACTCACAAAATTATATTTTGCACCCACAGAAATAAGATGATTGATGTTTGTTGGAGAAGGAACTAATTACTGTTAAGTTCATATCATTTCTAACAATAGCAGGCATGATAATATTTGACACTTGGCCTCTTTTCATGATACTGATGAATCTAATTAGATCACTTCTACTATAAAAAGTTGTCCACTTGTACCAATGCACTCAACCATATGGCATGTTTGCTGAGGTTGTGCCAATGTTTGAGAAGGTGGGGATGTGCATATGTGCCTACCCACAGGCAAGCCACAAAGTTTTTATTGATTTTCATGCAAAATGTCAAGGCTGTTGCTCAATAGAGATTATACAAATAATAATATTATTATGAAATATACTTAAACAGTCTATTGTCTATGATCTCTCCACAATTAGAACTATTAGCACTTTTAAATAGCCAAACAGAAAATTAATTTGCACCATTCAATGTCAGCTGACTCAAACAGAATAAGTGAAACAGTAAATAACCATTAGATAAACAAGGGCAAGGAATACAAATTAAAAAGCAGAATACGCAAGATGGCTTGATCAAAACAATGTGATATTTAACTAACCAAACGAGATTCATAGCCAAAAGCTCGACAATAGAGTGTAAAACAATTGGCCCATTCTCCACAACGCCCTCTCCTAGTTTCCAAAAGCTACACAGGAAAAGTATCAACATCATTGAACAAATAAACATGTGTTGGCATGAGAAAGGAACTGTGGAAGAAGTTACAAAAAACTGACAATTATTAAATGGAAGATAGACTTCATACCTTTAGTGGATCGTTGTACCGTGGAAAGCGAGTTATATTCAAACAATTATCACACCTGGAGTTTGTCATACAATTAATTGAGATCTAGACGACACATAAGAGTAGATGTTGATCAGTCAAATATTTAAGATTGAATTCAATAAGCAATTAAAAAGGTCCATCTTCCTGTATAAATCAGGACGAATTAGAACCTCTTTCCATTTAAAAAGAGACAAGTACCTAAAAGTGCATTACTCAACTACACGGTGTTATATTTCCAAAATTTGCACATTTTACTCCACAAACATTAATAATAAAATATAGTAACCTATATATTATACTCACGGTCGGTCAAGAAATGCACATGTTCCCTCCTAATGGTTTTCACATTTAGGGGCTGTTTGGTTACCCGTAGGTAGTTGTGATGTAATTCCACTTACGATAAAACTCACTTTTGGTGTTTGGTTACCTGCAAAGGCTAACTTACCTGTGATTCCTTTTACTTCTCAGCCTTATTTTATCATGCATTTCAACTCACGGCCTTAAGTTTATTTCTGGTGACAATTGAACAACTTACTGAAACCACCACAGTCAAATAAAGTGTTTATGGTTTAAATGAGCTAGTGGATAGAAGATACAACTGCTGGCCTTTAGGGCTTCTATCCTAGGAATTGAAGTATCGAGGTTTCTCTGGGTTAAGCCCAACTAGTATAAAAAAGAAAGTAGAATTGAATCAGATCCAAGTAATACATTATTACATGTGCCTTATCATCTTACCTATAGAGTTCAACTCGAAAACCTCCATATTCCGTTTCAGAAGGAAGTGGAGAACCCATTCCAATGTTACTGGTTCCACTCCCACAATTATTACAGGGTGGTGAATTAACCCATCTGTAAAAAAAAATCCAGAGATGAACACATGCATAACACATAAGTTCATTTGCATGGTCTTTCATAACAACAACAACAACAACGACAACAACAACAATTTCATAGTAAATCAAAGATAAAAAGCTATCTTCAAATTTCCTATAACTCAGGGAAAAAGGGGCAGGAAAGATGGCAATATCACATAAAAAAATAGAAGGCATGTTATGAAGATAATCGGATATGAATGCATGGTCTATTTGATAGTTGAACGTCTTGCAATCTTCATTGTGCACATGTGGACAAACTATTGAGTATATTGTCCATGTTACATTCTTGTTTTTCCTAAAGCATTACGATGATAAATTTTGTTTTGGGTTGTGATTATATAGCAATTTTTTACTGTTCCTTTGATATGTACATATGCACTGTGTGGTTATTGGTCTATATTTTCTGCGTTACAAAAGCACAGCAAGAAACCAAAGGATGGTTAACACTTCATAAAATCAAGATGTGAACCAAGAAAATATATTTCTATCTAATTACAGTATACTTGACTCATTTGGTGGTTATCTTTCTCCAACTAATCATACTTCTATACTTATAATTTATTTCACAGATTATAATTTTGGTTATCAGTAAGGAATAGCTAAGATAAGTTGCCACACTAACTAATTTCTTTCTTTCATTTTTTCCTTTTTTATTTGGAGGATTTCAATTGTAAGGCGCTGGCAAAGCTCAAGCCCCTTTACAGGCAGAAAATTATGTCATAGCCATAATATGCATATAAATTCCATGAGAGCAGATGCCTGAAAGTACACAGAAAAGAAATTAAAGATCAATAGAATAAATTATTAAGTAATAGAATAACACAAAAAGCTATGTCATCACCTAAATGACTGTTTGAACCAGAGTAACAACTGCAGCAAAAAGGAATGATCCAACTCAGCCTTCAATGGTTTAAAATTCCCCTCCTTTAAAAACAGAAAATACACAATTAAAAAAAAAAAACAAGAGAAGAAATACAAGCAAGAATAGCAAACAGGAGAATTAGATGTACATTGTATGCAGGAAGTAAAAAGGCGAACAGTTTTGACAAAAATGTTACAAACTCTTACCATTAGCCATAGATTATGACTTTACTAAATTAAAATGGCACAAACTTGCATAACTGCAACATAGACCTCAAACAATTTAATGTTGTTAGATTGTATTTAAAGAAAAAACATACACTGTCTTTGAAATTTAATGTTGAAGTGCCCAAGGAAAATTTTGGCGAAATTTTGGAAAAAGGAAGCTTTGCCATGTTTTTGAGGCCATGCAATTTCCTTAGATGGTATTATCAAACATTACAAAGAATTTGGGTGGAAGAAAAGATAGAGAAAACAATCAAGCAATGAAGAAGTTAAAGAAACTTATCAAAATTTTAAATTTATTTGATTTAGAGCTATCATTAGGTAAAACATGCTTGCCATGCAGCTAAATTGGGGAATCTACATGTTGAACGTGCAAATTCCAAACATCTAATAATCAAGAAACTAAACATGTTACCTCTATTTATAGGTGTGCAAATATTTATATAGTTAATATGTGTTCAGAATGCACACTCAAGCATGGTGACCTGTGATGCACAACTTGGCATCAAACTGAAACACAACCCAAAATAAAGTAAATATTCTCTATAATTGAGCATAGATGTCTCCTTACATATGCAAAGACATGATGTCAGATACTATAACACATTATTTATGTCCATGATATCATACTTGCAAACTATTGGATGAGTTGTTTTGTTATAGAATTAAAAAGTGTTATCCTGGTCAAATAAACAATTCCGGGACACAGAACAATTTAAAAGTAGTGATATCTTGAGACTCTGTAGCTTTGTATTACTTGTTTTCAATTTAAAAGTAGTGATGCACAACTTGGCATCAAACTGAAACACAACCCAAAATAAAGTAAATATTCTCTATAATTGAGCATAGATGTCTCCTTACATATGCAAAGACATGATGTCAGATACTATAACACATTATTTATGTCCATGATATCATACTTGCAAACTATTGGATGAGTTGTTTTGTTATAGAATTAAAAAGTGTTATCCTGGTCAAATAAACAATTCCGGGACACAGAACAATTTAAAAGTAGTGATATCTTGAGACTCTGTAGCTTTGTATTACTTGTTTTCAATATTATTCTAAGTTGACTCAAAGATCTCAAAGCACATGGGCATAACATTATTATTCAGATCTTTCACTTGGCTTGCTCATTTTTTCTATTCATTGACAAGAAGATAAATCATACTCTATGACATTATTCTTTCCCTCTTTTAGAATTTCAAATAAAATACATCCACCCATTGCAATTCTTTAAAAAAAAATGGTGGCAAGAGGACTCCACCATGAAATCCTACTGAAAAAAGTAGAAAGCTCCTACCTTGGCCAAAGCAATCAATGCCTTCTCCTCAATTTCATCAACTGGAACAGATTTTCGGGCAGCCTCCTGCCTGATAGGATCCTCGTACTTCATTCAAAGAAAGACAACCAAATCCGAAAAGTCAGATAAATCAAACAAAGAAATGAAATATGTATCTTACTTATAGAAGAAGGAATTACCATAAGAACCCGAGAAACATATGGCCTGATGCTTCCCTCAAACTCCTCTCTGTTTTCACTAGCCCGAAATTCCTGGAAGAAAAGAGCCTCCTCTTCTGCCTATCAAAACCAAGAACCCACATTATTTCCGAGATGAAAACCAACGGCGAAAGAAAATGAAATAAAACCAGATTGTTAACCTGCAAAATTCGAGCCAATTCCTCATCGGATTTCTCGAGATCCTCGGCAGGCCTCGAACTTCCGTCCCCTTCTCCAATCAACGACACCAGTCGCAGCTTCTCGGAGATGGCTCCAAGATCAGAGGACTCACTGACGGCCCGATCATCATCATCCGCCATGATCTTCAGCAAAAGAAACAAAAATCAACCAACCCCCAAACCCAAATGAAACCAAAAAAAGAGAGTTCCAATTCAAAATACCTTCTGATTATCAGGAGGAACGGATGTGAGCGAGTAGATCTGGAACTTGAGAACCTAGAACAAAGACAAGACGATCATCAGAGACACCATTCCAAAAACAAGATGAAGGACTACGGAAATACCTCGAGTCCATCATCGGTATCATACTCGACGGCGTACTCATCGTCGTCATGGCGAACGAGAAACCGGCGAGCCACCATCCCTTCTCCTCCTCTTCCTCCTCCTCCTCCTCCTCCTCCTCCTTCACAGGGATCGCGATCCCTGCATGCCTTCCCAGGAATCCAAGCAAAACATCTCGATAACCAGAGGCTCACTCATTCGGAAGGCTCCTCGAGGTTCGTGTTCGATCCATCATGAACCAATATCAGATCTCGATGCAACCGTGAATCCCTGCCGTTCTAGGAATCCAAGCAAACATTCCCTTGATAAGGCTCCTCGAGATCGGTGTTCAGTCCATCACGAACCTAAATCAGATCTCTAGGAATCCAAGCAAACATCTTCTCGATAACAAGAGGCTCGTTCAGAAGGCTCCTCGAGATCCGTGTTTGGTCCATCACGAACATAAATCAGATCTCGACGCAACCGTGAATCCCTGACTTTCTAGGAATCCAAGCAAACATACTCCTTTTTTATAAGGCTCCTCGAGATCCGTGTTGGGTCCATCACGACCCTAAATCAGATCTCGATGCAACGTTGAATAATAATAAAAGTATTATTGATTTATTTCTCCATATTTAAAAGTCCTCATTAATACTACCATAAAAGTAAATATGACAATAAATGTACACCCTTAAATTAAAACTTCAAATAAATGCAATGAGTAAAGACTAAAGATGAAACACAAATTACAATTATAAATATGGGCACATTGTACATGGTTCTCATAGTCCAAAAGCAAGGAAGATCCTCTATTTTTTAGACATGGATTTGGCCAAAAGCTTCCTCTTTTTTATGTTGATGTTCCTTGTTATCTTTCAGGGTAAGTATTCTGTAAGGATATATTTATTTTATTGGTTTTTATATAAATAGATAAAACTATATTTATTTATTTATAGATGCGAAATTGGAGTAAATTAAACAAATAGTGTAGTGGCTATTCATAATTTTCCTGGGTGTCCTAGTACATATATAGGCGTTAATTGTCTACTTGGGGAGACTTCCTCAAAAGCTGTGTTTTATTGGTTTATATATATACAAAATTTTCTTTTATTCATTAAATTTAATAGTTATTTGATTGATTAAAATGTGCGGTGAGAGATGGTCTCGGCAAGTAGAGATGGTCTCGGCAAATCTTTGCTGTAAGAAGAGCAAATACTTCTCCGAGCTGTTATCATGCGAGGTATGTGCAAAAAGTTGTGAAATGGAGGGTTATGAACAATGAAGTGTGTGGTATCAGTTAAACCCTTCTGGACAGCTTTTGTATGTGTGTATGTTTGAGTGCACCTCCCAGAGAACCTCCCAGAGACCCCCTCTGTACCCCCAGATGCGGAAATCATGATTGATATCATGGGGTTTGTAATCCCTATATTGGGCCAAATTATAATAAAAATTGTTTTTTTCGAATCTATTACCAATTTTTCCTTAATTTCATGTTTTATATCCAGTATTACTTGATGCAAAGTAAACGCAAGGTTAAAAAATACCAAAGAACCATTGGTCTAGCGGTTTATCTCATATGTCAAAAAAAAAAAAAAAAATGAAATGAAATGATATATATATGAAAAAGTAAATAAACCACATTCATAGTTAAACCAGGGGTTAAACAAGATTGGTTGGAGTAGGGCCGCAAGGTTACTTTCCTTGCATTACAAGGGGTCATTACACTCTGTCCTGTTTAGGATTATCTCTGCTTACTCTTCGTCAAGTGCTTGTTTCTAGTGATCTTTAGCTTGTGTTTGTTCCTCTTTAGTTAGGAAAAAGACATTTTTTTACATATTTATCTATTACAACACTTTTGGCGGTATGAAAATCTTATTTTAAATTAATATTATTTATGATTTATTGATTTTAGGTTGGTTTGGTGCAAGGCCGGAAATGGCCTTGTAAGCTTCCTCTTCCACCAATCATGTAACCCCCAGCTCAACTAGGAGCATTTTAAACTTTTAATAAATATAATTTATCTATTCTTTTAAAAAAAAAATATTTAGGTGCAAACCTTTAGAACAAGTAAGAAAAACTTTTATTATTATAAATGCTTGTTTTTTATATGCTTGAACTTCTTTGTTTGATGAATGGTGAATCTGTGATTAATACATTATTATTAAAAAATAATATATCCATTAATTAGTTAACAAGGAAATAATTAGTTCATATATTATTATTAACCATTAATTAGATTTATTTAGTTTGATTTAAAAAATATTTTTAATCAATATTAATAAAATTTAAAACTCATAATAACTTGAAATAAATATTAAAAATAAAAAAACTAATTCCAATACAAATTCAAATTCCAAAATGCTTATTCCCCTTCATAGAATAGAATTTTATAAAAGTGCAATAAGGTATCATAGGTCAGACAGCTTTTTCAAAATTCTTGTTTTAATCTATGCCCTAAAACAATTCTCAACAAAACCCATTTATAATACAGTTTATTTTTTATCCCATTTTAAAAGACCACATGAATATGATAATAAATAAGCTTCAAAGGTGGAATGTGATATAAATGAACTAGCTATCTCATAATCAAGATGGACTGATTTTTCTTTTCTTTTCTTTTCTTTTTTTTGAATAAGATGATAAATACACAAGGACTTCAAAGGACATGTATAGGGGTGGCCGTCTTTCATACCCTAACAGGGGACTTCAAAGGACATGTATAGGGTATTATTAACCTTTAGTTTAAAATTCTCCAAAAAATTTGAAATTTTTCAAACTTACTCCTATTCCCAAGTGGGATAACCCTTAACCAAACGCGACCCTAGGATCTCTACAATCTTATTCTTGCTAGAATTGGGCACTTTCCACATTTTGGCGCTGCAACTCTAGTTGTAATTTAGTTTTACCGCAACGAGGCGGTGATGAGCCGACTAAGAGTTGCGGCTTTAAAATTGCACACGACCTCAAGACATCTCCAACTCTCTGTTTGAGTTATGAGTCGAACAATGTCGGATCTTCCCGATCTACGATCATAGCAACTTGTTGGACTCCCTATCCATCAGTGTATTCTCCAATCCAGCTTCAAGTAGCATCTCACCCAAGGCTGAAATCTTCAATCAAACTTGATTTCCGCAATCAACATTACGGTTGTACAATCTTCCAGATTATCTTTTCGGTGTTCTTTCCAAACTTGGTAATCAATCACCCAAGTTTGGACCTAGCTCAATCTTATCACTGTCGGCCTCGACCGTGACTTCAATCATATCTCGCCAATCGGCTCCAATCAAGGCTCTCATCAAATCGCTAATCATCTTCAATCAAGGAATTTGCATGCGTGCATGGAATCACCCTCTCAATCGATGGATGCAATCACTTCCCAAATCCAACTTGTATTCCATATGATCTCCACTTGAATTTGGCATGCGGTCATCACTATCATATAGCATAGCACGCTGGAATCTTACGCATGTCTTTAGAGTAGCATATTAAGATCTTCAATCTTCATGCAGTTGATGTTGTTTGGTCAACCTCTTGGCCGGTCAACTTCTTAGCCATGCATGTCACACTTTGAGCTTGTGTTGAATATTGCCAATCAAGGTGCATTTGCATCTAACACGACATTATTATGAAACTACAGCTAAATTGTAGATTGCACAATCCCTTCATTCAGCTATATCTAGCTTATCCCTCTTCTTTCTTTCTTTCTCCGATCTCCCTTTTGAGACTCTCTGAGCTTCCCTCTTCTCTAAGGTGTGCTAGAGGAGAGGAGATCCTATTGTCTAGGAGTGTAGAACATCGCTTAATTTTGCACGGAAGGAATAAGAATTGATCTTAAAGTGAGTACTCTCAGTGCAAGGCCCACTTTCTAAATTCGGAGCTTATGACCAGGAACCTTGGTAGAGGCAAGAATGACCATCATCACTTGAAGCTTATGACTAGAAAGAAATAGACAAGATGCTTATGTGTTTTCAAAAAACTAATGTGTAATATTAATTTCCTCATTATTTCTTAATTTGATTTGTTCTCATGTTTCCAAGAGATCGTGAAGCTTTTAACATTACTGAGCTCTATTGTCAAAAGGAGTACGAAATTCATAGAGGAGTGCTGGGAAATCTACGCTTCTGCAATTAACGCCAAAATGCTGGGACTTCAAGATGCCGCCGGGGAATAACCTTGGGGAAGCAATAAGGGTACATTCAAATGAACACTAAATTAGGAGGCCTTATGGCCCAGTATAAGAACATGTACCAAGGGTTCTTACAAATTTGTACCCTTTTTTTTAGCTTTATAATTTTAATGAATGTGGTTTAATGACTTTTCTCAAAAAAATAAAAAATATATAAACCACTGAATTCATTAATAAGAAATGTTTAATTTGTAGATGTTTTAAAAAAGTTTGATGCAATCTTTTTGGGTTGCTTGACAAAGAGAACTGTTCCTTGTTAAAGCTGAAACATTGAATTTATGGATTCATTTAACATGTGTCTATATACATATATACACATGGACTAAAGATTGATGGATGAAATTGAAATCCTTGAATTAAGGGAAAAAAAACAATTAGATCACACACTGCTTTGATCAGCGGCCGGGTTCAATGATCTCATAAATAGAAACTAAAAGCAATAATTTTCAAGGGTCTATCCTTGGCTACAAATACAGATACCATATGAGGAGATGTTTTTCATCAATACATGTATACACCAAGCTCTCTGGTTTTAATTCCATTATTGTTCATATTATGGATCCCTTGAAAAAGACTTCCTCTAGCTTTTTGTTGTTGATTCTAATCTTGTCTCCTGGTAAATGGCAATGAAATCCATCCATGCTTTTAATTAATCAATTTATGTTTTTATCGGAGCAATCTAAAAGATTAATTTTTTTAATATTATTTTGATTTGATGCACTCCAATAAGCCAAAATTTGTACTGATGGAGTCTGTTATCAAGAAGAGCCTCATCTTCACAAATGAAATGCCAGTATGATATAAAAATATCTAGTAAAACACGTGTCATCAATCCCGCGCAACACATGGCGCCATCCCCTCAAGCCGCTTGGTATTATGCTAAGCTAAACACCTGTCAGAACAATTCCGACCTTCCAGCACTTGTTTTCCAAACCAAACTTCCCCACGATCAAAAGAAGAAGTAAACGCCCATCTTTCTTCTGACAAAACCGACCAAAGTCACAGCAAAAGTACAGAAAATATCTCCTGTCAGAATAAATCCGACCAAAATGATAAAACGCCATAAAACACTATGAAAGACGACAGGACGGGTATTTAAGGCAAGAATATCCACTTGCCCTGACACAGTCCACCTACACAGGCAGATATTTCCCACCGCCTCAATTTTAATAATAAGAAATCAAACTCAGGAATTTTTTTGAGAACTCTATAAAAAGAGGAGGAATTCAACAGAAAAGGCAGAGACTTCTTGCTCTTTCCATCACTAACACTACATCCATTTCTTATCCACTAACTTGACTGTCGGAGTTAAATCCGGGCAGAAAGGCCCAATTCCGATCATTTCCGCTCTTCCTTTCAGGTTCTACATCGGGTTGACGGGGAATCAAAGTAAGCGTCCACACCAAAAATAAATTTTAACCGCTGATGTAAAACCTCGACCCGGATCACACAAGGCAGATTCAGTTTCTAGCATCAACACAGTAAATTTTAATGGTCGAGAGAAACATTGTGTAAACCTCAACGAGGAGGATGCAACTTTCTATTTTAATAAATAAATGAATATCCATTTTTCTTAAAAAAAAACCCCACATGCATGTGTGTAGATGTATTTGGTGCCTTATAAGGCACACTACGTATCCACCAGGTTCCATGGATTAAAGAATGTTAATGAATTTGAAGTCCTTGGATTAAACTTAAAAAAGCAACAAGACTAATACTTAGTGCCCAAGGGCACACTAATAACCTATCAACGACCCTTGGGTCATATTGCTATTCAAAGTCCTACTAAAGGCTTACATAGCTTGTTGAGGTCTCAAGTTCAAACCATGGGTGATGACATTTTTCTGAGTGTATGAACGGTGGTAGTAAGTGGACTTTCTTGACCACTGTACACATACCTGTTAAGAGAAAGGTTATAAAGTGAAATCATATAATTGAATATACAACATGGTAGCCTATTTATGGGCTACTAATATATATACATCATATATAAATAGCTGATTTGAGACTAAACTATATCTAACAACCATATATATACATTTCATAACCAAATCCCCAACCCCCACCCCCTACCCCACCCCCCACCTCACTCCCTCCCTCCCCAAGCGTGTGGTGGTCGGGGAGAAGAAGAAGGAAAAACACTGAGGTCAATTTCACGCCAAACGACGCATGGAGAAGCGGCCGACAAGAGAAAAAAACACGTAGCGACGACATCAAACGATGATGGAGAAGGGTCGGAAGTAGAAAAAAAAACACGGAGGTTGACGGCGTCGAAAGATTATGGAGAAAGGCCGACAACAGGAAAAACATGGAGGCCGACAGCGTTGAACGACGATGGAGAGAAGGATGGAAGTAGGAAAAACATGGAGGTCGACGGTGGAGAAGGGGCCGATAACGTGAAAAACATGGAGGTGCATCGAAATCGAACGATGATGGAGAAAAGGTCGCGGGAGGAAAAACATGGAGGTCAAGTGTTGAACGACGATGGAGAAAGGGGCTGTGAAAACACGGAGGTCGTTGACGTCGAACGACGGCCATGGAGAAGGGTCGAAGCGTAAAAAATACATGGAGGTAGGCTGACGCCAACGACGCATGGAGCAAGGCCTAAGTCGAAAAACATGGAGGTGATTATCGAACGAGCGATGGAGAAGGGCCTGAAAGCGAGTGAAAAACACCTGAGGTCGGTGTCGAATCCATCGATGGAGAAGGACCCGACCCTTAAAAATATTATTATTTTAAGAAGATTAAAACCTATGCTCTTGATACCATGTTAGAGAAATGTTATAAAGTGAATCATATAATTGAATATACAGTGAGGCTTATTCACAAAGGTAAGGATGACGTCGAATAAAGATGGAGAAAGACCCGCCCCGTAAATTTTTATTATTTTTAAGAAGATATATACATCATATATAAATTAATAACCGATGTGGCGGGACTCATAACAAGTACTCCACCCTCCACTGTCTCGTGACTCTTGATGAGTAATCGTATACACGCTTGACTTTTGACTCAATAGCTAACCACTTGACTAACCCTTCTTTATGTCAAAAGGAGCAATAAATGTTCTCATAAATAGAAATTAAAAGCAATAAATGTTCTGCAGCCTCTATCCTTGCCTACAAATACAGAACCATATGAGGAGTGGTTTTTCATCAATACATACAAGCTTGATCATATTATGGATCCCATGAAGAAGTCTTTCCTTAGCTTTTTGCTGTTGATTCTCATCTTGTCTCCTGGTAATGAAATCCATCCATGCTCTTAATTCCTTCTTAATTTGTTCATAAGTATATATATATATATATATATATATAGAAAACTCACACTATATATCTTCTGTTGTCTTTGATATGTTGATCGATGATGGTGAATCAGAGGTGGCATTAATGGCTGAAGCTAAGGTTTGCAGGAAGTGGAGCAAATATTTACGTTCTGTGTGTGTGATTGACAGTAATTGTACCAAGGCCTGTCTAGTTGAGGGTATTGCGGTGGGGGGATGTGCCTTCATCCGCAATGCGTTTGGACCTTACTGCTTCTGCTTCTATAAATGTG
Source organism: Dioscorea zingiberensis (assembly GCA_026586065.1). Classification (NCBI taxonomy): domain Eukaryota; kingdom Viridiplantae; phylum Streptophyta; class Magnoliopsida; order Dioscoreales; family Dioscoreaceae; genus Dioscorea; species Dioscorea zingiberensis. The sequence goes on along the minus strand of CM048819.1, from coordinate 65,188,944 downwards.
GAAAATAACCCTCAGTGAATGTAATCCTATATTCCACCACCATTCATGTTTCATTGTGTGCCTGCATGCAGCACCAAAGAAATAACATGAAGTTTTAAGAGTATTAGTATTATATATTGTCATTGGGTTGATATAATAAAAAGGTGATTGTGGTTGGAGTTTGGATCCTTAGTTAATTTCTTCATTTCCAGTGAGTGTCTTCTTGGTTTTTGATGAGTTTATTATACATGCTTATGTTGAAAAAACAGATCAGAGAAATCCAACATCATCGAACATAATTAGGATTTGGGAAAATTACCTATAGGTCCCTGGAACTGTTTCGGCATTGTTTCTAGGGACCCTAACACACACTAAAACTCAAACAGCACACCCCCAAAGCTTAAAAAGTAATTGCCAAAAAGTCAAGTTAGGATTTCCACACTAAGCACATGGAAATGATGTACACTCACATGATTAGGATTTCCACATTGTACAATTAATGACTATTTACATTTCGCCCTCCCTTTGACAAAGAAGTACACTTTTCAGTCCTTCATTTTAAAAATACTTATTTTGTAGTCCCTGACGTTATTTTACCCGTTATCTCTTCATTGAATCCCCAAAATGTCCTTCCCGCCCAAAATCTAATTCTTCCTCACAAACCTTATCCCATCACTTTTGTGGAATTACCCAGGATTGTTACCAACCCTCCTAGTATAATAATTATTTTAATCTCATAGTTTTTAATAGTTAATTAATTTTGAATGTCAAAAATCCAAGCTGGTAATATATGATACAAAATTTAAATATTAAAATTTGTAATATTAAAATTTAAAATTTAAATATTTAAATATGATAAAAAATACAAATTTGTAATATTAAAATACAAAATTTTTACAAACTAATTTGTAATATATGATATACATAATAAATTAAAAATAAATATTAAAATATAAACCATAAAATAGTTCAAAGTTCAAAAAAATAAGATTTTTAATCCAATTTTCCAAAGACATGATAGTATAATATTATATATTAAAAATTCAATATATAAATTTAAACTTTAAATATTAAAATTTGTAATATTTAAATATGATAAAAAAAAACCAAGTTTGTAATATTAAAATACAAAATTTTTATAATTTAATTTATAATATATGATATAAATAAAAAATTAAAAATAAATATTAAAATATAAATAATAAAATAGTTGGAAGTCCATTAATTCTTAATCGGGGCTACCAAACACAGGATAGTATAAAATCTTATCCTATTTTATCACATTTAATCTGAAATAATAATTATATCCTATCTTACCTATCTTGTGTACCAAACACGGCCACTAATAACCAGGTTTATTAATGATCTCATAAATAGAAAGTAAAAGCAATAAAATGTACTGCACGCCTCTATCCTTGCCTACAAATACAGAACCATATGAGGAGAGGTTTTTCATCAATACATATACAAGCTCTCCGGTTTCCATTGATCATATTATATATGGATTCCATGAAGTCGTCTTTTCTTAGCTATTTGCTGTTGATTCTCATCTTGTCTCCTGGTAATGAAATCCATCCATGCTAGCTCTTAATTCCTTCTTTCTTCATAAATATATATCTAGTAATGGCTGAAGCTAAGGTTTGCAGGAAGTGGAGCAAATATTTCCATTCTGTGTGTGCGCTTGACAGTGATTGTAACTATGCCTGTGAACGTGAGGGTTATGAGGGGATATGTGTCTTCCTCTTCTATCGGCCATTTGGACCTCATTGTTTCTGCATCTATGAATGTGCAAAATAACCCTTCTTCATGGTGAATGTAATCCAATACCAATCCTCCCTGTCCCCACCTTACAAGAGGGGAGATTCAAATCTGACTCCTCTTCAGAGAATCTCAACCTCTTAACAAGGGAACACAATATCAATAGGTTTGTTGCCGTTGGTTCCTATGGGCACTTTTATCTTGATTATCAATAAATGTGGTTTAATCTTTTTTTTAATATATTAATTTGACGTGAATGAAAAAAAATTAAGTAAAACAAATATTTTAAAAAATGAATTATTATTTGAAAAGTGATGGCAGGATTATTTTTTTTTATTTTTATTTTTGTATATTATGTCTTATGGTTGGCCATAGTGTGGTATCAACACGAGTGAAATTATCAATATTTATTAAATTAATTTATGTGTGATAATTATAAATAATGTAAATTTTGGTTGAAGTGGATGGGGTGGAAGATGGAAGAAATATTTTTCTGTACATTGTTTTTGGATCAAAATATATCTGATAAATATTACCTTATAGCAGTTCCAAAAATATCATACAAGTCTCTTGTGCCTTAGAAGACTCCCTCGAGATTTGTGCTTTGAACGATCATCAAATCCGAAATCGGATCATGATGCAACAATGATAAAATAGACTTTAATTTCTACATAATTAAAAGTTACATTGAATATGATAATAAATGACAGCCAATAAATAGAATGTTAATATAAATACACTTCCTAAAAATTAAATTGAAGGAAATAAATGCAAAGCTTATAAATATAGGTACATAGATAATGAGTTTCTCATAACCCAAAGATTACAAAACTCTGACTTTCAGTCATGGAGACTAGCAAGAGTTTACTATGTTTGATGTTGCTGATTCTTGTCTTGGTTCCTGGTAAGTATAGTTTTCAGATGAATATTTATTTAATTAACCGATAATATTAGATTATGATTAATTATATATAAAACACTCTTAATTATATTTCACAGGAGAGCTGTCATTTGTTGAAGCTGATAAATGTGAGTCTTGGAGCAAATTTTTCTATGGAATTTGTTTTGTGGATGCAGTGTGCACTGAAGCATGCAGACTTGAAGGTTATGTTGAAGGAAAGTGTGAGGTTAAGACTGAACCGGCTGGACGTCACTGCATGTGTTTGCATGATTGTTAAGGACTGCTCAAGTCTTGGATCCAATTACAAAATAAAATGATTTATTGAATTTTATGATTTTGGGTGCTTTTTTTATATGTTTTGTTGGTGCTAATCAAGTACTATTTCATTCGATTCAAATTAGTATTAATATTACAATTACAAGTCTTAATCTCATATTAGATGACTTTCCACTAGGCATAGTTTTAATAGTTTGAAAGATTTCAAATCTATTAATAGGCTTGATCAGGGATGCAGCCTGTTCATCAGAAAGTTTTGGTAGATCATCAGGCATCATGTTCTGGATGTCCTGATTGTGGCTGGTAGTATTCCTTTCCCACAACTTAGTATAAAATTTAATGAACTCTATTTCAATTTCCTTAGAATCTGTGAGGATATTTCCTTCATCATCCTTAATATGTGTAATTTTGTAGTATTGCCTATGGTTTTTGGTCATCTGGTGGAAGAATTTGGAGTTACAATCACCATTTGAGGGTCTACGACGCACGTGTTCAAACCATCTTAAACGGTATTCTCTTTTTTTAAAAGTTAGATAAAATTATTTTTGTAAGAATATATAAGCAATTCTATTTCTATATATATGTAAAATATTTTTTATACTCATTACCTATATTTTATTTCTTTTAATCTAATGAACTATCTTTTGTATACGAGAAGAGCTCCAAGTTTTTTTTTTTTTTGGTACATTAAGAGCTAGTAAACTAGCTAATCAGTTTCAAAGTTACATAATTGACCCTCTAGTACAAAACCTTGCAAAGTTTTAAACTCCATTTCCAGCCATCCTAGTATGGAATTTTCTTCAGTAATCATGATTGATTTCTTCTCCCATCTTGCTTTTTTTTTTTTCATTTTATCCACACAACAGTTATATTTCGTGGGGATCCATTGGACAATATTCCATTTCTTCAATCCACCTAGCAGCCTTTTACATTTTCTCAATGTGTTGTTGCTTGTGCCACAGGGGTCATCAGTTGGTTTCTTCAGCCATCTAGTAGCACTACTAGCACAGATGTTATCTGTGTGTAACTGTCCTTCATCCATGCCCATCATCTTTAGCATTGTCAATCCGTATTTGATTGCTTTTATTTCTCCTTCATAACTTGATTGGGCTTTTGCAAAGATCTTGACCCTGCACAAATGTAATCGCACTGTAATCCCATGCCCGCGCGTGGTGACATGGTAATCGGGTCGCTGCGGCCCCGCAACCCACCGGGGTTTGAGGCACTGCCGAGGGTGGATTTGTGAGGCGTAATGCCCGTGCAAGCACGATGGGTGGGACCGGCCACTTCAAGGCGCTTAAAACTGGATTCGGATCCTCAAGCATCTCCTTTCACGCCTGTAGGATATACTTAGCCACGGCTGTCAATCGCATTTCTAGCCTTAACACCCAAAAAAAAATACTGAATGCACTGTATTAGTTAGGATTACACATCCAATACTAGCTATATACTCACCATCCATCCATGCAAAGATCCACAAAAATCTGTATTGGATGTGCATCGTGGTTCCCTGTCTGATTGAGGAACTCTCAGATCTCTTTGATTGATCTCATAGCCTCCAATTTCTCAAAGATGAAGGCTAAGTGCCTATTTCGCAATCCATTGAGCATCAAAACTTTGGGCTTTAAATATCGATTACACCGCCAATCCATATTGACCATAAAACACTACCAATGAGCTCCTTCTCATTAACAATTGTTTTATGATTGCCCAATTTCCCAGCTTCCAACCACCGCCATGTGTTATATCATCGCTGTGGATATCCCAATTCCTGAGATAACCTTCTCTTTTTGAGTATCTCCTGCACTGCCGGGTGTACCTACATTCCTGAAATAAATGGTTAGCAGATTCAGTTTTCAAAGAGCATATAGCACATAGATCAGGAGGCCCCAATCCCAAGTAGTATAAAAACTGAGTAGTTGGTAACTTCCCATGGAACAATTTCCATAGGAATATTTTTTTTTTTTGAGAGAAGGGGATAAACCCCACCCAACCCAGATAGGACACGGGCAGGAAGGACCATCACGGGGCTCCGCGGTTAAGCGGCCCGATCACACGTGACTACCAAGTCCTACGCGATGCACTCCGTCACCACGAGGATTCGAACTCAGTTCTACTACCTGGGTGCGGAGGACCCTTGCCGCTAGACCCGCAGGTCTTTGGCTTCCATAGGAATATTTTAATTTTAGCAATCATGCATCTTCAGTTTCCAAAGCTTCTTCTAGCCTTCCCATTGTGGGTTCCCATTTTTCACTCTATTTTCCTCATGTATGCTAAATGTGAGGGTTCTCCCTTCAGTTTTATGAAGCCATCTCCATTTGATAGATGAACCCGCCTCTTGTACCTGTCTATCTGCAATCTTTTCCTGAATTGGTTCTGCAAATAGCATATATAGGAGTTCCATATTCCAATGATTATCAATCCTTAAATCTCTTACTTTCAGATCTAACATGTCATATTCCATATTAAGAAGAGATGGCATTTTAATAAGAGGTATAGCAAATATCCAAGGATCATATAAAACATGTGTTGAATCGTTGACATTAGTCTGGATCACGTTATGTTTTATCTCTTTTACAGTATTCATTAATCCTCTGAATGTCCATGAGGTCTTCCTATAATGATTTAGATGCCATGGATCAAAGACACCATATTTTCTTTTCATAATTTTGATCCAGGGCTTATCCCCATCATTAAGGAGTTCTAAGACATGTCTAGATAGGAGTGATGTTTTCATAATTCTCAAGTCTTTGATACCCAGGCCTCCCTCAGACTTAGGGTTGGTGATCATGCTCCATCCAACCAAATGAATCCCTCTGCCACTATTGTTGTTAGCCCAAATAAATTTCCTAACAATTTTGGTAATTGAATCCAGAATAGAATAAGGTATAGCATATGTACCTAGGCCAAATACAGGGATGGCCATCAGAGTGGCATTCACAAGTTTGATTTTCCCAGCCATAGTCAAGTGCATTGTTTTCCAGAAAGCCAATTTGTTTTCCACTTTAGTTACCAAAGATTTGAAGAAAGCAGCTGGTACTCTAAAAGGAGACACCCAACAACCCAAATATTTGAAGGGGAAAACCCCATGATTTAAATTTAGAATGTTGATAATGGATTGTTTGACTCTAGCATTCAGCCAAGATGGAAAGAAAATATCATATTTGGATTTGTTTGATCTCTGACCAGTCAGAAATTTGTAGAGTTCCATGCATGAATTTATTCCTCAAGCATATATCCTTGATGCTCTACAGCAGATGACAATATCATCAGCATAAAGGATATGGCTTATATTCAAATTTTCAAAAATCTTGAAGCCTCTGATCATTTGACAGGTTTCAGCTTTGTTTAGTATACTTGTAAGGACTTGTGATACCAGAATAAACAGATAAGGTGACAGGGGATCCCCCTGTCTCAGTCCTGACCTAGGTTTGCACCAGCTGCCAATCTTCCCATTAATTATGAAGGCCATTGATGAAGTTTCAATACATTCCTTGACCCAATTAATCCATTGGTTAGGAAAATTCATCTTGGCTAACACAATCTTAACAAAGTCCCATCTAATAAGGTCATAAGCTTTCTCCATATCCATTTTGATTATCATCATTAATTGGGTTTGCCTGGGTATCATGTTCTAGAGAATGGACCAACTCTTGGGTTAATAAGATGTTGTCAAATATGCTTCTTCCTTCAACAAAGGCAGTTTGTTCTTAACCAATTAGAGAGTTAAGTACTTGTTTGATTCTATTGGCCATCACCTTTGTAATGATTGTGTTATTTACATTGCAAAGGGAAATTGGTCTAAAATCAGTCACTTTTTGAGGGTTGTCTTCTTTTGGGATCAAACAAATATGGGTTTGATTCCAAGATTTGGGCAGTTCACTATTGTTGAAAAAAATGTAATATTGCATTAGACACACCTATGCTAATATCTTTCCAAAATTCCTTAAAGAATTCAACATTTAGACCATTAGGTCCAGGTGACTTTCCACTAGGCATAGTTTTAATAGTTTGAAAGATTTCAAATCTATTAATAGGCTTGATCGTGGATGCACTGCTCATCGTGAAAGTTTGGTAGATCATCGTGCATCATGTTCGATGTCCTGATTGTGGCTGGTAGTATTCCTTTCCCACAACTTAGTATAAAATTTAATGAACTCTATTTCAATTTCCTTAGAATCTGTGAGGATATTTCCTTCATCATCCTTAATATGTGTAATTTTGTAGTATTGCCTATGGTTTTTGGTCATCTGGGGAAGAATTTGGAGTTACAATCACCATTTTGTAACCATTGTGTGCGAGATTTTTGGGCACAATAATTTGTATTTTGTCTCAACATTGCCTTGTGTTTATTATATAGAGGTCTAAGAATATCCCAATCTGATCCTCTATTTAATCTAGTATGCTCTCTAGCCTCTATCCTTGCAATTTCATCCTCTATCTTCTTAATTTCCTTTTCTAAATTCTGTGAGTATCCTTTACACTTTTTTAACAAATCTTTCCTAAGATTATTGAACTTATGTGATGTGTCATGCATAGGATTTCCCTTGGCTATGGCCCCCCAGATATTTGACACACTTTCTTTGCATTAAGGTAGATAAATCCAGTTATTGTCTGAAAGTTCTGGACGGGTTGTCTGCTTGTTGTAACTGGTGTTGTAACACACGTTATAACACTCTGCTCACTGAGTTATATCGTGGTACTCACACACTTAATAAAAACACAAGACAAACAAGGAGACAAGAGAGTTGGTAACCTAGTTCGGTTAACCAAGCCTACGTCTGGGGGGCCAAGCCCGGAGAAGACAATCCACTAAAGGTGTAGGGAAGACAGGAGTACAAGAGTCTCACTCACTCTCTCACTCTATCATAAGCACCTTGACTCCTTGATTGACAATGACCACTATCACCCTTCTCCGGAGGGACTACTCTAGTCGGCTCACCTCAATCCACCGAGTCCTCGGTCTTATATAGACACGTCCTCCTTGCCTTCACGCCCATCACAAAGACATCCTCCACCTTCGTGATTCTCGGCTTTCGAGTGGACTCCTTCCAATTCCTGGATGTTGCAACTTTAGTTGTAACATGAGTTGCAAACATGACCCTACCGGACGAATCTTGACCAAGGCTACAAAGATCCATCGCACCTCTTCGACTTCGACGCACCTCCAACCCTCCCCGGTTGAGTCCCGAAGTCTACTACGCCGATCCTCCCGATCCCGACACGCTAAATCCAGCCGATCCACCTCTCCGTCACAGTGCTGCAGACTTCTCTTCCCGCCTCCACCATAGCTCGCACCCATCAATCAACCTCCATCTTCATGCAAGGTTGAGCTGTTGATTGGCTCCTCCAATCTCTTTCCAAGTTTGGTCACAACTTGGCCTATCATGCTCCATTTGTCTCACCATATTTGTTCTTCAATCATCCAAATATGGTCTTCTAGATTTGGCTAGCATTAATCACCTCATCACATATTAGTTGCCAAATCTTCCTTCCATTCTTGCCTTCAATCAGCTTTCATCAATCCTCTTCCTTCCTAATGTGGTTGCTTGCATGCGATCTTCAAATCAGCTCTCAATATTTTGCATGCAATCATTTGCATGATAAATCAATCAAATGAAAGGATGATGTGTTCTTCCAAGAATGGAGTCTCCAAGCCATGTTGTAGTCAATTCACATCTTGGGTTGCACCGAAAGCTTGCTAGTTGATTCGCTCCTCTTATGATGATGGTTGCACCCGGATTAAGTATGACTTGGACTTGTGTCAAATACTTGCCAATACTAGTGCCTCTGCACTAACATTGTCAAACCTAAATGGCCTTTTCTTAAGACCAACAACTTTTTTGCAACTCAGAAGGAGAGGTGAATGATTCGATTGGCATCTAGCTAGGTGAGATAGATGATAATTATGAACATCACTCAACCAGGCATAATTGACTAAAGCCCTGTCTAATCTAGCCCATATCCTTGACATCCCTCTTTGGTTATTACTCCATGTGAAAGGCATCTTAAAATTTATGATCTACTAAGTTATTATGCACAATGAAAGATCTCGAAAGGTCGGATTTCATACCGTAAATTCGCTTGGTTGACCACCCTTTCTCTCATCTAAATTGTACAAAGATTGAAATCACCCATTATAATCGACAAAGCCGACAATGTTGGTCAATTTGTCGAAGTTCCATCCAAGTATCTTGTTGTTCCCTCACATTGCCCATTATAAACAATAGAAACCATCCTCGCCTTTGAAGATTCCATCGACGTGACAACATGCATAATATTTCTTGAGAAGCACAAGGGTGTAACTTGACCAAGCTCCCTCCTCCATAGGATTATAATGCCACCAGAGTAGCCAATGGTGGGATAGTCAGCCCATTCCCATTTTCTTTTAAACTTTCTCAGAAATTTTCTTGTTCTTGCCTCATCTACCGAAGTTTCTACAAGAGAAAGTAACATTATGTTATGGGAGTTGATCAAGGAGAGGATACGACTTACCGTATCTTTTCCAGAAACTCCACGACAATTCCATGTGAGCATATTCATCAGAAACCAATGTTTAAGGTTTCCAATGACTCATTCCTGGGCTCTAAACGTCCCTTCTTTTTTGAATTACTTTCATATGAGGCATTTCTCTTGCTATGCACACCCTCAGAGTTCTGTTTCACCTCAATCTCCATCTCAATTTCTCCGTCTGGGGGTTCCTTTTCCTCTTCCATGTTAGGTTCCATTTGTTCACATTGATCAATGGGTCCCTTCTTGGTCAAGGCTTCATTAACCCTGAAAATTAGAATGGCATGAGTTGAGTTTAAGATTGGAGGGATAGTAGACTTACTTGTGTCTCGGGTTTGGTTCTCCATCAACGATCTATTCTTTCTACCACTTGGAATATCAGTAGATGAGATCATTAGCTGGTTGATCTTATCTTGGTTAGATAGAGTCATCTTCCTTCCTTCCATCAGTCTACATGTGTCCTCCCATTCTCCCATATCTAGCTCATCCCCACTCCGAGATTGGTCAGACTCAGTACTCCGATTTCTCTGAGATTGACGAGCTGGTTTTTTTGGTGGACTCAGGGATACAAGTGTCTCTTGACCCTTGACACCCTTAGAGCTCCTTTCTCTGGATGCTCTGTTCCTGCCACGATGAGACGTGTTTCCACCACCTTTTCCCCCGGTGTATCCACCCCGAGAAGATCTTTCAACGTCTCTCCCTCGTAACGTCTTTTCCACCACCTTGCTGATTATAGCCGTTTCCTCTCTTTCAATGATTGGCACGTGGCTGATGACAACTTCTTCTTCTGGTGTGTTGACGGCCACGTGGCATGCTTCCGTGACTTTTTTATTTTCCTTTGCTGGTTCTGGTATGTTTCGGCCTCATCCAAGAACCATAGCCATAACCCTTCTCTTCCTTCTCAAGCGGATCTTGAGTCATATGCCCCTCTGCTTGAGTTGTCGGATCCTCTGTATTCCGATGGGATCTCCCGGTGTCCACAGCCATCACATCCTTCCCTTTCAGTTTGGTTGTTTTGGCCTCGATGCCGGGGACCTCACCACGGTTCCCAGAAGAAACCTCCACACAAGCCTCAGCATTATGACCTACAACCCCACATTTATATTAAAATACTGGCAACTTCTCATACAGAATGGGGACGAAGGATCGTGACCTTGGAGTTCTTAATTACCCAGACCCCCCGTTTGAGGGGTTTTTGGAGATCAATTTCTATACAAACCCTGGCGAACTTTCCTCTGCCTCCCTGCGATGTGGTGTGGTCCATCTTAACCAGTTTCCCAAAGTAGGAGACCAAGGGTTCAAGATGCTCTGCTGGCCAGTACTCCACCGGGAAGTTATAGAGATGAACCCAAAGGGTTGCCGTTGTTAATCATTCGTACATCGATTGGAAGTGTTCTTTCCAGTGGAGAAGATGAAAAATCATCCCATTTATGGTCCAGGGTCCATCAACCAGTAGATCTTCCGCCATGGTTTCTGTTGAGCAAAAGATCCAGAAGAATCCATTTGGCATATCGGCTATAGTGAACTCTCCATAGCTACCCCACAGCCTGGAGAGGGTTTCTCTAGCCATTTCCAAGTTTGGGGCCTTACCTAGCACCTTGCCAAACAGAGTTCCTCGCATGGCCTCTTGTGCACGCGAGAGGGCTTCCGGATCCAAGGATATTTCATCGGTGACGGCTTTTCAGCTTTTCCTGTGGTTGGCCCCGGATGGTGACCGACGAGATCTCATCTTGATTCCATCGTCCGCGAGCCGCTTGCGCCCAAGATCTAGGAGCTGGAGCCTGGCCTTGCTTCTTAGCTCTCTTGGTTTCTTTCCCCTCAGATGGGTACAGCTTGGGGTTATTCATCACATTCATGTTTGGAGGAGGATAGGCCCCCAAGGGCCCCAACTTCATTACACAGTCCCCACCCATCGGAGTAAGTGGAGGGAGTCCCGCCGACTATCGCTCGAAGGCCAGAGGAAACTAGGGTTTCTTGGAGCTCGAGCACTCTCTCCAAGTTTAATTTTGGAAGCTGGCATGGCATGAGGCATGACACAACTTATGCCTTGTCGCGCCAACCCACTAATTTAGATTTTTTTTAAAAAAAAAGCAAAATATATTTAAAAAAATCATAAAATACTTTGAATATTCCAAAAAAACTAAAACCTTTCCAATTCCCAAAAAATCCAAGAAAATTAAAAAAAACCCAAAATTTCTCAAGATTCAAATATAACCGTTTTATAGCTATTATATTATAAGCTTTTATTTTTTATTTGTATGGTTTAACAAAGATTAAAATGCAAAAAAAAAGCAAAAAACAAAAAAAAAACAAAAAAAAAAAAAAAAACAAAACAAAACAAAAAACAAAACTGCTAGTCCGGCTAGCTCACCAAGTTACTATGTGGGTCGTGCCTGACATGGCCGAGTTGATACCTTTGACTTCAATTCAAAAACTATCATACAAGCCTCTTGTGCCTTGCATGGCTCTCTCAAGATCTATGTTTTGAACAATTATCAAATGAGAAAGTTGATCACAATGCAACAATGATAAAATAAACTTTAATTTCTAAAATCATATTTGTTTTATTGGTCGTTATCTTTCGGGATAAGTATTATGTAATAACATATTTGTTTTAGAGGAATGAAAAAAAAATATAGCAAGTATGTTGATTTTCTCAATTTTTAAGGGATTTCCCTTATTTTGTATTCATCTACATTAAAATACTTGAAAGTATTAATATTGAAATAGAAGTTAATTAAAAAAAAGAATTATTCTATGATTTAAATTTAACTATAGTTAAGGTCTTTAAATTAACTTTAGTTAACAGATCTCAAAGCACTGGTAAGGTAAACACTTTTTGACCATTTTTAGATGTATGCTTTGCCAATTTTGAGAAAATAAATAAAGAAAGAAAATAAATGAATAAAGGACATTGTGCTTGTTATAGCATCCCATAAGTCTCAATGATTAAAATATTTTATTAATAATTAAGTTACTTAGTTGAAGATTTTTTTTTAATAGTTTTCACTTGTGGATGCCATGTGGTTTATTGTGAGACTTAAATTACAGTTAATTTGAAAATACATGGTTTAACTGAAAAAAATACAAATATTAAAAGGTCTCATTAATATCACAATAAATGAGCATTAAAAATAAAACGCAAAATAAATGCAATGAGTAAAGAAAGCTAAAATGAAATAAAAGCACAAATTTTACTTATAAATATGAAATAGTATACAATCTCATAGTCCAGAACCAAAATCTTGTGATTTTTAGTCATGAACGCATGGAAAAGTTTACTGTGTTGTATGATGATGATCGTCATTTTATCCCCGGGTAAGTATATATCATGTTAGGATATGCTTGTTCCAATCATTTTTTAGCACTATAGTCTTTAAAAGTCGACAATTTTTTTTAAACTTTTTATTTTAAGGTGTTCAAAACATTCTCTACCTAAATAAGATAGCCACATGACACTTATTCAAAATAATAAGTATACATTAAAAATGAATTTCTCCTTATCCGGACATTAATCATATATCTATTTCATGGGCGTAGATTTGACAGAGTAACCATAAGGGACAAGAGACATATTAATTGGTACAACCTAAAATAAGAAAACAAATGGCAATTGAAATTTAAAAAAAAGAGAAAATTGCTATGATATTAGGGTTTGTAGCTCTGAACTTTGTAACCTATTGTTGGAAAAAAGAAAGATCAGGCGAAGAGAGATAGCAAACAACTAGAAACTTTATTGATTACTAATTGCTGATTAATTATTGGATAATACCCTTTCTTCGGCTTCCAGTCAATAGGATTTTGATCAATTAGATGCTGAATAGAGAATAGTGAATAGAGACCGAGACTTCTAAAATACAATGCAGCCTAGTACCAAATAGTATCTCCATTTGGATATTCCAATACTCAAAATTCTTGTGAAAGTTAGATCTGGATTCCCAAAATTCTTCCATCAAAATTTGGGGTTAGGATTTCTTTAATATTTTATCAAAACCCTAGCTTGTACACTTATTGAAATTTATCTATATTGTAAAACCATCTCCTTCTCCACTAGCAGTTTTTCTCCAATTTCAGATTTTCCTCATAACTTCACATATTCTTTATTTCATGTTTTCATTGTCTTTGATTGATTTTATGTCCTTTTTTATTTTTACACAAGATAGTATGTACAAATAATCATTTTAACCCTGTCTTCTCAACTAGAGTGTAAATTCTATGCATGTCACATTGTTTATTAGAATTGGCAACTTGAATATATAATTTTTTTTTGATAAAAGTGGATAAATCACATTCTTTTATTGAAATAGAAGACGGTTACAAAAGAAGAATCTTTATTGGATTCGGTACATGGAGAGGTTATCTCTCCCAGAATTCCAAGTATCCCTGGCCCCAATTAGAAGTTTCTTAATCAAATTGGGTGTCTTCGAAGTCCCTCCCTGGTGAGTGGTGCGGGTCCTCCTCCCTAGTAAAAGCGAGGCTCCTCTTTACGATGGATTCCATCGCAATCAGCTTCGGCCTTTTGGAAGGGTGAGCTGCATCAAACTAAGACAATGTTAGGAAGTCAACTTCGCGGATTGTTTTTGAGAAAACACGGTGTTTATCCTGAAAGCATCTCCTATTGCGTTCCATCCACACTGTCCATATAGTGGCCATTGATAGCAGGTTCCATCCCAGCCTAGAGTCCCTTAGCAAGCTATTGGCAAGAGTTGTTGGACCCCACAAATCTCCTATTTGTGAGGGGGGGTAACCTAAGCTGGCTTAGTTGTGTGAAGTGGTGCCAAATACTTCTAGAGTATGGACATTGGAGGAGTAGGTGTTGTACCGCTTCCTCCTGTTCCTCACACAAGTAGCAGGCTGTCCTTGTTTCTTGCCAACCGCGTTTCCTTAGATTGTCCAAGGTGAGGATTTTGTTATCCATTGCTAGCCAAGCGAATGCTTTAATTTTTAGGGGACAAGGCAGCTTCCAAAAACTTTTCCCAACCACCGATCGGACGCCCCCATCTATTAAGAATTGATAGTATGAGCACGCAATGAAGGATTTTTGTGAGGTGAGCTTCCAGTTCCTTTTATCCAGTTCTGCTTCTTGTACTTCTTGTAACTTCCTGATGAGCTGCTCCAATCCCTTTGTCTCCTCCTCAGGTAGAGGACCTTCTAGTGTAATTAGGTCATTGGCATGCGTCAGGGTAAGACTTGCTTTTCGTATCGTTTGTGCTTTATCTCTTGCTAAGTCATATAGCAATGGGAAAACATTTTTGGGTGCTTGCCCGTCTAGCCAGTTTTCGGCCAAAAGAATAATGAGTTCCCCCTGCCCACCTCATCCGTCATGTTGTGTAACAATGCTTCCTGTTGTTTGCGGCCCTTTCCGTAAGAAAGACGCCTCGAGGAAGTCGGGCGTAGAATTCAAGGCCCCTCCTGGAGTAGTTGCTTTTAAGAATTCCCTGCCAGAGTCCGGCCATGTCTCGCCAAGTATCCTCCACCACCATTTTCCCAGTATGGCCGTATTGAAACAGCGGAGGTTCATAATACCCCAGCCCCCAATTCTTTGGGTCTGCATATTCTATCCCAGCTCACCAGCCTGTATGCTTTCTTGTCTTCTTCTGTTCCTCGCCATAAGAAGTCCCGCCTCGTTTGGTCGATCTGATTGATCACCCATTCCGGAAGACGGTAGATAGACAACCAATAGTTAGGAATCGTTGTAAGCACCGTGTTGATCATAGTAATGCGTCCCCCTAGTGACAACAACCTCCCTTTCCATGTTGTTAGGCGCGCTTTGATTCTATTGATAATTGTCCGCCAATTTTCTTTTTTCGGTTTGGATCCCGAGATTGGTAATCCCAAATAGTCAAAAGGTAAGCTGCCAATGTTGAAGCCTGTTATTTGTTCAAGGTCTCGAGGGTTATAGGTTAATGTCTTGATTGGGATGGCGGTACTCTTATGGTAGTTGACATTGAGACCAGAGAGCCCTTCATAAAGAAAGAGGATCATCTTTAGAACTCAGAAGCTTTGTAGGTCCCCCGAGCTCAAAATGAGGAGGTCATCGGCATATTGCAGAGTGGAGATCTCATCTTCTTCCAACTCCCAGTATCGGATTCCCCTAAAAATGTTTGCTCTCATCGCATTTGTCATCATAGAGGTAAGGACATCAGAAACTAAGACTAAAAGTAATGGTGAGAGTGGATCCCCTTGTCTTAGTCCTCTCTAGTGCCTCACATATCCTGTTGGTCGGCCATTTAGGAGAAAGGCAGCTTTGGAGGAAGTGAGAATTGTCTTGATCCAAGTGATCCATCATGGTCCAAAGCCCCGAGCCTTAAGCACCTCTAGTAGGAACTCCCAATCGACCATATCAAAAGCTTTTTTGAAATCGACTTTCAGCAGTGCTCCATCGGTGCTTCCTTGTTTCATGCTGTGAATGAGTTCTCCAGCTGCTACTATATTGTCATGTATGCATCTGCCCTTGATGAAAGCCGCTGTGACTTGTCATTCAGCTCATTTATCACTCCCCCAGCCTATTGGCCAATACCTTGGTGATTATCTTCATTGAGCAGTTTAGTAAGCTGATTGGTCTAAAGTCTAAGAAAGTCGTTGGTGAGTCTTTCTTCGGGATGAGGGCAATGTGAGCCCAGTTGAGCCTTTCCAGGGTTGTCCTTCTGTGGTATAGCTCGTTAAAGAGAGATATAAAATCAACCTTCATGAAGCTCCATCCCTGTTGATATAGCGTTATAGGGAAGCCATCTGGGCCTGGGGCCTTGTCCGGGTTTTGTTCCTTAACTGCTGACCAGATTTCCTCTTCTGTGAAGGGGTTGTCTAGGTGTTGGAGGTTGACATAGGTTTTATGAGCCAGTAGTCTGTCCCAGTTGGCGGCCATTCTGTGTTGCCTTTGGGTGCCAAAAATTTGAGTGAAATGAGAAGTGAGGGCCGTGGCGAGGTTCTCCTGTCCCTCAATGGAGTCCCGGTTCACTTGTACTTTGTGTATCTAGTTACGGTTTCTTCGTTTGCTAGCCACAGCATGAAAAAATTTTGTATTTTGGTCGCCTTCCTTTAGCCAGGTAATGCGAGAGCGTTGACATCAATGAGCCTCCTCTATTTTAATGAAGTCTTCATATTCTTTTTGAGTGCCAACTTGGTCTGCTCCTCATCTATGTTGAGTGTGGTTGTTTCCTCCTTTTGGTCTAAGCGTTGAATAGATGCCAGTATCTCCCTTTTGCGTGCATTATCCTCCTATCTTTTCCGATCACTCCATCTTTTCAATCTTTTTCGTATAAGAATTAGTTTCTTGGATAGGATAAAGTCTTCTCCCTCAAAGGATGCTCTGTCCCACCATTCCTTCAGCATCTCCCAAAATCCTTCTGTTATTGACCACGACCTGTTGAATCGGAATAGGGTCCCGTATAGGGTGTGGGGGCCGCATTCTAATAAGATTGGTGCGTGATCAGATCTAACCCTGGGCATCGCAGATTGCCAAATTTGAGGGAAATCTGATGACCAAGAGGAGGATACCAGGAAGCGGTCGACTCTGACTAGAAGCGGATTATTACGGCCATCCGTCCAGGTGAACTTTTGTCCCATCAATGGGGGGTCCCAAAGTTGTAGTTCTTCGATCAGCTCCCTGAATTCCCTTCTGCTTTGTGTGCTTTGTGGGGGTCCTATTGTTGTCCTCCTCCGAGAGTGTGGAGTTGAAGTCACCACCTATGGTCCAAAATCAGCCCCATCGAGCTTTTATCGACCGTAATTCATTACAAAAAGCTTGTTTGAGGTTTCTGTCACATGGGCCATATATCGTAGTACACATCCAAACTTTTTGATTGGATCTGTCTTCGAGTATGGCTGTTAGGCTGAAGGTGTCAATGTAACTATTAATTAGAGTGAACTTGTTGTTACTCCATCCCATGCAGCAACCTCCTTTAGTATTGTTAGCTTGGAGGATCAATCTAGTGTCGTACTCTGAACCCCCTAAGCTTCTCCAGATTCGGTTGTCGAGAGTGGCCAATTTTGTCTCTTGTAGACAGAAAAGGTCCGGTTTGTGTAAGCTCATAAAATCTCTCACTAGGAAACGTTTTTTACGTTTTCCTAGCCCCCTAACGTTCCAAGAGATTAATTTCATAAATTAAACCTTGTTAGCCCTGATGAGAGTTTTCGGGGTAGGATTAGATACCTCCCCTCTCTTCCTCGCCCTCGCCTCGCTTCTTACCGATTCTCTCACCGCATGTGGTGTAGGTAAATCTCTGTCATTTGTTTTATCAAAATCAATATCCGTGAGAGAGCAAATGAGATCATATCGCTATCATTCCAATCAAAATCAATGAAACTGGGGGAGGGGGGAGAGTTCATACCTTGTGGGTCAATACGATCCAGCCTTCTCTTGATGGAAGTGGACTTGTTTGCAACCTCAGGCTCCGGGAGGGGCTTGCTCTTTTTTGGGCGGCCTCTGGATTTGGGCGGTGCAGCAATCCCTTTTCTTTTCTCTTGTATTGAGGGTGGTTGTTCCTTCTGTTGTATCTTCTCGGTCCTTTCTTCTTCTACTCTAGCTAATGTTTGCCCTGGTAAGGAGGGGGTGTTGTTCCAAGTGATGTTTGAGATCAGGTTCCAGCCTCCATTCATAAACTATGGAATAGTATTATTTAGGTTAATTATTCCATGGTTGATCAGATCCACTATATGAAGGCCATGCGGCTTCAGATTTGTTGGGTTGCAAATTTGCCCCTGATAGTATGGTGATGGGGCTGTGGTTGGTGGCTGAGGAGCCATCAGGGCTTTTGGGTCCCTAAGAGGGTTAACTTGATCATTCGGAGTAGTGGGTTGAATCAAGTTTGGTATGGTTAATGCCAAATTATCTTTTGTGATTTGAGGATGGGCCAGGGCTTGTAGGCTTGTTTCAATGTGAATCTGAGATGGGGTAGTATTGGTTGACATTGATGATTCCCCCTTTTCCAAGTGGTTACTTCTCCCATGTGATGAAAATTCTACATGTTTGTTTGCTGCTACCTTGTTGTTTCTTAGGTGAGCCTGGCTTGTTTCAAAGCCAGTCTGGGTCTGCTGGGCCATATGGTGCAGCTTGCTGCCACCCGAGTGTGGATTAGAAGGGTCTGGGTCAGTCATTTCAAGGCTTTTAAGTGTGCCTTGCATCCTAGCCGTAGGATTTGAAGTGTATCCACGTGATTCATTGTTGGCATTATCCGGACGAAAAGGCCCATGCAACTGCTCGCCTTCTTTCTCCTTGCTTGGTCCCCATGCTGCAAACTAGTGTTTCGTACAAGCTCTTCTGCTGCGTAGCTTTGAGACGTCAACTCCTCTGCCTAACTGTCAGGTTTCCGTGGTACGGATGAGGAGGAATTGGTGTGGCGGGGCTCTCCCTCCTGCGTTGTTGTACGACTGCCCAGCGGTCCGAGAGCAACGGACCGGTCCTGTTTAGATACAGGTCCGGTCCGGTTTCTACTTGGTGGACGGTCATCTTCTCCGGAAAATGTTTGTATCCGAGCGTCCCTCCTTCAACTTTGATTTACCTTTCTCTGAGCTTCCTCTGTCCTACAATTGTGTCTTCACTTTTCCTTGCAGCTGTGTCTTCTTAGGGTGTGGAGGTGCTTTATGGAGACATGTATCATCCTCTTCCATGTCAACTCCGATGTCTCCAAATTCTCCTCGGGCTGCTCCACGGCAAAGGTGCTTGCCCCCTTTCCATCCCAACAAGAACTTTATATTTTCTAGAACCAATGTCTGTCCATACTATGCATGGCATAGTGCGAACCCTTCGAATGCGCATCAGGACCCTGATATCGTCGACGTAAGCATCTCCATGCCGGTCAACTGAAAGAAGATCTCCCACTGCTTTTAGAACCCTCCCGGCCGAGTTCCTATTCCAGCAGAAGGTTGGGAGGCACCTGACGTTGAGACATCGTATTTCTCTATCCAGAGGGCCCACTTTCTAGATATCCGCCGACTAGGGCTCGCACTTGATCGAGAAAGTTGTGAAGTGGAGTTCGCCGGAGCGCTCTATTTCTCTTGCTTCAGCCAGTGACTTACAGGTGAGCATAAATCTCCCATCTCTAAACTCTTTCACCGGCCAGTCCCACTCCCCTCCAAGGCTTTCCTTCAGCGCTGTCGAGATGGTTCGTGCCTCCACGAAGCCTCCCTGGATTTTAGTCACGGACGCCACCGTGAACGTCTTCATCTCCTCTTTTCCTTCCACCATGTCACTGTCCAGAGCAAGTGAGGGGTGTAGGTGGTCAATCTTTCTGTTGGTTGGATCCTTCTTCTTCCCTTCCCCCTCTGTCTTCTCTTCCATATTGAGGTGCAAGTTGCCCATATGTGTGTCATGGTGTTCTATGTTGTTGGTGGCCTTGCTCCCACGCGCAAGTTTTCTCTGTTGTTGTTGCACGTTCACAGGCTCATGTTGGCGTTGTGAGGCCAGGATTCCCCCATCTCCTTTGGCAAGTCCCCGTCCACGTTCTGGGGAGACGCGAGGGGCCCTCCTAGTATCCTTGGGGAGTGCCGTTTTCCTCCCTGGAAGGCCTTGCTGGATTGTTGGCCAGGAATCTATCTACCTCCTGGGATGTGGCTGAGCGAGGTTGGTCCGACGACATTGTCGTGCTTTGTGGCCAGTGCCGCCACAAATCCTACAGGTGACAGCCCTCTGGCAGTCAGCTGCCATATGCCCTGGCCTCAAACATTGCCTGCAAACCTCTACTAAGCCCGATGGGGTCCAGATAATCGGTGGAGAACCCGATCGTGGGTCGAGAGGTGGGGAGGGGTGCAATTATTCCTGTGGGACCCTATGACCCTCCATGGCGTCCGCCGGTCGCTGCTTTCGTTTGAAGTGCACCTCCCAGCCTTCGTCTTCCTTCGAGCTTTGTTGGGAGGGGGAGTGTGGGGTTGTCTGTACGTCAGTGATGAAAAAGTAACTCATGATGCCTCCCGTCACTTCAGCATAAGAGACTGCTTCTCTCCTCAGACTGTTCGTCGGCGGCGTCATCTCCCGGGGGCGAGATGGTGCTTGGATGCCCACCTCTACCGCCGTTGGAGACTTCACTCGCTTCCAAACCCTGGACATGGCTTCGTTCTTGTTGCGCCGCCGCTCGTCGGAAATTGCAACACCGCTCGTCGGAAATCACTCCATCGCTAGCACTTGTTCACTCGCTTCCACCAAAAACCATTAATATTCACTTTGATATTTTGCAAGGGAATGGTTGTACTTGAATATATAATTATTATGTGAAATTTTTTCACACCGTATTTATAGTATTTGTAGGTGTATACAATGAAATCAATCAGAAAAAATTATACAAAAAATTGCCCATTAAACTTATACCTATTCCACATTATTCCAAATGTTTTGTATCAGTACTGAAAAAGCTTCAAATACAAAGAACACACCTATCACCAGCTCATCAGATTTAATAAGTTCCAAAATGAAAAAAGTGTAAAGCATTAATCTAATCCACTGCTTTATCATTGGTTATAAATACTGAGGTATATCATGAGAAGTCGAACTCATTCATCAACACAAAGCTTTCTGATTTCTAGCTAGAGATCATGAAACCCACAAAGATTTTGTTTACCATTTCGCTTCTGTTCATTCTCATCTTGGCTCCTGGTAAATCCATGTATATCCATTCTTCTGCTTATAAGTAAATGCATGCATCAACATGTATTGATCTCATGCATGGGTTAATATATACATAATATTTTTTTAACTCTTTGACATGTTGATGGGAATCAGCAGAGGTGACATTGGCTGAAGCTAATCGATGCGTCAAGTGGAGCAAATACTTTCATAATTTATGCATCTTGGATACATCATGTCAGGAGGCTTGTTTACGTGAGAATAAGAATATGGTAGGGAAATGCGTGTTCCTTGTCGTACCATTTGGGTCTCACTGTTTCTGCTATTATCCATGTCCTGATGGTTAATCTAAGTAAATGTAATATCCGCCATGCATTATCTTGGTCGTGTGCATGGTGAGAAAGAATAATATAATTTTTATTATCTTGAATAATGTTATCTTAAAGATTCTTGCTGACTTTTTATTTATTTCCGCTTCACTTGTGGAATATTTAATGCCTTGTCATCATGTCTTGTCATAAAAAATGTCACGTTTTTTTGTGTCACATCATCTCGTTGTCAAATAATGCCAACTACATGTCTCAACACTAACAAGCTCATAAATGCCAAGGATAAAACATCTTATCTACTGGCTCTATCTATCATTGGTTATAAATACTGAGGCACATGAGAGGAACTCACTCATCAACACAAAGCTTTCTGATTTCTAAAGCTCAGGAATCCCATAAAGACTTTGTTTACCATTTCACTACTGTTGTTCATAATCGTCTTGGCTCCTGGTAAAACCATATGTATCCATTCTTCTGTTTATAATTAAGGGCATGCATCAACATGTACGTATTAAACTCATGCCTGGGTTAATACATTTTTTGTTTTTTTTTTGTTTTTTTTGTTTTTTGAACTCTTTGGCATGTTGATGGAAATCAGGAAAGGTGACATTCGCTAAAGCTGGTGAATGCAGGAAGTGGGGCAAATACAGACATAATATCTGCGTGGCTGATAAAGCTTGTGAGGAGCCTTGTGCACTTGAGGGTATGAAAGGGGTGTGCGTGCTCCTGTTCAAGCCATTTGGGCCTCACTGTTTTTGCCTTTTTATCTATGTCATGATGATTCTATCTAAATGTGTTGTGATTTAAACCACCTATGTTTCTATCCGGAAATCCCCCTTGAAGCACGCAATGCGGAACAAGAAAGCAATTGTAGAAATAAAAGTTTACCAAGAAAACACACAAAAACAAAACATGCAAAGAAAGGGGGAAACAACAACAATATATTTACCCTAGTTCGGCCCAACAATGGCCTACGTTCAGCCTCCTATGATCTTCACTAAGATTAGAGAAACAGTTTACAAGAATGGATCATGCTTTCAATAGGAACAAACCTCCTATCAAGCAATCTCTCCCCTTTTCTCTCTTGCCCTAACTTTTCTCCCTTCCTCTCAGTTCGTTCAGTCTCATTTTTTTCTCTCTTGTTTTCCCTCTCTTAAAGACCTACAAGCCCTTCTCATTTGAAGCTTCCAGCTCAACACTGCATGTCAGATACTCTGCCTTGGCCTTCCCAACACTATTGTTCAAATTTTGATCAGACGGGTTGCTTTCGACCAACTCTACGGAGTGCATTTGCTAAGAAACTCTATAGTCACATTGCTCGACCAACTCTACGATCAATTTGCTTTCGGCCAACTCTGCAGACTGTTGTTCTGCCAACTCTGCAATCCGTTGTTCGGCCAACTCTGCAGACTGTTGTTCTGCCAACTCTACAGATAGTTGTTCTGCCAACTCTGCAATCCGTTGCTCGGCCAACTCTGCAGTTCATTGTTTTGTTTCTCAAAAGGTGTTCAAGACTTGCCCAACATCTCAACAAACTATAAGACATCTTCACAAATCTCCACCTTCGCTCATAGTTAACAAAGAACAAGAAGAGAGGTACCTGAAGATCACCACTTTCATTATGCCTCAAGTGGTACTAGTCGTGACACCTATCAAGTCCAAGAAATGCTTGAACTTGATACTAGTCACGGGCTTTGTCATCATGTCTGTCGGGTTCTCATCCGTATGAACCTTCTCCACCAACACGGTTCCTCGGGAGATCACATCTTGGATAAAGTGAAGTTTGATGTCTATGTGCTTTGTTCTCTCGTGGAACATTTGATTCCTTGTCAAATATATGGAGCTTTGATTATCACAAAAGACCTTCACCTTGTCATGCTCACATCCCAGTTCACTGACCAATCCCTTCAGCCAAAGAGCTTCCTTGACTCCTTTTGTGGTCGAGATGTACTCGTCCTCGGTTGTAGACAATGCAACAACATGTTGCAATTGTGCTTTCCAACTCACTGTGCATCCAAAACAAGTGAAGACATAACCAGACAAGGACCTTCTCTTGTCTAAATCACCTGCATAATCAACTTCAACATACCCCATGAGTTTTTCTCCATCTCCTTCACATCACCTATAGAGTAGACCTATGTCGGAAGCTCCTTGAATATACCGAAGTACCCATTTAACTACTTCCCAATGCTCCTTCCCCAGGTTTGCCTTGAACCGACTCACAAGGCTAACCGAATAAGCTAAATCCGTCATAGTGCATACCATCGCATACATAAGACTACCACTGCACTAGCATAGGGATTTCTCTCCACCTTCTTCTTCTCCTCCTTAGACTACATCACTGTAGGATCAAAAATACACTGGCATCGCGTGGTTCCGTGAAGGACACCGTGCGACATACATATCGAATCAAATATCATATTTGTTTGATTTTGTGGGTTCTTCTATTCCTAATAGAGGCAAGCCTCTATTATTAATTACCCCGAATAAAATTGCAGGAACCTCCGATTAAGGGCAAAAGAGTACGAGGCAATGAAAAATAATTCATTTATTGCATATCATAATAATTTATTACATCATATACATATGAATATATATTTTATTTATTTATGGCGCCGTCTTCTGCCTTGGGACGTTGTCTCGCCATTTTAGGATTTATGCCGCTTTGGTTATCTCAAGATGCCTACTTTGCCGCCGACTTGAGGTTTTGCACCATTTTAGGATTTTAATGACCGCCTTGAAGTGAGTGTTTCATTGTCGCTTCATGATGTATGTCATTTTGAAACTTGTATATATTAGCCGTTTCAGGATGTGTGTTCATCACCGCCTTGAGATTTGTGCCGCTTTAAAATGCGTGTTAGCCACTTTGATCCGCACGCTTTATCGCTGCTTTGAGATTTACTCCATTTTAAGGTTCATATCTAATACCAGCTTCTTGTCGCTTTAGGTTTTATGTCACTGCTTGCCACGAGATACACGTTTCTTTGGGATTTGATAATTTAAATCCCTGATGAAATCAGCCCTCTCCTTATTATTATTATTATTATTATTATTATTATTATTATTATCTTTTAGAAAATGGGCCCAACCCATCTTTATTTAATATAATCTATCTCAAGTGGGCCTAGCTCTCTTTCTCCCTTCCATGTTTTTATCATCAGCCCTTCCTTCCAAATGGGCCCATTTATATAAAGTATTATGTCATTTGTGTGTGAGCCTTCAAATGACCGAATACCCCATCTCATGTGAATTGGAACGTAGTAGAGTTGATCATCTCACTTATCCGGTCTTTGAATCAAGCTGCACACCCCATGTTAATATTTCTTATCTCCTTTTTATTTGCTTGCATCAATATTATGAACTAAATGAACATAATGACCATCCAACTGAGCCAAGGCCAAGAATCACTAGCATCATCATCCTCACTTCCTTTCCATATATGTGTATATTTTGTCATGTTATTTTTTTTTTTGAATAAGCGATAAATCGCACTGAATTGGACACGCAGCAGTGACTATCACCGATTATAGTAAGGGACCGCCCGGGTATTCACTAAATCGCGGCGATGCACTCCTAGAGAGGTTCGAACTCGGTTACTACTCTTAGAGTCGCCGGGAGTGACCTTCTTATTCGCCGGGTCTTTGGCTATTTTGTCATGTTATTGGTTGAAGTGAAACATATCTTAGGATCAGAACATCAAACTTCCTAGGCGGGCAAAGAATGACTATGTTTTCCCTGTTTTGACATTGTTGCATGATTAATGGAAGCAGTTGGGAGATAAGCATATCAAGTGGTGAGCTTGTCTCTGTAGCTTTCTTCTTGTTTAAACATATTGCAGAGATGACATCTTCAAAGTCTCTAAAATCGAACAAGTCTGTGTAGGAATCACATAGTGCATCCATTCTTGCATAATTTTCAGTAAATCCCTTTTTGAGTTTGCAAGTGGAACCATGAAGTTGCTAGAGCTTTGCAAATTTTCATCAATCTTAACTCATTTCAGATATGAGTGCCTTAAGATTCGGATTGCTTTAAAATGATGCCGATGTGGGTGACACACTACTATGAAGAAACTATCAGTTCCAAGAACACAAGAGAAACATGCATTGTATGTGGAGAACTTTAATCATAATATAACTGTAGCAATACATAGGAGTCTCAGCAGATGACCACCCATTTGTTCTTACATGCAGTTGTAAATTCGTTACAGCAGAACTTACCAACAGCAACCATCTCCCTTTAATTCATGCTCTTATTTATTCCGATTGGAATCTCATAATAGATCTTGGAGTGATAACCTTGCACTGTCAAAGACTCCTTTAAGACCATGCAAAGGAAGAAGAATATTCTTCAAATTGCTTGTGGTTCCCCTGGATTGATAACATCCTGTGATTGACAGTCCCATAATACTATTCCAAATTCATGAAGCTAGGGATCTTCTTATCCCATTTGTGAAAATGGAAATTCAATTGTTCAATATTACTGGTCTATCTTGTTTGGATATGGATGTGAAATATTCCTTGACTATCCATTATTACAATTTTCAAATTCTTTCAACATTTCATCGAACAAATCATGTGCACTTTACATAACTAAACATTTAACATGCATTTGGAATGTCCTTTGGACAAAAATTTACAATTACACTTCCATAATATTACTGATTCCCGGAGCAGCCCTCATCCTTTATTTTTAGAGCCTCCGTTGAAGACCTCGCCAGATGCAAGTGAAGTGAATTTCTCTAGCCCCTTTTTTTCTTCTCCATGCAATAGGGTCATGAGTTGTGCTACAAGAGAACCTCTTCAAAATCCAGAAACTCCTGCCTTCTAAGTCGAAGAGTCAATGGAAGCAAGCCTAGACATGCAAGGTTGTATGGCATCACCATTCCCGTCAGATGTCAAGATTGTTGGAGTAGAATATCTTGGAAGAATTATACCAAGATGACTTAGTTGGTCAAGTACAAACATATATTCCAGTTTCACATAAGATATTTTATTTATTATTATTATTTTTTTTTTTTTTGTATGATGAACTTCTTGTCCATGATTCTCAAAACACACAGATGTCCTATTTCTTTCTTCTTTGCACAACCCCCTTCACATAGGATCTAATGCTATAAGTCCTCTCGAGTTAGACATCCTCGATGATGCAACACTAGCACTCTTCTTTGGGTGTTGGATCTGGATCTTGGTCGAGATGGATATGATATAGTTGGGGAAGGACCTGCAGAGAAAAAGAGCATCTCTTCGTTGCACATCGAGTATTTCAAGCCGCCACTGCCACACAAGAGCGGAGAGGAAGTCAAGATCATCAGTATCACCCCATCGCCACGTGAGGGAGATTTCGGAGAGACCGTTAGTTTGGTGATAATTTCGGGCTGAACCCTAGACACCGATTCCAGGGAGGAGGACTCAGAGATCTCGGAGGCCTTCTCTATTGCTTGCTTCGAGATCTCCGGCATAGCCGATTTAAGCTTTGATTGGAGCAGTCCTTTCCGGTGGGAACACTAGCGGGTGATAGGGTTGTCTACAATGACGATCACTCGCACCCTTGCAGAGGTTTCAAGACGTCCGATTCAATAGGAAAGAGGAAGGAGTCAAGAAGGGCGACGCTACCGAGGATATCCACTAGGTGATCTGGATCCAACGCGGGAGGTGGCAGCTGGAGTAGCGTGGCATCAGAAGCCCTTGCAAGGAGCTATAGCTCAGCACCGTCGTCACCATTCATGAAAGCCCGATATGGGCTGCGATGACGGGCATCTAATCGTCAACACCGCACCCGACATTGAAGGTTTTGAGGTTGGGTCGAGCGCAGACGAGATCGGCTGCGTGCTCCTTGTGCATGCGAGTGGTGTCACTCTGCTGTTGCGTCATTATCCTCATGCAGTGGCAGCGCCGTTTCCTGGACGACAAGGCGGGCGTGGAGAAGCGTAGCCCGGCGCGTGGCAACGGTTCGAGCGATGGGAACCGGAGTACCAACGGCAAGGAAGGCACACCGCCAGTGGTGAAGCTCGTCATGATCATGTACGCCGGGATATTGGAAGCCACCCGATAGTTTGATGTAGAAGAACTTACATAACATAGCTATATGGATCTGTCTCCGGTGTAAGCAGTGGCTTGACGGAGCAGGGGCTTCAGCGGCGGTTTGGGTGGTGACCGGCCAGAGTTTTCAGTGGCCCGACGGCCGGAACAACGATGGTCGGATCTGACTTGGCATCAAAGGACATCAACGGCACTTCGTCGGCAACGATATCTCATCGGCGGCGGACCCGAGCCTGTCTCCTTTGGCAAAGCCATTAGAGATAGGATCAAGTCCGCTTGACCGACCGAGATCAAATGATGGAGACTGTTTTTCTTTCTCCAGCAGATGTGGAGGCTTGACGGGGCCAGGCGACGGCGCTCAAGCCGAAGTTTGGTGGCGATGGGCTGGCAGTGATGAGGAAAACGAGAGAGAGAGAGAGGCTGTCCCCCCTTCCTTTCAGCCGGGTTTTTTTTGCCCTTTTATTGATCAAAACCAAGACCCTTTTGCGTAATCATAGGGATGCCGGCTCAAAACAACATTGGATTTTTTCTTTAAATTTTAAATTACCATCTCATTTGATCTTATCCCATTATAACCAGAACATGGCAATGGTGTGATAATATCTTCTTTCCTTTTCTTTATATATTTTATTTTAAATTTTGAATTAACCTCCCGGATGGAGATGAACCGAGGGATAAAGATCAAATTTTAATTTAATTTAATTTATTTTTTATCTGTCTCGGGATTTGAATTGTTTTGGGATTTGTATTTTCCAACTTGCCTCGAGATATGACCGGATATGTATATTTTTTTATTAAAATATCTTGATTTCATGATATATTTCATTTAAATTTCAAACCATAATTTGTATGAAATATTTCATAATGGCCATCGAGACATGTTGTATTTTCAAAGCTCATATATATATATATATATATATATATATATATATACATTGGCGGATCCAAAGGGGAGCGGGCAGGGGCCATTGCCCCCCCTAGATTTTGGGAAATTTTTTTATTTTCTTCAAATTTTTTAAAATTTGAAATTACCCCCCTAAGTTTTAATAAATTTTTTAGATAAATATAAAATTTATAAGGGTTTAAGTGAAAACCTAAACTAAAACTATCTTCAACCCCTTCAAATTTTGGAAAATTTCCCATTGCCCCCCAAAGTTTTAGAAAGTTTTTTATATAAATATAAAATTTATAAGAGTTTATGTGAAAAATCTAAACTAAAACTATATATATATATATATATATATATATATATATATATATATATATATATATATATATATATATATTTGTGACATAGAAGAAAGGAGATTGCAATTTAAAATTCCAAACTTGTTCAAATAGGTGAGTGGTATCTCTACATTTTATTTATTTATTTGAGTTCATGTGAACTTATATACACAAAAAATGTATTTTAATTTTGATTTCTATTTTCTCAGATGATAGAAGATTATTGGTACTTGGAATTTAATATTTTGGTATTAGAAGTTGGAAGTATAATGGGATTGTCAAGGTTAGAAATTTAAACTTTAATTTTATTTATATTTTAAATCATAAATATATATAAGTATATATATGATTTAATTATTACATAATTATAATTGAAAATTGATAATAAAAAAAATCTATATTGAACAATAACTTTAGTAGTTCGCCCCCCCTAAGTCTAATTTTTGGATCCGCCATTGTATATATATATATATATATATATATTTTTTTTTTGATATCAACAGTCACCCCCTTCGGAACGTGCAAACCCTTGGCAACCAGGCTCTTCAGCACCGCAAGAAGCGTCCAGAGCATTCTCGATCTCCTGCAGTAATAGGCCCCCCGAGTCAAGTGGCTCAGAAGAAACACTTATAGGGGAAACGTTGCCCGCCGCGCGGATCCCCTTCCTACGCTCACTAAGAGGAACGTGATCCTCTTCAGAGAGGTTCTCCTCCCTCCTGGGAGGAGCTACGTCGGCCCCCTCCCCCTCTTCAGGGACCATAACAAGCGAGACTGATTTCTTCATAGCAACAAACTTCTTATTCCGCTTCAGAATCTTCCGCGGAGGAGGCTTGGGAGGTTGACCATCCAGCACCGAGGCCTTCCTTTTCTTTTTCTCGAGCTTCACCGTTCTCAGCTTGGCCTCATTGGCTCGCACTCCCGCCAAGAGGATACTCAGTGCAAACTTCACCTCGATCGGGTTTCCTATCAAGAGATATAGAGAAAACACTTCAGGAAACAGAGAAATATTGGAACATTGGAGAAAAGAACAAAGATGAAACAAGACCCTACCTGTGGTCCGGATAAAGGTCATGCAGTTTGCGGGATCTCAAAGGGTCGTACCTATCAACATGAATATCGAACCACTCCTTAAGCCTCTGAAACTCAGAATCCTCCTCCGGCGTAAGATCCTTCCATTCCAAGGGAAGAAGCTTCGGAGAGCCCCATTGAGTCCGAACCCCCAACCCCTCAGTACTAGAAACGAAGAAAAACTTCAACTTCTATTCTTTTATCGACGAAGGGACAGGACCGAGGAACCTCCTATTCGCCCGAGCCCCAAAATAAAACCAATCGGTGTTTCTCTCCTTGCTCAAACCAAAGAAAAGCTTGAATCGGGAAACAAAGGGATCGATTTTATGATAAGAATACATAGTCACGAAGCCACATAAGCACCTCCAGGAGTTCGGAGCTAATTGGGACGGACAAACCTCAAACTCCCTAAAGATGTCTAAGAAAAGCTTCGGAAAGGGTAACCTAAGTCCAGCGAGAAGGGCGTCATAGTAAATCGCAATTTCGAAATCCTCGGACGGTGAACTCGCACACTCTGAAGGTACTGGAACTCTATACTTTAAGGAAGATACAACCCCAGTGATCTTATACGCTAAAGCTATTTTATGAATTGCTTTCGAAGAAAGGAGGTTGGGGTAAGAAGAAGAGCAAGTGTCTGGTTTTTTAACCACATCCGTAATGATCTCAAGAACTAAAACAGGAGGATCAACCTGCGGAGAAACAAGAGAAGGAGTAGAAGAAGAAAATGGCTCACCTGAAACCATGAGTGATGTCCGGATGAACACTGGAAAGCCTCTGCGCATACAATCCACAGGAGCCGCAGTGGAGAAGATGAGAGCAATTCTTTGAGAGGGAAAGCCTTTTCGAAAAATGGAATGACGGGAAAACGTATAACAAATACTATTTTCTCCCAATGGCTCAGATCTCTCCCCCAACCGGCGCGTAATCGGAACCGGACGCGTGGACAGCAATGAACGGTTCGGATTGAAGCATAGACGGTAACTATGCTGGATTCGCGCCACGTAAGGCGATGATGGAACAGGTGCAATCATTATTCCTACCAGCGCCTGCGAAAAAGAAGCCTTGAGGAACTGAAAAGTACGGCGCATTTAATGTGCCTCGATCAACGATTAGACTCCTCACCTGCTAGCTCGGAACCGTGCCCAATCCTAAACCGAACTACCTGCAACTCCTCCACGCCACTAATCCGAACTACTCTTTGGAAAATCTTGTGACAATCACAAGCCACCTCTTGTATGCTTAGCTCACGCAAGCATACTAGAGGGGGGGACTGATGATAAGGTTGAAATCAAGGAAGACACGTGGAATCATCATGACCTGACACGTGGAAGACTTCGCGCCATCAACCTTCATCAAAGTAACCCTCGCCTCAGGTCCGTACCCCCTCGGGTTACCAAAGCGAGCTCTGTCCCACCCCCTCCTAGACAGAATTCCGAAGAGCCTTCCGAAGAGCCTTCAGAAGAACCTTCCGAAGAGTCTCCTGAAGCGCCTTCCAAAGAGCCTCCTGAGCAGAATCCCGAACAACCTCCCAGGAGAAAAGAGGTTCCCAAATGGTCTTCCAAGCGAAACTCCCGAAGAGATTTCCGAGCAAGCCTTCCCAATAAGACTCCTCTTATCTTTTTGCCGAGGAACTCCAAACCCTTCTAGAAGGCCCCGTGAGAGAATCGAAGAACAGAAGAGGTCATGACCCAGGCCTATAAATAGCCCAGGCCTAACACTTGTAAAGACGGTTGAGTTCTTTGTACTCTCTCTCTCTCCCCCTTGTAAAGATTTGCTCATAGTGGAATTTCTCCTCCAGGCTTGGAGACCTGTGGTTTTTCCCCAATTTAAGGGGTTTTCCACCTTAAAACTTTGGTGTTTGTTTTCTCGATTCTCTCTTTCTTGACTTTCTAGAATCTTTTCCCCGAAAAACCCCTACAAATTTAAGTGTTGGCTTGATTTTTGGGATCTTCTCGAAAATCGCGTTAACATATATATATATATATATATATATTAATTCCAATACAAATTCAAATCCCAAAATGCTTATTCCACTTCATAGAAAATTCTTCCAACCACAAAATAAAATTTTATAAAAGTGGAATAAGATATCAGAGGTTAGAGAGCCTTTTCAAAATTCTTGCTTTAATCATGCCCTAAAACTATTCTCAACAAAACCCATTATAATATAGTTTATTTTTTATCCCATTTAAAAGACCACATGAATATGATAACAAATAAGTTTTAAGGTGGCGTTTGGTTAGATGTAGTTTCAAATTCAGTGGATTTTGAGTTACATTGTAGTTGTAAATCTTTGTATTTGAAAATACAGGAGAGTCAAATCCAGTGTTTGGTTAGAGGATATGTAAATCTAGATTTGGAAAGTATGTTCTTGGTTTGATGTATTCAGAGTGTCGGATTATTGAATCTTTGTATATAGTTACTCATGGTGAGGTTACCCCCACCCTAGGCTATGAATAGATTTTATTAATAAATAAATCCCTCATAAAATTTTCACTGTTTAATACATACATAAATATATACATAATTTTTTTAAATATTATTTTATTAAAAAAACTTATATTATATATATAATAATATAAATTTTTTTAAGAAAATAATTATAATAATATTTACACACTAGTTATAATATTTGATTATTATGGATGCATTTAACATAATATTGATTTTTGATTATACTTACATGAATAATTTATATTATTGTAAATAAATTTAAAGATTATTATTATTATTATTATTTTATATATATATATACACACACAATGATCATATTAAGCGGTCGGCACTGTGCATTTCCAATCACCTCCCGTTTGGCCCCTGAAGCATGTTTGAAGGATTTTCAACCGTACGAATGAGAAGATTATCGAAAAATAAACTAACATGTCCATTTTCATATAATTTGGTAACCGTTTGGTCCTCCCACTTAACGGTTAAGGACCAAACGGTTCTTATTTTCTAGAAATCTGAACAGTCCAGAATTTCAACCACTAAATGGGAGGATCATTACCTCAACAAATTATATAAAAATTGACATACGAACTTATTTTTTAATGATCTTTCCATCCATACAGTTCAAAATCCTTAAAACACTCTCCAAGTAGTCAAATAGGAGACAACCATATTTACACAGTGATATATATAAATTAAAATTAATATTATGTTAAAATTGCTTCTCCACACCCCCCACGAATTCCGCTGACCGTGAATCCCTCACGTGCCCATGTGAGGGATTTGAAAGCAGTGAATTTGGTTTTAATTTGGTTCGGCCGTAAAACCAAATCCCCTATTAATGGTATTTTGAAATACAATGAACTTTGAAATGCAGTGAAACAAACACATAATTTGAAAAATTACTGGATTTTGGAAATCCAAATCCACTCAAATCCCGCCAAACGAACACCCCCTAAAGGTCGAATGTTTTTTTTTTTTGAAAAAGTGGATAAACCAGGTACGAACGTGATATACATGAACTGCTATCACATAACCAAGATGGACTGATTTTTTTTCTTTTCTTTTCTATACTTTTGTTTTCAAAGCATTTGTAAGGTAAACACTTTTTTAGACTTTAAAATTTATACTTTGGTTTATGAGAAATAAATAAATAAATAAAATAAAAGCAATGAGGAGGTAGTGACATGCTTATATAGGCGCATTAAGAGGGATTTAGAAGCCCGTAATTTTTTTTTCTCTGATTTGGGCAAGAAGCGGCCCTCAAAGGATCGGTTTTATCAAATTGGTGTGCAATGATGCAAAATCGAGCTCGACACACCTTTTGCACCCTGAGGGAATATGTCGAGCTCGATCTCAAGTTTGTCCAGAAAGAATCTATACCTACACCAACAGGGATTCAAACTCGAGTCTCATTCATCTACACAAAGGACCAATACCGTTAGGCCAAGAGGCCTTTGGTGAAGCCCGTAAATTTTTAATCTACCAAATTGAATCATGTATTTGTAAATTACTTGAAATTTAAACCCCTCATAAAATTTATTGTCAATCAACCATCAGTGAATTTAACTCAAAAACTCCAGACTAATGAAGATAAATACTACACTTTCCTCCAATAACCAATGCAGGATTTTGTTTGATATCCAACAATCGCCTAAGTGTTAAGTTATCTTTACATATCACGCCACATTGTGCTTGTTATAGCATCCCACAAGTCTCAAACATTTATTTTACCAATAAGTTAATTAGTTGAAGATTTTTTTTAATATATAGTTTTCACTTATGGATGCCATGTGGGTTATTGCGAGACTTAAATTACAGCTAATTTGAAAATACATGGTTTAATTGAAAAAAATACAAAAATTAAAATGAGTAAAGAAAGCTAAAATGAAATAAAAGTACAAATTTTAGTTATAAATATGAAATAGTATACAGTCTCATAGTCGAGAATCAAAGCCAAGATTTGGTGATTTTTAGTCATGGACGCAAAGAAAAGTTTAGTATGTTTTATAGTGATGATTGTCATTTTATTCCCCAGTAAGTATCATGTTAGGATATGCCTTTTCCGACCATGTTTTTAGTATTCTTTTGCATCTAAAATCTTTAAAAGTGAATAGAATTGATAATTTTTTAATAATTTTTTATTTTAAGGTGCTGAACATATTTATTAAAATTAAGAACTCTAACTAACTTGGCCACAGCTGCCTATCGAGAGACGCGCCTTTGTTAAGTAATGGGTAGTAGAATCTCTATACGCCCATCGGACATCCTTCGAAGGGTGCTTGTTGCCTTAGTAAAAAAAATAATAATAATTAGCAACCTCGCTTTTTTATTTCATTGTACTCATCTCTTGATAAACTTAATTTAACTTTTTAGATTTCTTTTTATGAACAAGAGAGCTTTTTTTTGTTGAAGCAAACGTTCGTAATGTCATGAGCAAATCCTACAGTGGATTTTGTTTTTCTAATCGCAAATGCAAAAGAGCATGCAATGACGAGGGTTATGTATATTCCAAGTGTGTGACAAAGACTCATCCATTTGGACGTTTTTGTAGGTGTATATATGTTTGTTCAAACTCCAAAATAGATTAATGTCCCGGGGTTGTTATAAACTCTATAATGGGTTGAATTAGATAATAAAATGGATTTTAAAATAATTTATTGCATATATTATATATGTTGAATAATTACTTGATGCAAAATAAGTAAAATAAATATTTTAAAAATTAAATTATTATTTAAGTTAATTGAACCGAGATGCTTCGTATCGCAATCACTTCAATCAGATGTATAGATGGAGCTAAATAGGAGATCTTACAAGACAAAATAAACATTTTGAAACTCATCCGGGTAATAAATTGAATAAATTTCCTCATACTATCATGAATGGATGCAGTGCACAACTCAAAGAGGCCAAAACTATTGTCTTTCGAACAAATAGCAAAATGAAGTTTGGTACTCACACAAGAAGTTGATGAAGAGCAGCAACGACTACCAGATGCAAACTTTGAGGAAAAAAAGCCATGACTTCACAACACCCCTAAGGAGCTCGTGGAGGCCAAAGATAGCATACACCTACATATTGCGACACTGTAACAATGCTCACATCAATATGATATTATACAAATCTGTAATATCTTAAGCACTATTATTGAATCTGATTTATTCATTTTTTTAAAAAAAAATGAAAGATGGATATTATTTTTATAATTTTTCTATGCCTTTTTTTATTAGAAAAATAAAAATATATATTTTTTTAAGATAACATAAAATACATCACTAAAGGTGTCGAAGTATGAAATTTTGGAAGCAGGCCTCGCATGAGTCATGACACGGTTTATGCCTTGCCGGGTCTGGCCACTAAATTTAAATTTTTTAAAAATTCTAAATATCATAAAAATATAATAAAAAAACTCAGAAAACACCCAAAGATCCAAAAAAAAAAAAAATCTTAAAATACTCTGAAAATTCCAAAAAATCTAAAATATTCCCAACTCCCAAAAAATCCCAGAAAATTTTCAAAATAAATCACAAACTTTCTCAAGATTAAAATATAGTTGTTATAAGGTATTTATTTTTTATTTGTAGGGTTTAAAAAAAAATTGAAAAAAATGGCTGCCTGACTAGCTCGGTTACTATGTGGATCATGTCTAGGTATAATCAGGTTGACACTACTGACTTCATTTGCCCAGACACGGTAGATGCCGAAGCTCCTTTGTCTCAATCACAAGCTCGCCTTAAAGACCGCCTTGAGAATCACCTTGAGGAGCTCGCCGAAGCTCCTCAAATCACGATTGTCATTTGTGAAGGGAAGTGACACTACTATGGGGCCAAGGTGCGTGAAGTGGGTTGCAATGAGCTTTTATAAACCCCCCACTTTATCTATTTCGGTAATTTAAAAGTTAAAATGGGATTAGTATAAAATGATTGAAGTCTCGGAAGTGGAGGTAGTCATCTCACTTCCCCACTTTCCCACCACTTTTAGTATAAATGAATGCCCCTTTTGGGGTCATTCTTTTAGGGTAAGTGAGTGGTGGAAGTAGGGAAGTGACCCACTTCCACCACTACATGTGTTCTCTTTTGCCAAAAATTAACTAGATCAATTTCAATCTATTTTGAACTGAAGTGGGCGGAGTGACCTTGATATAAAAGGTCACTTCAACCCAACTTAGTCTCAATCCGAATTGACTTTTCGTTGACCGAAGTGGGTGTTCTCACTCGTGAAGTGGGCATTCTCTCTCACGTTGTCCTAGCTGTTTGCCCTTCCTTAACCGACGACCTAACACCATCTTCAAGGATTCTCGTCTCTCTGGTAACCTTCACATCTGGTGAGAGCCACCGCCGAAGTGGACCCATTTGCACCCAAAAAAAAATACCCAACCAATTTTTCCTATTTTGGGCTTTTGCAGGTGTACCCCTGAATAATTTTAAAATTACGTATTTACCCCTGAATAAAACATAATTGCATACATACCCATGAATAATAGGTATAATTGTGTATATACCCCTGGGGTTAAAATCAAATGAAAAACCATCAAGTTAACAAACGGTAGACATGCAAAATGACCATCATACCCTTTACATATATACCCCTAAAAAATTTGTTTGACTATAAATTTAAAAATACCCCTTTAAAAATCTAAAATTTAAAATAGTCAAAAAATATATAAAGAGGGGTATTTTGGACATTTTTCAACACTTAACCTAAGTTGTAACCATGGTTAAGATTACTTGGTTAACTTACGTCACCAAATCACTAAGTAGAAGTATATCCAATTCAACCTCCTTTTTGAGGGGATATACAAGTAATTATGATTTTTAAAGGTAAATATGATTATATGAAACTTTTGAGGGGTATATAACCAATTTTTCTTATTTTCAACAGTCACCACTTTTACTCAAAAGAACACCATGTGTCATGGTCTAATTTTATGGTCACTTTGATCATTGATTCATTTCGAGAAACTGATACTTCGAGTCCACTTTCTTGAAGTGTTTCTTTCGGCCAAGTGAACACCCCTTAGTGGAAGAATTTATATTGATACTTAGCTTGGGAGATTACTTTTTCAGTAAAGTTCCAGGCCTAACATTGTTTTCAGCATAAATTAATGACAGGTAATGGAATTCAGTGTGAGGTTCCCTATGATCATCTTGTTTGATCCCCCATTCACCAAAAGAAACAAACACTATTACAATCCTCTTAGGTTTTTAAAAAGAAATTATTAATAAAAGTATTTGTCCCACAGCATCCAATTAAAAAAAATCACTCACAGATGCCATGTGGGTTATTGAGAGATTTAAATTACAGCTAATTTGAAAATACATGGTTTAATTGAAAAAATACAAAAATTAAAAGATGTCATTAATATCACAATAAATGAGCATTAAAAATAAGACACGAAATAAATGCAATCAGTAAAGAAAGCAAAAATGAAATAAAAGCACAAATTTTAGTTATAAATATGAAATAGTATACAGTCTCATATTCCAGAATCAAGATCTTGTGATTTTTTAGTCATGGATGTGAGGAAAAGTTTACTATGTTTTATGGTGATTATGATAGTCATTTTGACCCCCGGTAAGTATCATGTTAAGATATACTTGTTCTTACTATTTTCATTTTAAAAATTATTTTGCATCTAAAGTCTTTATTTTAAGATGCTCCATCAAAACATTTATCTGAAATTATCATCACAACTTTTAACCATAGGATTGAAATTTTATTTTCATTTTACTTTTTTTAATTTCCTTTGACTCGTCTCTCGATGAACTTAATTTAACTTTTTAGATTTGTTTTATTTTATTTAATATTTATTTGATTAATTAAAATGAACAGGAGAGGTGTTTTTTGTTGAAGCAAAACTTTGTGATAAGATGAGCAGATCCTACACTGGAGTTTGTATTGCTAATAGCAAATGCAAAAAAGCATGCGAAGTGGAGGGTTATGTATATGGGAAGTGTGTGACAAGGGCTCATCCATTGGGACGTTTTTGTAGGTGCATGTATAATTGTCCAAACTCCAAAAAAGATTAATGTCTTGGGTTTGTAATAAGAATGGGTTGAATTAGATAATAAAATGGTTTTCTTTTTTAAAAAAATTATTGCATATATTATATCTGTTGAATATTAACTTGATGCAAACAAAACAAAAAAAAAGTAAAATAAATATTTCAAAAAATGAATTATTAAATTAATTGAAAAGTGAAGGATGGATACTTTTTTGTATATTAAAAGAAAAGATTCCATATATTTTTATAATCCCCTTTTTTATTAGAAAAATAAATAATAAATAAATAATTTTTTTTAAGATAGTATCAAATACATGTAATTTAAAAGGTATTAAGCGAGATCATGAAATTTTGGAGACCGGCCTAGCACGAGACATGACACAACTTATGTCTTGACGAGCCTAGCCATTAAATTTAGATTTTTTTTTAAAAAAATATCTTAAAAATTTAATAAAAAATACTTAGAAAATACTCAAAGATTCAAAAAAAAAAAAAAAAATCCTAAAATACTCTAAAAATTCCAAAAAATCTAAAACATTCCCAACTCCCAAAATATCCCAGAAAATTTTCAAAAAAAAAAAAAAAATCACAAGATTAAAATATAGTTATGGAATTCATGTTATGGAATTACTACTTTTCATGAAATGCTTCAAGCTTTCAAGTATGACTTGTTGATTTATTTCGGAGTTTGAAATTATGTTTATGAAAAGCATGTGAAAACATATACACATTTTAGAAATTGAAATGATAGACATATTAGTGCGTTTGCACCATACTACATACATGCTCACAGGAGGTATGTGGCTACATGATAGGGCGAGAAAGTCACGATACTAGGTAGGGGAAGGGGTGGTTTTATATAATTACATTTTCTTAGTCCAACTATCCGCTTTTCAAACCCTCCACGATTTCAAAGAAAACAAAACCCCTTTCCAGTACCACGTAGGGTGCAGTATCACGATATATACTCTTATAGCTCACGGTCGTTGAGTTGATCTGGCCAGGAGAGATATTGAGTGTTGGGATTAGTCCTCTATGGTTTTATTTGTATGGAAGTAGAGGTGTAGATGACACTAATATGATAGATGACGGAGGACTTGATTCCATAGCTTGCCACTCCGCGGTTGTTGATACGGTCAACCGAAGGCTCTGGCTTGATATGGTCGTACCGGGACATATGTGGAATCCATCTCCCTGGCGAGGATTTGTTTTGATGGCTTGTCACCTCCACGCGGTTGTTGATACGGTCCAACATGAGGGGAAGGCTCTTGGCTTGATACGATTCGTAGGGACATATGTGGAATTCATCTCCCATTCTGATGATAAAAGATTAAAGAAATGCTTATGAGCATATCATTTGATTTAATTGAATATTGCCATGATTCATATTATGATCAAGATCTTTGTTTTCATGTTTTAAATATTGTTCAGTCTTTGTATTTCACATTTCGATATTTTATTATCTACAATTGAAGGCATACAGGTATGTTAAACCTGACAATAGTATTAGTACCTCACTGAGCTCCTGTAGCTCACCCTGTTGTTAAATGATCTTTTACAGGTAATAAGCAGGGTCATGGCTCTGTTTAGAGTAGAAGATAAGGTCTGGATTTCCTTAGTTGGCTTTGACCACCTGGCCCACGTTGTGTATTTCATTTCATGTTTTCTGATTTGAGGAGTATTATTAACTCGTGTCTAGACTTGTGTTGTATGTTAAGACATTATGGTTTGTATCAGTATTGAATCTGACTTTATGATTTCCTATATTAGCGTTGATTATGAGTAAATGTTTATTTTATACTGACCTTAGGTCGGTTCATTCCACAGTGCATTTGGTGTATTTGACAGGTCAGGAAAAGGATAAGAGTGTTACATGGACCCCGCGTGACCATTTGGTGATTTTGAAGATGAGAACCCACCAACCCAAGCATGAGCAAGGGGCCTTTGGAACAGCTCGGAGTTGGCCCGACCCTCGAGTTTGTTCCTACTATGTATTGATCTATTCTTCCTGATACTTGGAATCTAAGCAAGCATATCAGCAATGTACTTAATCCACAACTTCAAATTAAATGAAAGTGGTTTATTCACATTTTCACACACAGAAAAAAAAAACTTTGACCACAGAAATTAAGTTGCCTCCTTATGGACTTCATCAATGTTTGGGAAATATGGCCTAAGTTTTGCTTCGACTTCTCTCATTAAAATCCTTGGAGTTTTTAAAAAGAAATTATTAATAAAAGTATTAGTCCCACAGTATCCAATTAAAAAAAATCACTCACACATGCCATGTGGGTTATTGTGAGACTTAAATTACAGCTAATTTGAAAAAAAAAACATGGTTTAATTGAAAAAGTACAAAAATTAAAAGATCTCATTAATATCACAATAAATGAGCATTAAAAATAAAACATGAAATAAATGCAATCAAAAAAGAAAGCTAAAATGA
This sequence comes from Dioscorea zingiberensis, assembly GCA_026586065.1. Lineage (NCBI taxonomy): Eukaryota > Viridiplantae > Streptophyta > Magnoliopsida > Dioscoreales > Dioscoreaceae > Dioscorea > Dioscorea zingiberensis. The sequence goes on along the minus strand of CM048819.1, from coordinate 65,148,400 downwards.
AATAAAAGCACAAATTTTAGACATAAATACGACATGGTATACAATCCGGCCCATAGTGAAGAACCAAGGTCTTGTGATTTTGTCATGGACGCAAAGAAACGTTTACTATGTTTTATCGTGATCATGATAATAGCCAGTTGGACCCCCGGTAAGTATCATGTTAGTATATGCTTGTTCTGATCATTTTCATTTTAAGAATTCTTTTGCATCTGAAGTCTTTATTTTAAGGTGCTCGATCAAAACATTTATCTGAAATTAGCGTCACAACCTTTAACCATAGGATTGATATTTTATTCTCATTTTTTAAAATTTCCTTTTACTCGTCTCTCGATAAATTTAATTTAAATTTTTAGATTTGTTTTATTTTAATTAATATATATTTGATTAATTAAAATGAACAGGGGAGGTGTTTTTTGTTGAAGCAAAACTTTGTGATATGATGAGCAGAACCTACACTGGAGTTTGTGCTGCTGATAGCATATGCAAAAATGCATGCGAAGTGGAGGGTTTTGTAGATGGGAAGTGTGTGCCAACAGATCATCCATTGGGAAGTTTTTGTTGGTGTATGTATGTTTGTCCAAACTCCAAAAAAGATTAATGTCTTGGGGTTGTAATAAGCCCTATGATGGGTTGGATTAGATAATAAAATGGTTTTCTTTTTTAAAAAATTATTGCATATATTATATCTGTTGAATAGTAACTTGATGCAAAATAATAATAATAATAATAAAAGAGTTAAAATAAATATTTCAAAAAATGAATTATTATTTACATTAATTGAAAAGTGAAGGATGGATACATTTTATTGAAAGAAAAAGATTCCATATATTTTTCCAAGCCCCTTTTTTATTAGAAAAAATAAATAATAAATAAATTTTTTTAAGATAGTATCAAATACATCAGCTAAAGTTGTCAAACAGATTCTGAAATTTTGGAGGCCGGCCTGGCACGAGAATGACACAGCTTATGTCTTGCCGAGCCAGGCCATTAAATTTAGATTTTTTTTTTTTAAAAAAAGAATTAAAATAAAAAATAAAAAATCTCAAAAAATACCCCAATGTTAAAAAAAAAACCCTAAAATACTTTAAAAATTACAAAAAAAATCTAAAACATTCCCAACTCCAAAAAATCCCAAAAAAATTTCAAAAAAAAAAACCCAACATTAAAATGAAAAAAACTAGTTGCTCGATTATTATGTGGGTCTTGTCTTGATATGACTCGGTTGACACCACTAACTTCATTTGCCCCGACAAGGTAGATACCGAATTACTCACTTCGGTGTTTTAAAAGTTAAAATTAAACTAATATAAAATGATTGAAGACCTGGAGGCTGAAAGTGGGGGAAATATTACTTCCCCAAAAACATGGATGACAAAAAAAGAAAGAATAAAAGTATTAGTCCCGACAGTATCCAATTTAAAAAAAAAAATCACTCACAGATGCCATGTGTGTTATTGTGAGACTTAAATTACAGCTAATTTGAAAAAAAAAACATGGTTTAATTGAAAAAGTACAAAAATTAAAAGATCTCATTAATATCACAATAAATGAGCATTAAAAATAAAACATGAAATAAATGCAATCAATAAAGAAAGCTAAAATGAAATAAAAGCACAAATTTTAGTCATAAATACCAAATGCTATATATACAATCTCATAGTCAAGAACCAGGATCTTGTGATTTCTAGTCATGGACGCAAAGAAAAGTTTACTATGTTTTATGGTGATCATGATAGTCATTTGGACCCCCGGTAAGTATCATAGTAGGATATGCTTGTTCCGACCAGTATCATGTTTTAAGATTTCTTTTACATCTGAAGTCTTTATTTTAAGGTGCTCTTTCAAAACATTTATCGGAAATTAGCGTCCAACTTTTAACCATAGGATTGATATTTTATTCTCATTTTTTAAAATTTCCGTTTACTCGTCTCTCTCGATGAACTTAATTTAACTTTTTAGATTTGTTTTATTTTAATTAATATTTATTTGATTAATTAAAATGAACAGGGGAGGTGTTTTTTGTTGAAGCAAACCTTTGTGGTATGATGAGCAGAACCTACACTGGAGTTTGTGCTGCTGATAGCATATGCAAAAATGCATGCGAAGCGGAGGGTTATGTAGATGGGAAGTGTGTGCCAACAGATCGTCCATTGGGACCTTTTTGTTGGTGTATGTATGTTTGTCCAAACTCCAAAAAAGATTAATGTCTTGGGGTTGTAATAAGCCCTATAATGGGTTGGATTAGATAATAAAATGGTTTTCTTTTTAAAAAAGTTATTGCATATATTATATCTGTTGAATAGTAACTTGATGCAAAATAAAATAAAATAAAAGAGTTAAAATAAATATTTCAAAAAATGAATTATTATTTAGATTAATTGAAAAGTATATTGAAAGAAAAAGATTCCATATATTTTTCCAAGCCCCTTTTTTATTAGAAAAAATAAATAATAAATATTTTTTTTTTAAGATAGTATCAAATACATCAGTTAAAAGTATCAAACATATCCTGAAATTTTGGAGTTGGAGGCGGGGTTGGCATGAGGCATGACACAGCTTATGTCTTGCCGAGTCTGGCCATTAAATTTAGATTTTTTTTAAAAAAATATCTTAAAAAAAAAAATCTCAGAAAATACCAAAAGTTTCAAAAAAAAAAAAAACCTAAAATACTCTAAAAATTATAAAAAATCTAAAACATTCCCAACTCCAAAAAAATCCCAAAAAATTTTCAAAAAAAAAAAAACCAAAATTAAAATGAAAAAAACTAGTAGCTCGATTATTATGTGGGTCTTGTCTAGGTATAGCTCGGTTGACACCACTAACTTCATTTGCCCGACAAAGTAGATGTCGAACTCCTCTCTCTCAAATCACGATTAATCGTTTGCGAAAGAAAATGAGACTTTTGTGTGGGTGGGTGAAGTGGGTTTTTATAATCCCCCACTTTTTAAAAGTTAAAATTAAGTTAATATAAAATGATTGAAGACCTGGAGGCTGGAAGTGGGGGAAGTATTACTTCCCCCAAAACATGAATGGCAAAAACCCAAAAAGTTAGCTTACTTCTCCACTTTCTCAACATTTATTCAACTTTGCCCACAGAAATTAAGTTGCCTCCGTATCGACTTCATCAATGTTTGGGAAATATGGTCCACGTTTTGCTTCGACATCTCAAATTAATCCTCGGAGTTTTTTTAAAAAGAAATTATTAGTAAAAGTATTAGTCCCACAACATCCAATTAGAAAAGATTCACTTACGGATGCGGTGTGGGTTATTGTTTTACTTAAATTACAGCTAATTTGGAAATACATGATTTGATTGAAAAAAAATACAAAAATTAAATGATTTCATTAATATGACAATAAATGAGCATTAAATGAATAGTTAATTATTATTAAAATAAATTCAATGAATAAAGAAAGCTAAAATGAAATAGAAACACAAATTTTAGTTTTAAATATGCAATAGTATACAATCTCATAGTCGAGAACCAAGGTCTTGCTGTTTTTAGTCTTGGACGCAAAGAAAAGTTTATTATGTTTTATGGTGATGATTGTCATTTTATCCTCCGGTAAGTATCATATTAGGATATGCTTGTTCTAAACATTTTCATTTTTAATATTCTTCTATGAGTAGGGAATAGTTACCAATTTTTTTTATAAAAATTGGTTAAAAAGTGAATAAAATTGACAATTTTTTTATAGCTTTTTATTTTAAAGTACTGGAAACAATTAATTGAAATTAGCGTCACAACTTTTAACCATAGAATTGATATTAATCCTCATTTTTTATTTTGATTCATTGGTTCATTGCTTGGGAAAAAAAAGTAAATTTTCTATGAAAAATTGATACAATCAAACAACAAATATTCGTTTTCCATAGAGAAAGATCATTTTCCACTAGAAAATAAGGGCAATCAAATAGTAAAATGAGAATTTTTCATGAAAAATGTTAGATTTTCTAGCAAGTTTATAATGCAATCAAATGATCGCAATATTGATTTTCACGAAAAAAAATTTACTCAGAAAATTATTCCATGAAAATATTTTCTTTTCCACACATTTTTCATATTACAATTAAACGCACCCTAAAACATTCCCAACTCCCAAAAAAAATCCAGAAAATTTTCAAAAAAATCCTAAATTTTCTCAAGATTAAAATATAGTCAGTTTATAGTTGTTGTAAGTTTTTTTTTTTTTTATTTGAAGGGTTTTAAAAAATTAAAATGAAAAAAAACTGGCATCCCGACTAGCCCAGTTACTATATGGGTCATGTCTAGATACGGTCTGATTGACATTGTTGACTTCATTTCCCATATGAGGTAGATGCCGAAGCTCCTCTCTCTCAATCGCGAGCTCTCCTTCGGGAATCCTTGAGGAGGTTTTTAGAAAGAAATTATTAATAACAATATTAGTCCCATAGTATCCAATTAATATAAAAAAAATAAAATAAAAAAACACTCACACATGTCATGTGGGTTATTGTGAGACTTAAATTACAGCTAATTTGAAAATACATGGTTTAATTGAAAAAAAAAATACAAAATATAAATGGTCTTATTAATATGACAATAAATGAGCAATAAATGAGCATTAAAAATAAGACACGAAATAAATGCAATGAGTAAAGAAAGGTAAAATGAATTAAAAGCATAAATTTTAGTTATAAATATGAAATAGTACACCGTCTCCTAGACGAGAAACCAAGATCTTGTGATTTTTAATCATGGACGCAAGGAAAAGTTTACTAAGTTTTATGATGATCATGATAGTCATTTTAGCTCCCGGTAAGCATCATCTTGTTCTGACCATTTTCATTGTAAGAATTCTTTTGCATTTGAAGTCTTTATTTTCTAGATGAACTTAATATAAGTTTTTAGATTTGTTTGATTTTATTTAATATCTATTTGATTAATTAAAATGAACAGGAGAGGTGTTTTTTGCTGAAGCAAGAAAACTTTGTGATGTGATGAGCAAATCCTACACTACAGTTTGTATTGTTGATGGCATATGCAAAAAGGCATGTGAAGTGGATGGTTATATATATGGGAAGTGTCTGACAACGGCTCATCCAGTGGGACGTTTTTGTAGGTGTTTTTATTTTTGTCCAAACTCAAAAAAGATTAATGTCTTGGGGTTGTAATAAACCCTATAATGGGTTGAATTAGATAATAAAATGGTTTTTTTTAAAATTATTGCATATATTATATCTGTTGAATATTAACTTGATGCAAACAAAAAAAAAGTAAAATAAATATTTAAAAAAATGAATTATTATTTAAGTTAGTTGAAAAGTGAAGGATGGGTATTGTTTTGTATATATTTCTTTTTAAAAAGATTCCATATACTTTTCTATGCCCCTTTTTTATTAGAAAAAATAAAAAATAAATATTATTTTTTTAAGATAACATCAAATACATCAGTTAGGGGGCGTTTAGTTGATGGAACGAGAATGAGAGGGAATAAAAAACGCATGAGAATGAAAACTAATGTTTGGTTGGAATGTATTACTGAAAAAAATCCCAATCGTACAAGTGGCATGATCCGGAGGATTTCAACCCTACATCTTCAGTCTGGCTAGAAGACTCGCACGTTAGAGGATTTGCAGCACACGTCTACAAATGGATGCGCCGCGTGGCAGTGGATCTCCCGCGATCGTACGACAGATGAGCGTGTGAGTAATCGAGGATGCTCCCCACTACCCGTTTGTAGGGGGGATGCATGCCTGCTGGAATGTCTGTAACGCCCTGAAAATTTCCATGATTTAAATAATTAATTTCTGGAGAAAACCATGGGATTAATTAACACATAAGCTAGATTAATTATTTTAACCGATTAAATTAAGGAAAATCAGGAATTTATAAAACTAAAGTCCGAACTCGTAACAATTTGGGCCGAGAAGGCCGTATTGGGCCAGTCCAAATTGGACATGAAATAGTCGGAGATAGACCCGAGAGATTAATTACGATTGAGTGATTGGGAAGATTTAATAAAAGTAATTAATCTCAATTTAATTAGTTAGATATATGGGACGAAAACACGAGTCCCGATAAGGTATACCGACGGGTCAAAAGCCGGAAGACCGGGATCTCGGTCGGGTGTGTAATTGTGACCCGTGAGGTTACAGTAGGACCCGTGACCACCGAAAGGATGTAAGAAGGAATAAAATAATGAGTTAATAAAATAACAATCAATAATTTAGTACCCTGACCCGTGAAATACGGATCTAGTCGGGGAAAGTGTTGGTTCCCCGTGGGTGAACAGTAAAAGCATGATGATAACAAAATTTAGTATTATTAATTGCAAGCTTTTAAATAACTAATTAAAATAGATAAATAAACCCCTTTATGGGTTATAAGAGAAGAAGAGAGAGGGGAAACACTCACTTTCCCTTTTTCCCCTCACGAGCTCTCTCTCTCTCGATCATCTTCAGCCCTCCCCATCGTCCCCGTTCGAGCCCGTGAGCCGGCGATCAACGCCGTCAGCCACCCGGAGTCCGGCTAGCCTTCTCCCGGCCTCCACCAAGCTTGATCCACGCCCGTCCCGATGCCTGGGCCGCGGCTCCTGTAGCAGCTCTCCCTCAAGACCGGCCAGAAAGCGCGCACCAAAGTCGCGACGCGACGCCATTGCGCGGACCATTATCGCTACAAGCAGCCGGGCCTGACCTCGCCACCACCACCTGAGCTGAGCCTCGCTGCCTTGCACTAGCCCACGACTGGCAGCCCTTGTTGGAAGTCCTTGAGCGTGCCTCTCTGCAGCCCACTCCGCCTGCAGCTGCTAGCTCGCGCAGCACACGCCGCCGTCGAGCCCTTCCTTCTCCTTAGATCTGAGAGATGTGCCACCTTCTGTTATGATCCAACTCCTGTAAGTATTAATGCACTTGTGAATAAGATCGGAGGGAAGAACCTTGGACTTTGGGTGAGATAGTCAAGAGATTAATAGGCTTGAGTTTTTCTTTAGGTGGTCGACGAGGATCGGAGGCGAACTTTAAGCGATCGAGCCGCGAAGCTTTAACTGGTGATTAACCACTATGAATGTGATATAATTTTATTTAAGTGCAGGGAAATAGGATTTTAATTAAGTGTTAAATCTTGTGGATTATTATGAGAATAACGAGTAGATGTTGTATAATTTCGGAGCCCCGAAAACAAAGGGAACTCTGCCGAAATTTCTTCGACCACACTTGAATCATACACAAGAGATTATTATAGTAGTCAATTACCTTCAAAAGCATGTTAGAGACTACCAAACGTATTAATAATGAAGTTAGCAAAATCCTGAGCTTAGGATATAAACCGTATTATTTACATTCTTTGTAAAGTATGTGGACGCATGTTAATTAGAAACATGCTTAGTTAGATTTAAGAGTTACTGTGTTTGTACGGGCTTAATATGAAATACATGTCAAGAATACGGATTCGTATTCCTAAATATTCGTATTTTGATCTCTAGGACAAGAAAGGGGCAAGGGTCAGGTCATCGCTGCCGAAGAGCCCGACCAATCCTAGGGATCTACTAAACTGAGGTGAGGGAACACTACTGGAAATTTTCGTATTTTATTGTACTTTGATTGTATTGAATTTTGAAGATTTCATGTTAGGAAATCGTATGATGATCATGAAATGTTTGTGGTTTTCAAACATACTTTATATTGATCTTTGAGAATTCATGCTATGAAGTTGTTATGTGGTCTATGAAATGCTTCTCGATTTTCAAGTATGATTGCCGATTCATTCAGAGTTTGTAGTTGAGTTTATGAAAAGCATGTGAATACATTGTATATTGTTAGAAATTGCCATGATGAACGTATTAGTGCATTGCATCATACTCGAATATATGCCTGTGCCAGACGTGGCTCTATGATAGAGCCAGAGAGTACGGTACTAGGTAGAGAAGGGGTGTTTTTACGTGATCTCTATTTTTACTCATCCAACTATCTGTTTTCAACTCCTTCTGTTTTCAAGAAAACAAAACCCCCTTCCCGTACTCTTCGAGTGCCTAGTATGTGATATATCCTCTTATAGCTCACGGTCGTTGTGTTGACTCGACCGGAGACATATTGAGCTGGTTTATTCCACTCTGGTGCCGCAATATGAGAGTAGAAGTGTAGATGACACTAATATGATATAAGATGAGGATTTAATTCCATAGTTTGTCACCTTCACGGTTCTACCGGGAGGCTACTGGCATGATACGGTCAGCCAGGACAAGTGTGGAATTTATTTCCATCAGACGAGGATTGTTTCCATAGTTTGTCACCTTCACGGTGCTACCGGAGGGCTACTGGCATGATACGGTCAGCCAGGACATTTGTGGAAATTAATTCCCGCTCTGATTATAAAAGACTAAGAACTAATCAAGAGCATGCTATATATGTCTCCATTGAACATTGCCATGATCTTTATTATGATTACCATGCTGTCATACATGTTTTAAATTAATGTTCAGAGTTGTACTTTTACCTTCGGTATTTTATTGATTGAAATTGAAGGCATACAGGTTTGTAAACCTGACAGTGGTGTTAGTCCCTCACTGAGCTCCTGTAGCTCACCCTTTTGTTACTCTCTTTTGCAGGAAGTAAGTAGGGTTATGGCCCTGCGTAGAGGGAAGTTAGGTTTGGAATCCCCCTTAGCTGGCTCTGGCTACTTGGCCTGCGTTGAGTATCTTGTTTTACGGTGTTTTCTTTGAGGAGAATGTTAACTCCCTTCTGGATTTGTGTGAGATATTAAACATTATGGTTTGTAATAATGTTGTACTTGGATTTACGTTTCCCTTATAATAGTTTGATTTTGAGTAATTAATGTTTTTATACAGCCTTAGGCCGGGGTTCACTCCCTGACCTGGCTGGTGTGACACCTGGGTCCTAGAAAGGATTAGGGTGTTACAATGTCAAAGGCGACAATCCTTTTACCAATGACCAGGGGGTGATCGGTCAGATATAAGATGTCTGAAGTCCTAAAAGTGGGTGCAGTAACTCCTCATTTTAAGATAAATGAATAACAGAAATGGGGGAATCAGCTCACCCTTATAAAATAATTTATGATATGTAGGTTCGGAGATTTATTTTTTAGTAATGTTTCAGTCTGAACATTGTTTTCGAGGGAGATTAATGACAAGTAATGGAATTCAGTGTGAGGGTCCTTATGAGGTCCGGCCGCACTTGCGGCTGACCCGCTATGTGAGACAATATATTAGACCTGGACCTGGACTGCCTGAGACCAGTCCCAAAAGTGCACTCACATAACGGGCCGGCCGTAAGAACGGTCGGCATGACACTAATATGACTCATATAGAGATATGTTTTTTTTATATATAAAAGATAACATCAAATACATCACCAAAAAGCGTCAAGCTGTGAAATTTTGGAGGTCGACCTGGTATGAGGCATGACACGAGCCACGACTTATGCTTTGCCTGGCTTGGCCACTAAATTTATATTTTTTAAAAATTCAAAATTTCTTAAAAAGAAAAAATAAAAAAATAAAAAAAAATCTCAGAAAATACCCAAAGATTCCCAAAAACATTCATAAAATACCCTTAAAAATCCAAAAAATCTAAGGGTGCGTTGGAATGTTTTTTTTCCATGGAAAATTTTTTCATAACCAAAAGACTATTTATTATCCAAAATTTCCATGGAAATATTTTTCAAAAAAATATGTTACATAAATTAATTCCTCCACCCAATGCAAGAAAATTTATCTATAGAAAATTGAAGGATTATACAAAAAAGGATAAACCCCAGTTTTGATTATTGTAATTTGACCCAATGTTCATTTCCATCCCTGTATTTTTAAAATTTTCAATACGGTACTTGTACTTTGGGGTTTTTATTCGAATACATTCATAGTGCTGAGGTGATAGCACATGTGACTAGTATTTCTGACATGGCGGCTTACATAACAAAGTTAGAATGATGTGGCATTTGACATGGCATGTCACTTGGAATAAAAAATTAATCAGATTCAGGTTCATATACGCTACATGTCTTTGTCACAAGTCGGGGCGTGATTTCAACAAAAACCCAAAGTATAGGACCATATCGAAGATTTTTAAAGTATAAGGATAAAAGTGAACATTGGATTAAAGTACAATGACCAAAAATGGTTTTAATCCTAAAAAAAAAACAAAATAAGAATTGGTCTTGGTTGTTTGAATTTCAAATAGAAGTTATCAAATATACACAAACTTTTATGTCATCATTTTGAATTTTTTATCTTTTAAAATTTGATTATGTTGTGATCCATTGGTTCATTGCTTATGAAAAAAAGTAAATTTTTCATGAAAAATTGATACAATCATACAACAAATATACGTTTTTCCATGGAGAAAGATCATTTTCCACCAAAAAATAAGGGCAATTAAATAGTAAAATAAGAATTTTCCATAAAAATGTTAGATTTTCGAGCAAGTTTATAACGCAATCAAATGATCGCATATTGATTTCCACGAAAAAAATTTCCTCAGAAAATTATTCCATGGAAATATTTTCTTTTCTACATATTTTTCATATTGCAATTAAACGCACCCTAAAACATTCCCAACTCCCAAAAAAAAATCCCAAAAAATTTTCAAAAAAATCCTAAATTTTCTCAAGATTAAAATATAGTTGTTTTATAGTTGTTGTAAAGCTTTTATTTTTTTTATTTGTAGGTTAAAAAAATTAAAACAAAAAAATAAACTGGCATCCCGACTAGCCCTGTTACTATGTGGGTAATGTCTAGGTACGGTTGGATTGACATTGTTGACTTCATTTCCCATATGAAGTAGATGCCGAAGCTTCTCTCTCTCAATCGCGAGCTCACCTTGAGGTGGTTTTTAAAAAGGAATTATTAATAATAGTATTTGTTAGATGTTATGTATATCCACCGTGAGTTTGCGGGGAGTGTTAGATGTTATGTATATTTACATTTATATCCATGTGTGGGTCTTATACATTCACTTGTATATATACGGGGATTCCTCCCCTTCATAATCTAAGGATTCCGTTGCACAATCCACTCCCTACTCTTACATGGTATGGTATCAGAGCTGTGATTCTTGGGTTTTGGGTTTGGGTCCTTCACCTTACTGGCCGGAGTTCGTCGTCGTCCTCCATTGACGAGTCCGTCGTCGTCGTAGTCCTCGTGTCGACTCCTCAACCAGTCCATCGTCTACTCCACCGGTGTGCAGTCTTCTGCTTCTTTCGCCGGCAAGCCGCTTTTCTTCACCGGCGCGCAGTTTTCTGCTTCTTTCACCGGCGAGCAGCTTTTCTTCACCGGTGTGCAGTCTTCTGCTTCTTTCACCGGCGCGCAGTTTTCTGCTTCTTTCACCGGCGAGCGCTTTTCTTCACCGGTGTACAGTCTTCTGATTCTCCACCGGTGAGCTGCTTTTCTTCACCGGCGACTGGAGTGAAGTTTTCTGCTTTTCTTCACCGGCGTGCAGTTTTCTGCTTTTCTTCATCGGCGAGCAGCTTTTCTTCACCGGTGTGCAGTCTTCTGCTTCTTTCACCGGCGCGCAGTTTTCTGCTTCTTTCACCGGCGAGCAGCTTTTCTTCACCGGTGTACAGTCTTCTGATTCTCCACCGGCGAGCTGCTTTTCTTCACCGGCGACTGGAGTGAAGTTTTCTGTTTTTCTTCACCGGCGACTGGAGTGAAGTTTTCTGCTTTTCTTCACCGGCGTGCAGTTTTCTGCTTTTCTTCACCGGCGAGCAGCTTTTATCCACGACGAGCAGTCATTTGCCTTTCTTTCCTTGGTTCGTGCTGTTTTCTTCAGCACTGCAGTTTCCTCCATCGCAGCTTTCCGGCGTTCATTCTTCTCCGGCGTCAGCCCGTTCACAACACTCGTCTTTGAGCTTCTTGTGAGCAGAGATTTGGTGGTTTGGCTTTCTCGAAGACTGTGCTCGTTAAGTTGCTTTTGGGTTTCTTGCAAAGTGTGCCCATAAAGTTGCTTTTGGCTTCTTGGCAACCGTGCCAAAAGCAACTTCATCTTATCACATCATCTTTTGGTTTTCGGTCATCATGCCAAAAGTTATTCTATCCCACTTCAAACATTTCTTCACTTCTCTTTTGGCTTCTCGGACCCGTCACAAAAGTTGTTTTCCCTGATAATCACCTTTTGGTTTCTCGGACTCCGTGCCAAAGTTGTGAAGTTTGTCTTTCGGCTCATATCAAACCCCACATCAAGCATCACTACTCTTTCTTTAGTCCTCTCCTTCAGTGTTGTCACATCAACTTGAGTGGATTTAGGAATTGGTGTTCAAACGCTTCATGTAGCTGTGAAGATTCGGTAGGGATTTGGCGTTCAACTTTGGGATTGCATGACCTTTGCTTGCAGCTTTTGAGGTCGTGCCTTGCTGTCCGTGAGATGGATTTTTTTTTTATGGACTTCTTTGCCCCTCAGCCCATTTTTCGTTCCACACTGTGTTTTCTGTTGTTCGTGCGATGATTTGGCTTCATCAGTTCTGGCTCGTTTTGGGTGTTTTCATCGAGCAGATTGTTGATTTCTTGTCGAAGCTGCCTTCCATCTCCCATTTTCAGTACTTGCTCTCCAACCTCACGGTTTATGATCCACCGCGAGTTTGCGGGGGAGTGTTAGATGTTATGTATATCCACCGTGAGTTTGCGGGGGAGTGTTAGATGTTATGTATATTTACATTTATACCCTTGTGTGGGTCTTATACATTCACTTGTATATATATTGGGTTTCCACCCTTCATAATCTAAGGATTCCATTGCACAATCCACTCCCTATTCTTACAGTATTAGTCCCATAGTATCCAATTAAAAAAAAATCACTCACAGATGCCATATGGGTTATTGTGAGACTTAAATTACAACTAATTTGAAAATACATGGTTTAATTGAAAAAAATACAAAAATTAAATGGTCTTATTAATATGACAATAAATGAGTATTAAAAATAAGACACGAAATAAATGCAATGAGTAAAGAAAGGTAAAATGAAATAAAAACACAAATTTTAGTTATAAATATGATATAGTACACAGTCTCATAGTCGAGAATCAAGATCTTGTGAATTATAGTCATGGACGCAAGGAAAAGTTTACTATGCTTTATGGTGATCATGATAGTCATTTTAATTCCCGGTAAGTATCATCTTGTTCTGACCATTTTGCATTTTAAGAATTCTTTTGGATTTGAAGTCTTTATTTCTCAATGAACTTAATTTAAGTCTTTAGATTTGTTTGATTTTATTAAATATTTATGTGATTAATTAATTAAAATTAACAGGAGAGGTGTTTTTTGCTGAAGCAAAACTTTGTGATGTCATGAGCAGATCCTACACTACAGTTTGTATTGTCGATGGCATATGCAAAAAGGCATGCGAAGTGGAAGGTTATATATTTGGCAAGTGTGTGACAACGGTTCATCCATTGGGACGTTTTTGTAGGTGTATGTATGTTTGTCCAAACTCCAAAAAAGATTAATGTCTTGGGGTTGTAATAAACCCTATAATGGGTTGAATTAGATAATAAAATGTTTTTTTTAAAAAAAAAATATTGCATATATTATATCTGTTGAATATTAACTTGATGCAAACAAAAAAATAATAAGTAAAATAAATATCTTAAAAAATTAATTATTATTTAAGTTAGTTGAAAAGTGAAGGATGAAAAATAAAAATTAATTAATTATTTTTAAGATAACATCAAATACATCAGTTGGAGTTTGGTTGATGGAATGAGAATAGAATGAGAATGAGAGGGAATAAAAAAATAATAATAATAATGTATGGGAATGAAAACTAATGTTTGGTTTGAAGGTGTTAGGGGTAAAATCCCGTTCGTACACGTCGCATGATCCGGAGGATTTCAACCCTACATCTTCAGTTTGGCCAGAAGACGTGCACGTTAGAGGATCTGCAGCACCCGTCCCCAAATGGACATGCCGCATGGCAATGGATCTCCCGCAATCGTACAGCAGATGATCGCTCGAGTAATCGAGTATGCTCCCCACTACCCATTTGCAAGGGGGATGCATGCCTGCTGGAATGTCAGAAGTGACAATCCTCATGCCAACAACTAGGGGATGGTGAGTTAGGTATAAGGGAACCCGGGAAAGGAAGAGAGAGGTGATCGGATCCTTTTTCGACTTCTTCTTCTCCATTCTCCTTCGAGGGGAGAGGAGAATCTCCAACTTCGACCTACAGCTTCCTTTCTCCTCGGGTGACCTATCTTCTCAAGATTTCAAAACAAATTCCCAAAAAAATCCCAAAAAATTTTCAAAACAAATTCCAAAATTTCTCAAGATTAAAATATAGTCATTTTATATAGTTGTTATAAGATTTTTATTATTTATTTGTAGGGTTTAAAAAATAAAAATAAAAACTGGCAACGCGACCAACCTGATTACTATATGGGTCATGTCTAGGCACAATCAGGTTAACACCTCTAACTTCATTTGACCCGACAAGATAGATGTTGAAGCTCATCTTTTTCAATTACGAGCGCACCTTGAGGACCGCCTTGAGGATCACCTTGAGGATTGCCTTGAAGCTCATCTTGAGGATTGTGAGCTCGCCTAAGCTCCTCTCTCTCAAATCACGATTGTCAGTTATGAAGGGAAGTGAGACTTCTATAGGGGTGGGTGAAATGGATTGCATGGGCTTAAGTCCTTATTTCATCCATTTCGTTGTTTTAAAAGCTGAAGTGGGGAGAAAAGTAACACTTCCCCAACTTCCGGGACTTCAGTCACTTTACTAACCCCACTTCAGCTTTTAAAACACCGAAATGGATGAAAAAGGGACTCACTTCCCTACTTTTTCACCACTTGTGCAAATAAACACCATCCTAATGAAAGAATTTATGATATATAGCTTGGGAGATTTCTTTTTGGGTAGCATTGACCATAGAAAGTTACCTCGTTATGGACTTCATCAATGTTTGGGAAATATGGTCTACCTTTTGCTTCCACTTCTCACATTAATCTTCAGAGGTTTTTAAAAATAAATTATTAAGAGAAGTATTAGTCCCACAACATCCAATTAAAAAAGATTCACTTAAGGATGCCATGTGGGTTATTGTCTTACTTAAATTACAGCTAATTTGGAAATACATGATTTAATTGAAAAAATACAAAAATTAAAAGTTTCATTAATACGACAATAAATGAGCATTAAAGATAAGACACAAAATAAATGCAATGATTAAAGAAAGCTAAAATGAAATAGAAGCACAAATTTTAGTTATAAATATGCAATTGTATACAGTCTCATAGTCGAGAACCAAGATCTTATTGTTTTTAGTCATGGATGCAAAGAAAAGTTTACTATGTTTTACAGTGATGATCATCATTTTAGCCCCAGGTAAGTATCTAAATGTTAGGATATGTTTATTCTGACCATTTCCATTTTTAGCATTATTTTGCATGGGAAGTCTTTTAAAATGAATAGATTTTTAGAATTGACAATTTTTTTAGAATTGACAATTTTTTTTATAGATTTTTATTCTAAAGTTCAAAACAATTATTTGAAATAAGCGTCACAACTTTTAACTATAGAATTGATATTAATTTCATCCTCATTTTTTTATTTCCTCATACTCATCTCTCGATAAACTTAATTTAACTTTTTAGATTTATTTTATTTTATTTTATATTGATTTGATTAATTAAAATGCACAGGAGAGTTGTTTTTAGCTGAAGCAGATGTTTGTCGTGTCACAAGCAAATTCTTCAGTGGACCTTGTATTGCTGATAGCAAATGCCAAAAAGCTTGCAAACTGGAAGGTCATGAATTTGGGAAGTGTATTGTGACAAGGGCTCAACCATTGATAGTTTTTTGTATGTGTTTTTATAATTGTCCAAACTCCAAAAAAGATTAATGTCTTGGGGTTGTAATAAACTCTATAATGGGTTGAATTACATAATAAAATGGTTTTTTTAATTTTTTTTTCATTGCTTATAATATATCTGATGAATATTAACTTGATTAGAACAAATAAAAAAATTAAGTAAAATAAATATTTTAAAAATGAAGTGTGTGTATATATATATATAGTATCAAAATATATATATATTTAGAGGTACAAGTGAGTTTTTTAAACATCGGGATGATTCTCTTTTGTCAAAAAAAAAGTGAAGAAATAATCAAAAAGGTGTGAGCAATAACTTGCCAATGGTTGTTTCTAACCTTTAGGGGTACAAGTGAGCTTTTTAAACATCAGAATGATTCTCTTATTCCACAATAGTTCCGATAAATATGACGCAGAGATAGTCCAAAAGGTGGGATCAGCAATACGTTGTCCTAATGGTTGTTTTATTCTACTACTTGAAAGAGTCGAAAGACTAGTATAGGCAAGTTCTCATGCTACTATTCCTATTTTGCGCTGCATGCATGCATGCTCCTATCTATATGGCATACACTTCCCATGTGAACCTAACATTACTTCCAACATCTTGCTGCAAGGGTACAAAAATTGTTAACGAGTACTAGCATGAGGGACGATGAATCTCTGCTCCTCCACTCTTCTATGAAATCATTGTGTACGTATTTGTCGGTGCTACGTGGTTCACTACTAACCATGACTATTTTGTAATAGAGGTTCAACCAGGAACCTCATTTTCGCAATCAATGAATGTGGTTTATCCACCTTATCAAAAAACAAAAAAAATGTCTTATGTTGGGCATAGTATGGTATCAACAGTAGTGAAATTATCAATATTACAACAACAACAACAACAACTAAGCCTTAATCCCATACTAGATGGGGTCGGCAATATGAATTCTTTGTCTCCATGTAGCTCTGTCAAAAACAAGGTCCGGATCAACATCTAATAAATGTAGGTCTTTAATTAGACACTATCTCTCTTCATATAATCCTTGGCCTATCTCTACCCCTCTTTGTACATTCTCTTACTAAACTATCACATTTTCAAATCAGGGCATCTAGGGGTCTACGACACATGTGTCCAAACCATCTTAAACGTCCTTCTCTTACTTTATCTTCAATTGGTGCAATATACATATTCTATCGGATGTGTTCATTTATAATCTTATCTAATTTTGAATGACCACATATCCACCTTAACATCCTCATTTTTGCCGCATTCATCTTATGGATATGTTGAACTTTAGTTGTCTAACACTCGCAACCGTATATTATGGTTGGTTTAACTGTCATTCTATAAAACTTTCTATTCACCTTGTTAGGCATCTTTTTATCATATAACACAACCGTGACACTTCTCTATTTCAGCCATCATGTTTTAATTTTATGAGTTACATCTTCATCTATCATCCCATCATCTTGAAAAATAAAATCTAAATACTTAAAATGGTTACACTTAGATATTACCACCCCTAGTTTATTTCCTATCCAATTAAAAAAAAAAACCCCACTCACATATGCCATATGGGTTATTGTGAGACTTAAATTACAGATAATTTGGAAACACATGATTTTAGGGATGTGCATGGTCCTGTCAGGTCCCAAACCGGTCTCGGAACCGGACTGGACCGGTTTATCCGGTTTGGAAAAACTAGGACCGGACCGGACCAATTAAGGGGGAAAACCGGATCGGACCAAACCGTTTTGGACCGGTCCTGTCCGTTCCGGTCCCGGTTTGGACCATATTTGCCTTTTTGGCAAAAACAATCTTGAAAAACTTAAAAACAAATGCTTTATTTTGAAAACAAATCCATATGAATCACAATTTCTCCATAAAATGACCTTATAATATTAAATAGAATTAAGTAAAATGAAAATTTGAATTTTATTAACCATAAAACATTTAAAAATATTAAAAAATAATAAAATATATGTGAACCGGTCCAGTTCGGTTTAGACCGTGGTTCCGAAAATTGGAACCGGACTGGACCGGCTACCCAAAAAACCGTTTGGAACCGGACCGCCTGTTAGAAAAAAAACGGTCCGGTCCGGTTTTTGGTTTTATCAGTTTTTTTGCACACCCCTACATGATTTAATTGAAAAAAAATATAAAAATTAAATGATTTCATTAATATGACAATAAATGAGCATTAAAAATAAGACACGAAATAAATGTAATATTTAGTTATAAATATGAAATAGTATAGTCTCATAGTGGAGAACCAAAAAAATTTTAGTGATGGATGTAGGAAAAAGTTTACTATGCTTTATGGCGATGATCGTCGTTTTAGCCCCGGGTGAGTATCCTCTTAGGATATGTTTGTTCCGACCATTTTCACTTTTACAATTCACATATGAAATCTTTCTTTTAAAGTGAATAGGATTGACAATTTCTTTTTATAGTTTTTATTTTAAAGAAATCAGCTCGATAAACTTAATTTAACTTTTTATATTTATTTTATTTTAATTAATATTTCTTTGATTAATTAAAATGCACAGGAGAGCTGTTTTTGGCTGAAGCAGATGAGTGTCGTCTCCCAAGCAAATCCTTCAGTGGACATTGTACTGATGATGAAAAATGCAGTCAAGCATGCAAAGTTGATGGTTATGAAGATGGGAGGTGTGTTACGGCAACGGTTAATCCACTGATAGTGTTTTGTGTGTGTACTTATAATTGTCCAAACTCCAAAAAAGATTAATGTCTTGGGGTTGTAATAAACCCTATAATGGGTTGAATTAGATAATAAAATGGTTTTTTTTAATAAATTTTTTTCATTGCATATATTATATTTGTTGAATATAAACAAGTAAAATTATACATATCTTATGTTGGCCATAGCGTGGCATCAACATTAGTAAAATTATACATATTTATTAAATTAATTTATGTGAGATTATTATAAATAATGTAAATTTTGGTTGAAGTGGATGATGTGTGCAAGATGGGAGAAATATTTTTCTATACTTTGTATTTTGGATCAAAATATATCTGATAAAAATTAAAATACAACAGTTTTATTAAAGCAAAATTTAAAAATCCGATATATAAAATTTAAAATTTAAATATTAAATTTGTAATATTAAAATACAAAATTTTTACAAACTAATTTATAATATATGATATAAATAATAAATTAAAAATAAATATTAAAATATAAACAATAAAATAGTTTGAAGTCCAAAAAGCAGGATTTTAATCCAATATTCTAATCCGAGGCTACCAAATATAGAATAGTATAATATTATATATCTCATCCCATCTTATCCCATTTAATCCAAAATAATAATCCTATCCTATCCCATCTATCTTGTGTCCAAATGCGGCCACTAATGACCAGCTTTAATGATCTTATAAATAGAAAGTAAAAGCAATAAATGTACTGCATGCCTCTATCCTTGCCTACAAATACAGAACCATAAGAGGAGAGGTTTTTCATCAATACATATACAAGCTCTCCGGTTTCCATTCATCATATTATGGATCCCATGAAGAAGTCTTTCCTTAGCTATTTGGTGCTGATTCTCATCTTGTCTCCTGGTAATGAAATCCATTCATGCTCTTAATTCCTTCTTTGTTCTTATATATATCGATCCTAATGATCTTCCCATCCGCATTTATGCGATCCTTTCCAAAAATCAGCGAAGTTACATAAAGCGAAATCTGAGATACGTCGATCTCGCGATGATCCGCCGGGCTATCATATCACGCCTCTATATATATATATAGAAAACTCAACTGACTATATATATATCTTCTGTTGTCTTTGATGTATGTGTTGATGTGGTGAATCGATCAGAGGTGGCATTAATGGCTGAAGCTAAGCTTTGCAGGAAATGGAGCAAATATTTCCGTGGTGTGTGTGTGTTTGACCCTAGTTGTACCAAGGCCTGTGTACGTGAGGGTTATAAGGTGGGGAGATGTCTCCTGATCCGCAAGCCATTTGGAGATCACTGCTTCGGCTTCTATGAATGTGCAAAATAACCCTTCATGTTTCACTGTGTGCCTGCATGCGCAGCACCAAAGAAATAAGATGAATTTTTAAGAGTATTAGTATATTGGGTTGATATAATAAAAAGGTGATTGTGGTTGGTGTTTGGACTTGGTTAATTTCTTCATTTCCGGTGATTGTCTTCTTGGTTTTTTGATGAGTTTATGTATGCTTATGTTGAAAAAACAGAGAAATATTCCAACAACATCAAACATGATTATAGGATTTTCACTAAGCACATGGAAATGACTCTTAAAAAAAATGGGCATATTAAGATGTATTTGCATAATAAAATTCAACATCAATGTCTTCTTTATTGTATGTTTTCATTTTTTTATTGATATTGTGTTTGTTTTATTTCCACACAATATAGTCTAATATATATAAATGGTTAATTTTTTTTTACCCACCTGAACAATTAATATTGCTTTTTTGATCCGACACCTCAACTTTCTTTAAGTTGCAAAAAGGCACTTCTGTCAACATGAGAGCAACGGCTGTGAGGTTAGTAGGCTTTCTTTGTGGTTAACTTCAATTAATAGAGTTTTTCATTAACTTGAAAATAATAGTTAAATTTTTAAACTAATTAAAAGCTAATTGTTTATTTGACCGACCCAACGCTAATTAGGTCAAATAGCCCGGCCCCCTTTCCCGCGACAAACCCCATCTCCTGGTTTTGGAGCCCTCTTGAAGATCTCGAGCAACATCACAACTCTAATTCAACTCCGGTGACCGCAATGGAGAAGGCAGGGTTACCTAGCTGGTTTTTCCCCTTGGGGCGGCGAAGCCTCAATCAAGGGAGCGATGTCTTTTGGCTGGTAGCGAAGGAGAGGTCTAGTTGTGGGCAACTGGTGAGAGACCATGTCAAAGGCAAGGGTCCTCTCAAGCCGGTGAGTGGTGGTCGGGGTTTTGGGGTTTAGGTTTTAATAGTTTATATTTTAGGGTCGAGTGTTCTAATTCTCAATTTTTTTTCTGTAAAAATTTCACTATGAAATTGGTTACTGAAGAGTAGCTAATTTTAGTTACATTAAGTATGAAATTAACTAAATTTCTTAGTTAAATAGTACAGTGTAGCTAATTTCAGTTGTTTAATTTTAGTTCTTTAGTGTAGCCAATCTAATTGGCCTCAATCTAATTTGGAGAATTAGTGTAGCCCTTAAAATGTTGACATGTGATTTGGTGTAATCTCATTAGGTTGAGGCCAATGCAGACATTGAACCGCCGAAGGGGGAGGAGAATATACAACTGTCAACAAGAGTTACAATAAAAGTTGCCATGTGATTTTAATGCTAACATGTCATTTGGTTTAATCATATTAAGTTGAGGCTATGATAGATATTGAATTGGCAATGGATGAAGTAGAAGATGGAAGAAAAGATACTTTTATTAGCCACAGTGACAATGGAAGCTCCATTTGAAGCACAAAAAAAAGAAAAGAAAAATGTAGCTTATATACTTTTTAGTAGCCACAATGACAATGTAGCTTATATAGTGTTGGGTTTAGGGCTCCAAATGGTCCTTTTGAAGTACAGAATTTTTTTTTTTTTTTTTTTTGGTAGACCTATGAGGAAAAATTCATGAAGCCTGAAAAATAATTTTTTGGGTGGTGATGGTGTAAACTCTAATAGAATTAGGTCATGTGTTAAATCCCACTATTAGAGGTCATGGTATTCCAAATTGTTCTTTTGATGAACAATTTTTTTTCGTAGTTTGTAAATAGTTTTCTATCTACGAGGAAAAATTCATGATGCCTAAAAGTTTTTTTTAGGGTTCATGGCAGTGTAAACTGTAGTAGGGTTTAGATCTTGTATTAAACCTCATTATTAGAGGTCATGGCATTCCAAAGGGTTCTTTTGATGCACAATTTTTTTAGCTTGTAAAATGATTTTCTATCTATGAGACTATGAGGATAAATTCATGAAGGTTTCTTTAAATTTTTTAGGTTTCATGACAGTGAAAAATTCAAATGGTACTTTTGATTCATTTATTAATTAACCTGTTATTATAATGACCATTAGGATTTTTAATTGATTGCAAATGTGCATTCCACATTCTTTCCAAACGTTTTCTTAATTGATTCTAGGGAGAGCAACAATATGAACTGAAACTCTAGTAAATATTATGGTTAGGAAAAACCTTGTGTAAACCTCACTGAGGACGATGCGCTCTATTTTATCACACAAAAAAAAACCCACATGTGTGTATATTTATTTGGTGCCTAAGGGCACACTACGTACCCACAGGTTCAATGATCTCATAAATAGAAACTAATTAAAGCATGCAGTAATATATACACCAGGGATGGACTTTGAAGACACTCAAGCTGATTGAGGAGCTTACTGGGAAATTTGAGAGGCACTATCTCTCTTTGTATCAAATCCAACAAAGGTTCAAGCTATATATTAGTATTTTAACTAAATAAAAGAATATGATTTATCCACTTTTATCAAAAAAAAATAAAAAAAAAACATGCAGTAATATATACACGATTAAGGAATGTTAAATGAATTTGTAATATATGATATAAATAATAAATTAAAAATAAATATAAAAATATAAAAAATAAAATAGTTCGAAGTCCAAAAAATAGGATTTTTAATCCAATTTTCTAATCTGAGGCTACCAAACACAGGATAGTATAATATTATATATTAAAAATCCAATATATAAAATTTAAAATTTTTAATGTGAGCCGGATCTTTGCTTGTGAGGCTGACATTGGTAGACAGAAGAATTATATAGCCCAGCCGCCTAGTATTGGATTACTGATAAGTCGGTTAATTTTATTTTATTTTTCCTTCATTAGCCTAGTTTTGTTTGTAGGAATACTTTTCTGCTTCTAACATTCCAATCTCTCATAAAATTATTTGTTATTATTATTATTTATTTATGTATTTTTATTTTTCATTTTATTTCAATTTATTTCATTTTGTTTTATTTTATTTCATATTTGAGAACAACATAAAGACAGAGAATCCATATAGCCGACCCCATCTAGTATGAGATTAAGGCTTAGTTGTTGTTGTATTTAAATATGAAAAAAAAAATCCAAGTTTGTAATATTAAAATACAAAATTTTACAAACTAATTTGGAATATATGATATAAACAATAAATTAAAAATAAATATTAAAATATAAACAATAAAATAGTTCGGAATCCAAAAAACAGGATTTTAAATCCAATTTTCTAATTCGAGGCTACCATACGCAGAATAGTATAATATTATATATCTCATCCCATCCTATCCAATCTAATCCGAAATAATAATCCTATCATATCTTATGTACGAAACGCGGCCCCTAATAACTAGCTTTAATGATCTCATAAATAGATAGTAAAAGCAATAAATATACCGCACGACTCTATCCTTGCCTACAAATACAGAACCGGAGAGGTTTTTCATCAATACATACAAGCTTGATCATATTATGGATCCCATGAAGAAGTCTTTCCTTAGCTATTTGCTGTTGATTCTCATCGTGTCTCCTGGTAATGAAATCCATCCATGCTCTTAATTCCTTCTTTGTTCATATGTATATATATTTATATATAGAAAACTCAACTCATGACTACATATATCTCTTATTGTCTTTGATGTATGTGTTGATGATGGTGAATCGATCAGAGGTGGCATTAATGGCTGAAGCTAAGCTTTGCAGGAAATGGAGCAAATATTTCCATGGTGCGTGTTGGATTGACAAGAATTGTAACGATGCCTGTAAACGTGAGGGTTATGAGGGGTTTTGTGTCTTCCTCTTCTATAAGCCAGTTGGACCTCATTGTTTCTGCACCTATGAATGTGCAAAATAACCCTTCTTCATGTTGAATGTAATCCAATCCACCACCATTCATGCATGTTAATTTCATTCTGTGCCTGCATGCAGCACCAATAAAAAGGTGATTGTGGTTAGTGTTTGGACTTGGTTAATTTCTTCATTTCCAGTGAGTGTCTTCTTGGTTTTTGATGAGTTTATTATGCATGCTTATGTTGCAAAAAGCAGATCAGAGAAATCCAACAACATCGAACATGATTAGGATTTTCACACTAAGCACATGGAAATGACTTTTAAAAATGGGCATATTAAGATCTATTGCATAATGAAATTCAACATCTATATATGTCTTCTTTATTGAGTTTTTTTTAATTTTTTTTTATTGATATAGTGTTTGTTTTATTTCCACACGACGTGTAAAAAAAGGGGAGAGAATAAGAGGAAAAGAGGAAGATTTGTGTTTGAATAACTCTGATGTATCTTCTGTATTGTGTTATACTAATGTATAGATGTACAATGACACTAAGAATGGAAATGTACATATAAGGAAAAACATGCTGCAGCCCATAATAGTGGGAAAATATGATGCTGTCAATTAGCAATCCTTGATTGGGTGCATTCCATAATGGGAGAAGATATGATTCTGTCAATACGGCCTTTTACCACATTACAACATTGTCTAATATATATAAATTAATGACCATTCTATATAACACCCTCTTCTCAACAAGATGGTATATAGTATATACGATGAATGTCACATATATGGTTGTATTAGAATTGGTAACTTGAAGATATAAATAAATAAATAAACTAATTTACAATGGTAAAATTGTAACACAACCATGGAAATTGAACTTCATATCCATTAGTTCATATCCATTGTTGAAATTGAACTCAACAATGGATTGCCATGCCAAGAGTTTTGCTTTTTTTTTTTTAATATTGGATAAGCCATTGGAAGTGAGCTTGGTTTAAACCCTCAACCTTTAATAATGATCCCACGAAGATTATCATTGACTTTATTATTTACTTATGGATTGGTGCGCAATTACATATTACACATATTATCTTTCTTGTTTCACTGTATGTTAAACTCTTTAGTGTTCAACCAAACTGCTCCAAACTCCTTTGTTTTAGATATCTATGTTATTCGCGCCTCTCAACACATATATTTCTCACAGAAACTCTTTTATTTATTTATTTATTTAACAAAGGCGATAAGCGCCTCCCTAAAGTTAGGGGAGGACAACGCAACATCTGTGTGCGTACGCCCTCACTTTGTGATTGTGGGGGTTCAAACCTGAGATTGTCCCAACTAACAAAGCCCTACACAAGGGACTCGGTATCAATAGGCCAAGAAGCCGTTGGTTTCTCTCACAAACTTGTTCCTTTTTTTGTGTGTTTTTCTTGGTTACTCTTCCGTTCAAAAAGCAATTAACGTTCAACCAACGGCATAAGGGGTCTATTGGTACCAGGTTACTTTGCTAAGAGGTTTCACTCTTCAGAAAAAAAACCCGGGATCGAGCCTTTCCTCTTGTAAAAGTGGGAACTTGGGTGCCACGAGTGTGCTCTACACCTGGACCCCATTCTTGACTTCCCTCGCGGGGTTCTTATAGCCTTTCTAACAAAAAAAAAAAAAAGAGGCAACGTTCAAACTCCAAACTAACCATCACACTAAAACTATGTCATTATTTAAAAGTTATTTGTTTGGTGTTGCACACACTAAAACATTGATGCTGTTGGATTGATTAGATTTACTATGAACTATAATGCATGTCACCTTCTCTGATTCACCATCATCGATCATCAACATATCAATATTTTTTTATAAATAATTCACTATTCATCTTTGGAATAGTGCCTTAATTGTGTAGGGGTCTTTAGGTGGGGGTATGTAAGGATGTAGTGTAATAGTATTTTGGGTGAGAAATAATATCAAATAGTGCCAAGGACCTATTTTTTATACTTAGAAGGAGAGAGAGAGCAAACAACCAAATACTTTATTAATTACTAATTATTAATTGATTATTAGATAATACCCTTTCTTCGGCTTCCCATGTCAATAGGATTTGTTCTTTTGATCAATTACAGACTGAATAGAGAATAGTGAATAGAGACCGAGACTTCTGAAACTTCTACCTCCATAAGAGACAACTTTTGTTTTGATAATAATAAATATAATGCAACCTAGTACCAAATATTATATATCTCCATCTAAATATTCCAATGCTCAAAATTCTTCTAAAAGTTGGATTTGAGTGTCCAAAATTCTTTCTATCAAATTTTGGAGTAGGATTTAACTCTCTATTTTAATAAAGGATAAAATACATTTTTGGTCCCTGAATTATATAGTATATTATTCATTTTGATCCATGTATTATTAAAATATTCATTACCGTCTCTGTATTTCTAGGTGGGTAAAAAAAAATTAACCCCTCATCTTTTAACTAAATAAAAGAATGTGATTTATTGACTTTTATCATAAAAAAAAAATACACGATTAAAGAATGTTAAATGAATTTGAAGTCCTTGGATTAAACTAAAAAAAAGCAACACAACTAATATTTATGGCCAAGGGCACACTAATAACCAGCTTTAATGATTTCATAAATGGAAATTAAAAGCAATAAATGTTCTGCGCACCTCTGTCCTTGCCTACAAATACAGAACCATATCAGGAGAGGTTTTTCATCAATACATACAAGCTCTCCCGTTTCCATTGATCATATTATATATGGATTCCATGAAGAAGTCTTTTCTTAGCTATTTGCTGTTGATTCTCATCTTGTCTCCTGGTAATGAAATCCATCCATGCTAGCTCTTAATTCCTTCTTTCTTCATAAATGTATATATATATATATATAGAAAACTCAACTGACTATATATCTTTTTGTTGTCTTTGATGTATGTGTTGATGATGGTGAATCAGAGTTGGCATTAATGGCTGAAGCTGAGGTTTGCAGGAAGTGGAGCAAA
Organism: Dioscorea zingiberensis; assembly: GCA_026586065.1. Taxonomy (NCBI): domain Eukaryota; kingdom Viridiplantae; phylum Streptophyta; class Magnoliopsida; order Dioscoreales; family Dioscoreaceae; genus Dioscorea; species Dioscorea zingiberensis. The sequence continues at coordinate 65,121,837 of CM048819.1, read as the reverse complement.
TATTTCCATTCTGTGTGCGCGCTTGACCGTGATTGTAAACAAGCCTGTGAACGTGAGGGTTATGAGGTGGGGAGATGTGTGTTCCTCCTCAATCCATTTGGACCTCATTGTTTCTGCTTCTATGAGTGTGCAAAATAACCCTTGCCCAATACTTCAATGAGGAGGAAGAACCCAGAGTAGGGGGTGATGATTTCGAGGAAGAGGATCCAGGAAGCGGAGATAATTCGGAGTAAAAATGCCACCCTTTACTCCAATGGGGCCATACTGAAAAAGGATGTAACACTTGGCCACATGATAACTTCCTACTCTATAAATAGCCGATATATGCCTATCATAGCCAATATATATCTTTTATAAATAAATGAATGTGGTTTATCCACTTATTTCAAAAAAAAAAAAAAAAAATAACCCTTAATTCATGGTGAATGTAATCCAATCCACCAGCATTCATGTTTCATTGTGTGTAGTTACATGCAGCACCAAAGAAATAGCATGAATTTTTAAGAGTATTGGTATTATATATAGTTATTTGGTTGATATAATAAAAAGTTGATTGTGGCTGGAGTTTAGTCTTAGTTAATTTCTTCATTTCCAGTGAGTGCTTCTTGGTTTTTGATTAGTTATTATGCATGCTTATGTTGAAAAAATAGGATAAGACTGCGTTCGATAGATTCAAGTGGTTCTATCTTTCGAATCCCAGGACCTCACATATATATAACGGGAGTTTTGTAGCACCAGATTGCCTTTTTTTTTTGTTTTTTTGATAAAGGCGACAATCACCTCCCAATCAGGGGTGGACAACTTGTTGAATGCACATATCCCCACTTTAGGGTCGCGGTGTGTCAAACCCGGGATCTCTCCCAACATCGGGTTGCCATTTTATATTGAAAAACAGAGAAATCCAACAACATAGAACATTATTAGGATTTTCAACATCTATGTCTTCTTTATTGTGTGTTTTCATTTTTTTTATTGATATTGTGTTTGTTTTATTTCCGCAACATAGTGTAATATATATAAATGACCATTCTAACACCCTCTTCTCAAGATGTATATAATATGCATGCCATGCACATAGTTGCATTAGAATTAGTAACTTGAAGATATAAATAAATAAATAAACTAATTTATAATGGTAAAATTGTAACACAACCATGGAAAATTAGTTATGTGATATTTTTTAATACAGCCATGGACTGCCATGCCAAGAGAGTTTTTATTTTTTTATTTTTATATAAATATGGATAAGTCATTGGAAGTGTTGAATCCTCAACATATCTTTGATAATGATCTCTTAAAGATTATCATTGACTATATTATTTACTTCTGGATTGGTGCGCAATCACATATTACAAACATCTTCTTTCTTATTTGATCACCACATGTTAAACTCTTTAGTGCTCAACCAAAAGGTACCTTTGTTCGATTCTTCTCCACCAAGCATGCACGGAAGTTTAAGGATACCTGGGGAATTCGAACCACTTGAAAATGGTGCACGTGGTCAAATCCTTAATTAATAGATTCTTTGAGATTGAGGGAAGAACTAATACCTTCCTTTCAGTGGATACTGATGATCCTGGATACTATCAGGAGGCATTGGAATCTCCTAACTCTGCTCGTAGTTCTTTGTCAACAAAGGAGACAATCGATTGATCGAACGCGAGTACTTTGGAGTAGAACCCTGGATTTCCTTCCTTTGCTCAATCTTTCTTTCGAGCATTAGTAAGATAAGATCCAAGTCGAAGGTGTTCAAAACTCGGTTGTTTTAGATATCTTTGTTATTCGTGGCTCTAATCATATTTTTTTGGGGAAATCGGTTATATACCCCTCAAAAGTTTCATAATGGCATATTTACCCCCGAAAAAATCATAATTACTTATATACCCTTGAAAAATGTGTTGAATTCATGGATATACCTCTTTACAAGAATCATGGATTGTAGTTAACCAAGTAATCTTAACCATAGTTACAACTTAGGTTAAGGGTTGAAAAATATCCAAAATACCCCTTTTTATATATTTTTTAACTATTTTAAATTTTAGATTTTTAAAGGGGTATTTTCAAATTTATAGTCAAACAAATTTTTTAGGGGTATATATGTAAAGGGTATGATGGTCATTTTGCTTGTCTACCGTTTGTTAACTTGACGGTTTTTCATTTGATTTTAACCCCAGGGGTATATACGCAATTATACATATTATTCAGGGGTATGTATGTAATTATGTTTTATTAAGGGGTAAATACGCAATTTCAAAATTATTCAGGGGTACACCTGCAAAAAGCCCTATTTTTTTCACAAGCTTGTTCTTTTTTTTTAGGCGAAATTTCAAAAAACTACCTTTGGTTTGCCACTTTCTCAATTCGGTCCTTGTGGTTCAAAATTGAACCATGCTAAAGGCCAACGTAATAGGCTTGCAGATTAATCGTTTAGTCTTATTCTATACACCGCTGTCATTCAGCGGTGGCGTCGTTGGCCCACAGAGCATGTTTGAAGGATTTCCAATCGTATGGATAGGAAGATCATCGAAAAATAAGCTAGTCTGTCAATTTTCATATAATTTGGTAACCGTTTGATCCTCCCACTTAACGGTTGAAATTCTGGATTGTTCAGATTCCTATAAAATAAGAACCGTTAAGATGAAGACCCTGCGAGTTTCCAAATTGTATGAAAATTAACAAGCTAGCTTATTTTTCGATGATCTTCCCATCCATACGGTTGGAAATCCGTCAAACATGCTCCAAGAGGCCAAACGGGACGCGACCGTGAATGCACAGTGTTACAGGGTACTAAAGTGATTAACGAGCAAACCACAGCCACAAATACCGAATTGAGAAAGTGGCAAAACACATGGTAATTTTTTAAAATTTTCCCTTTTTTTATGTGTGTTTTTCTTGGTTACTCTTTCATTCAAAAGGCAAGGTTCAAACTCCAACTAACCAATGGCACAATTCCTAATTAATGGCACAATTCCTAATCAATGGCACACCTACCGGATATATGAGAAGCAAAAGAGGGCTACGGCAAGGCGACCCTTTATCTCCACTACTTTTTGTCCTGGCTATGGATGTTCTTCCCACGATGTTCTCTAACGCAGTTCAAGCCAACATATACCATGGAGTCAACATTGGGGAGAATCGTGAGGACACAATATCAACGTTGCAGTACGCCGATGACATCTTGGTTTTCTGCACTGGGGGGCTGGATGATGCCCGCATCCTGAAGCTAATTTTCTACTTATTTGAGGGTTTCTCAGGGCTAAGGATAAATTACACAAAAAGCATCGTTATCCCAATAAAAATGACAGACCATAACGTACAAGAACTTGCACAAGTACTAAATTGTGCTGTTGGAAGCCTCCCAATAAAGTATCCGGGGGTTCCACTATCGGGCGGCCGACCGAGGAAAGAGGACTGGAACACTCTAATTGAGAGAATAAGAGGAAAGCTAGCATCGTGGAAGGGAAGCTATTATCATTAGGAGGAAGACTAATAATGCTAAACTCAGTAATATCCACCATCCCGATACACTGGATGACAGCTTTTCGTCTCCCAGAGTGGGTTATCAAGAAAATAGACGGGATTAGAAAGGATTTCCTATGGAGAGGAGTCGATAAGGAGAAGCATTGCTATCACCTAGTTAAATGGGAGAGAATTTGCAAGCCAAAAGAGAATGGGGGATGGGGAATCTTAGACCTCCAAATCTTTAATGGAGCCCTGTTGGGGAAATAGTGGTGGCGGATCCTCACCGGACGCATAGGAATATGCCAAAAGATCTTCCAAGACGCATATTCAAGAAGAGGCTACATTGATCCGCATAAGCCGGCTCCGGGTCAGGCATCACCTTTCTGGAAAGGCCTATGCCGGGAGAGTCCCCCAGTCATGATTAGTATCCGTGTTAATCCGGGTTCAAGCAGGGACACCAATTTTTGGAGGGACAATTGGTGGCAGGGACAATCCCTAATGAACACCTTCCCTGGATTGTACGAACTAGCCATAACATGACACATGACCATCCACGGTACGAGATCCAGGCTACAAAGAGGTCTACCGCTCCTTCGGCCAGGACCACTAATGGCTCGAGGAACGGAGGACCTATACCTGCTAATCCGGACACTTAGTGACATTGGCACAAACCTTGATGCGATCGACATCAGAGAATGGGGCCTCACAAATACCAAAGCATTCACAGTCAAGTCACTATATTATTTCAGGATTGACGGGGGCATAAGAAGTGACCTAAGACAACGATTCTGGAAGCAACCCTCCCTCTCAAGGCCAAATTATTTGCTTGGTTGCCAAGGGAAAACCGAATTCTTACCCTCGACAACCTGCACAAGAGGAAGTGGCGGGGCGACCGCACTAAATGCTATTTGTGCGAGATTGATGATGAATCTGTCCACCATTTAATCATCTCTTGCCCATATGTGAGGCAGATTTGGGATCACTTCGGAACCCTGTTCGGATTCCGAATTGGGGGGATGAATCTTCAGGCATTATGTGGTACAAGGGCTACCTTCTCGGGGGACAATAACCTCCGAGAAGGATGGGACATCGTTGCAATAGCAATCACCCGGAGTATTTGGGGAGAAAGAAATAGACGATGTTTTCAGGATAAACAACGTGTTTTCTTAAGAATTATTCGTGATATTTCTTTCCTTACCCTCTCTTGGTTGGATGCAACTCCAATGGCGAAAAGATCAAAGCTGGAGGCGGTAGCAAATATGGTGAAGCATAGCCTGGAATTCACATCTGCCACATCAGGAAGGGACGCCGAAGGAAGTCGCTCCCCCGGGGAAGAACCTGCTCAAGGCTGAGGAGGAAAAGGGAATGGGATTGCTTGTTGTCAGAAGAAATGTGCTACCAACTATGTAATTTTACATCTTTCTGACCATGCAATGTAACGGGACTTACTACCATTATTAAATAAAATGTGGTTTATCCACTTATTCAAAAAAAAAAAAAAAAAAAAACTCCAACTAACCATCACACTAAATTTTATGTCATGATTTAAAATTTATTTGTTTGGTGTTGCGCACACACTAAAACTTTGATCATGGTGGATTGATTACATCTACTAGTCAGAGCTAATTTGGACATTGATAGAAGCAAAGGCAACGAAATCCGGCAAATGGTTTGAAGAGGAAGAAACAACTCCCAGACTCATAGTTCTCATGTCGACAGGCCCTTCTACAGGTACGGTTACGCCAACACACTGAATCATAGGATTTGCTAAACGTCTTGCAAACCTTAGCTTCAGCCATTAATGTCACCTTCTCTGATTCACCATCATCGATCATCAACATATCATTATATATATATATTAAAAAAAAGATAGTGAGTAAATTTTCTATAGAGATATAATATATACTTATGAACCGATAAAGAAATTGAGAATGGTGGAAGGATTTAATTATTACCAGTACCAGGAGCCAAGATGAGACTGATCAGCAGGAAAAAGCTAAGCAAAGTGTTCTCCATGGAAGGCATTATGATCAGGAGAGTTTGTTTATATTGATGAGAAACCTCCTCATTTTTTTTTCACATTTATGACCAATTGTTGAGCCACTACATTCATTAATTGCATGCCTTTAATTTATTATCATTTATGAGATCTTTGAATATGGTCATTAATTATTGTTCCCTTGCCACCGAATATATATAAACATTTGAAATCATAAAGTTCACCGAAGATAATGTAAATAGAAAAGAAATGGAGAAATATAACCTATGATTTATGTTGTATTGACAAGAGTTGTGATTAAAATTCAAATATGAACACTACAAAAAATGTTACATTTACTCACGCCAGCTTAAGCGTGAGTAAAAGTGTCAATAAGCGTGAGTATAGATCAAAATAGTTTTACTCATGGAAAATAACCTTATACCGGCGCTAAAAGTGCCATGACTAAAGGGGCTGACGGTATATCGTATTATTACGAAAAAATTCCGTGAGAATAGATTTTTTTTTGGTTTTACTCACGCTTGTACATCTGTGAGTAAAAGTATGATTATTACTTTTTTTTTATTTTTACTCACAGATATTATCCGTGAGTAAAAATAGTGATTATTATTTTTTCATTTTTTACTCATGAATATTATGTGTGAGTAAAAACATAGATTATTATTTTCTCTTTATTTTTATTTATGGATATTATGTATTACAAAAGCCGAAGAGAAAAAAACATGTGAAGCACAGGTTCTCCAGAATGATGAATTCAACTTTGTTAGAACTTAAATTGAAGTACCTGTTAAACACATCATGATACAAACATGCCTTTCTCTATGAACTTTTCTAGTCAAACTATAGACGAAGCTCCATCTAAAATTACAAGATGATCAAGAATCAAGAAGTAGCAGATGAACTATGGTTATGAGGTGGACCTTCCCGGTCTAAGACATCGTTGTGAGGCACCACTGCTTCATATTTTCTAGAAAAAGCCTTCACATAACCTAGGGTTGTGAGGCACCACTGCTCTCTTTCGCCAATGTTATAGAGCTTGGTTCCCTTTTCTCCATTAGATTGACTGTCTGAAAAGTTTAATTTAATTGAATGAGCTCTGAGAAACATCAACTTTAACATGGGTTAAAGACTATAGATGTATGCAAGTAGACGAAAGTCACCTGTCATAGGCCCTTCCATTTTCACTGTCCACCACCATTATAGGTGGTTCCTCATCACAGCCATGGAATCAATGTGAGCGGCTCGTAAATTAGGAACCTTTCCATCATCAGAGACAGGAGGCAAATGATCACTAAGCACATTCACGAAGTTCTTGTAAAGTGTAATGAACAATGCCTCCATGGAATCATACATAGAAGTCAACTAAAAAGAAAGGTAAAAAAATTAAAACTGGAGCCTGGAAATGAAAATTAAGCACAAGAATCATAAAACATAAAATAGATAAATGGAACATTAAATCATGCATTTTACAATTAGCAAATTTAAGTTAGAATGGCATGCTCCAAAGTAAAACAAATTTTATTTGACATACTAGCAAGATAATATTAAACATAAATAGATGAGGGAAAGAGAGAAAATTACTTGGTGATCCAGGAAAGTCAGCAAAGCATCTTTAGCAGCCTTGTATATAATATTCTAATACTATTGAGAGATATCATAGTGCAAAATTTTACCTTAACATGGTATCAATAATAAAAAAAACCAAATAGATAGTAGACATCCTATCAAGGGGACCATATGTCAATATCCATAGTGAAGTTGTTCACCATGTTCAAGGAAAAGCTTAGTTCGAAGGAATAAAACCACGGAAATAACAACATAAGTGTCCTGCAAGACCTAGAAAGAGTTTGCAAATAACTCAAAACGACTAGAATCTTGAAAACGACAATTCTGTGTGGTATTCATGCTTTTAATTATTATGAGTGGCTGAAAATCTTATAGTAAGCAAGACGTAAGGACTAATCAGTGTTCCACTGTCCTAATGAAATCTGAAAGCACAAATAAAAATAGAATCAAGAATGCAATGCCAACCTTTTCTAATCCATGTAGAAGGCTCGTAAGGGTCAACTCTTGTCAGCCTCATGTTGTACGGTTGTTAAAAGAAAAATGATTGTCCTTCGCAGTTGAATTAGAAATAGCAATGGGGACTTGTGGAATTGATCTATGTAATAGTCCATAAAATTATATTTCACAATCCAATGAATTCAATTAAGAAAGAAATATTCCATAAAATCCATCCATTCAATTAAGAAATAGTCCATAAAATCCATAAGAAAGAAATAGCCCCATTTTTGTGGAGAGAAATTAGAAATATGCCAAAGAGTTCCTACCTTAGTTCCAGGGTTTTCTTATTTTCTGTAATTTTCTGAAGGTTCAAAACTTTAAAGTGGGAGGTTACCTTTTCAGGGATGCCAGTTTCGCCAGCAGACTGGCCATTGCATTTCTAGAAATGGGATAATTTTTCCCTGTTATAAGGATTTCAAATTCTTAAGAAAAAAATCAAAATAAAATAAAATTGATATCAAACACAGAAATAAGATGAGATTTTTTGGCATATACCTAATGAGAGATGTGAGAGGACCAATCCTTCATGCAGTGTGTCGGCAAGCTTCTGAACTGTTCTAGATATGATTGTAACATGCCTCTATGTTTAAGCTATAAAGTGCTGTAAAGCAAAACAAGTACATTATAAAAGTGATGATAATAGTACTTAATCCTGCACTCAAGATTTCAAACCAATGTACACAAGAAACATAAACGATATTTTCCATGCTGCAAGTCTGAAGAAAAGGGCTTTCTACAAGTTCCCTAGAATATCAAAGAGGAGAAATATTGAATGGCTTTGAAGTTACAACTGTCAAAGTGATTAGATCTTCATCGGGGGCTGTGGATCATGTCTATGATGTTGGGATGAAGCTTAGCAGATCAGTAAATCCGCAAACATATGATCTAACGTCCATCAAACCAAACATTGACCCAAATAAGAAAATAAAATTTGCATACGCTTGTATTGAAAACATACAAATGCCTAATTCCGCTGGAGAGACTTTAAATAATCAAGGTAAGCCCCCTTCAATTAACAACAACTTTCAAGCATGGAAGCAAAACCTTTTCGATTAATAAGAAACTTTCAAGAATCACAATGAACTTATATGAAAAGAGAAGAACAAGGCACCTTGACGCCGTGGAGGTATGGCATGGAGGTCTGGGCATGCTGCTGGACAAAGAACAACCCGACCGAAGGCTCGCTTTGCAAGATACTTGATCATCTCGTCCAACGCCTTCCTTCACCGCTTCCCCGGAACCAAAACCTCAGTATCCTCACAATGGAACATAAAAAACCCTAAATCCGAAAAATGAGAAATCAAAGAAGAAGAAGATGATGACAGACCGTCCATGAAGCCATCCACGGGCGAGAAATCATGCGTCCTGGATCTGGAGAGAAGAAGATCATCACCTCCTTCGGCACTCTTGGGGATCTCGGCGGAGACGACTCCAGCGACCGCCATTGTTAAAGCCAAAGAGAAGGATCTCGAGCTCCCACCTTCTAAACTTTTTCCAGGTCCTCTCAGTTACCTGCGGAACTAAATTTACTATAATACCCCTCTAACGCAGAATAAACACCCACGTTGGGAATTTTAAATGTTAATGTGAATCTTTAGATAAGTTATTATAAATATTAAAAATTAATAATAAATTAATAACTATTGATTCTGCTTAAAAAAGGTATTAACATATACCCTCGGACAAAAAAAATCCGTGACTAAAAAAACTTTTACGATCACATGAAAAAAATTGTAACTATAAATTTACTTTAATACTCACAAATGAATATAAGTGTGACTATAATATATAACCTATAGTCACGGTAAAAAAAATCTGTGACTAAAAATAATCTCTACAGTCACATATAAAATAATCGTGACTATAGATTACTTTAATACTCACGCATGAATATAAACGTGACTATAATATATAACCTATAGTCACGATGAAAAAAAATCCGTGACTAAAAAAACCTCTACAGTCACATATAAAATAACCGTAACTATAGATTACTTTAATACTCACGCATGAATCTAAGTGTGACTATATATGAAGTTTTAGTCACGCTTAAATTTCCGTGAGTAAAATTTCCGTGAGTAAATGTAACATTTCTTGTAGTGGAAGGACTCAATAAATCTAAATGAAAATTGAAAATAATATGTTTAAGAATTGAGGATGACTGATGATCTAATATATGATGTCACTCGGACAAAACAATCTTGACATGGGAGAATGCAATCAATGGAGAAGACTTGACAGAGAGAACCGACCACTTGTATACACCATTCTTAGTTCCACGTTACAATCAATAATGGAGAATTTTCTTAGTTAGATGCTTATCATTCATAGGTTTGTTGAGGGCCGCAAGTTCATGGGCACTAGTTTGAATAAACTACATATATAAATTCAATGCATGTCACATTCTTGTATTAGAATTTAACTTGAATATATAATATAACAGGTTTTTTTATATATAAAAGTGGATGAACCACAATCTTTTTTTTTTTATGGTGAATAACGGTTACAAAGATGGTCCCTTCAGTGGAGCCGATACATTTAGAGGTACATTATCTCTTAAAACATTCATTTCTGTCCCATGAAATACCCAAAGTATAAGAAGTACCTAGAAAGCGCCCTTTAATAAACTTGTGTATCTTCAAAATCTCTGTCTGGCGAGTCTTGTTGGTCCTCATCTCTTGTAAATGCGAGGCTTCACTTGACAATGGATTCTATCGCGACCAGCTTCGGTCTCTTTAACGCGTGACTTGCGTCGAACTAAGATAGTATTAGGAAGTCAATGTCGCGGATAGTTTTCATAAAAACTCATTTTTTATCATGAAAACATCTCCTATATATTGCATTCCAACCACACGGTCCACGCAGCAGCCATGATCAAGAGATTCCATCCATATGAGCATCCTTGGGCAAGGAGTGGACAATCGCAGTTCTTCCCCACAAATCTTGTATCCTAGAGGAAGTAACATTCAACTGAAATAGGCGAGCGAAGTGTTGCCAAATTCTTATTGATTATGGACATTGCAGTCATCATTTTCTTCACACAAATAACAAATTGCTTGCTGATCACTCCAGCCGTGTTTCCTTAGGTTGTCTAAGTTAAGGATTTTGTTATCCAACGCTAGTCAAATGAAATCTTTGACTTTGATCAGGTATGGTAGTTTCCAGAAACTTTGACTTTGAATATATAATTGTTATGTTATTTTTTAGGTCTAATACCCAATTTAATCCTTCTATTATACCAAATCGATTTTTAGTCCCTCCATTAAATTGAGACTTTTTAGTCCTTTTATTTTCACGATCAGAAAAATTCAAATTCCTAAAAGGCATACGTGATACAAGTGGAAAAGACCCGTGGAAGGGACCTGACATTTCAATCAAGGAAAAGAAATTTTTAAAAAAGGCTTAATTTATAATGTATGACTAAAACCAGCTTCAGATAATAGAAGGACTAAATTGGGTATTGACTTATTTTTAAAAACTGCCATAGACTGCCACGAGAGTAGTTCTTGTTAAAGCTGGAATATTCAACAGATAAGGCATTTGCAGCTGTACCGTGTATGCAAGGAAATCACCTGTCACCTCATCAGATTTAATGAGCTAATAAATGAAAAGGAAAAAACATTGAATGTACTGGCTCTATCCTTGGTTATTATGAATACTGAAAAGGGTAAAACATTGAATCTACAGGCTCTATCATCGGTTATAAATACTGAGGCACATGAGATTAAGGAACTCATTCATCAACATAAAGCTTTCTGATTTCTAGAGCTCATGAATCCCATGAAGACTTTGTTTACCATTTCACTGCTGTTCATTCTCATCTTGGCTCCTGGTAATTAAATCCATATATATCCATTCTTCTGTTTATAAGTAAGGGCATGCATCATGTATTGCACTCATCATGCCTGGCTAAATACCTTTATCTTTTTTTTTTTTTTTTTTTGTTTTTTTGAACTCTTTGACATGTTGATGTGAATCAGAAGAGGTGAAATTCGCTGAAGCTGACTTTTGCAGGAAGTGGAGCAAATACAAACATAATATCTGCTTGTCTGATAAATCATGTAAGAAGCCTTGTGCACTTGAGGGCTTGGATGGGATGTGCGTGTTCCTCTTCAAGCCATTTGGGCCTCACTGTTTTTGCCTTTATCCATGTGCAGATGGACCTTATAATGCTTAATTAATCTATCGAAATGTAATAACCACCATGCATGCATTACCTTGTTGGTGTGCATGGTGAGAAAGAATAATATAATTTTCTTTTATCTTGAATAATATTGATCTCTTGAATTGAAGATTATCATTATTATTATTATTTTTTATTTCTGATTGGTAAGACGGAATTACATATTACTCACCTCTCAAAAACTGGATTAGCATATTGTAAATTCAGAGTAAAAATGTATACTTGTATATATACCCTACAAATACTTTTTTTTAAAAAAAATAGATTTTTGAGTGAATGATCTTTATTTTTATATAACTTTTACAAACATAACAGCAAAAATTTACATTATTTGATAAGTCCCTAACTTCTATCATCCCTAATGTGGCAACTCGAGAGCTAAAGAGGACAAAATAACTTCGGTTCGAAGGCTCGATTCCCCTATTTGTTGGGGTTTGAAGTTCGGAAAGGCACTAGAAGGAGTTTGGAAAGTTAGATCTCCCAATCTAAACCTACGAGTAATTAATTTAAACTATTAAGGGCATTATTGAAAGATTTTTGAAAGTTATATTCCATATGGAATTATAAAAAGTAAAAAACTTATCTGCAAATAGGGGAGATTTCAAGGGTAAATGAAAAAACCACCAAATCAAAGGGTAATTACAAGATAATATTCACATAAACCAAATCAAGTGTTTTTACATGGTATGGAAGTAAAATTGGGTGAGTCCTTGTAGCAATTTCTAGGTCATCAACTTCAAGAATCTACCAAACTACCAACGACCAAATGATCTATTGGTATTTTGGTGCCCACAAGAATTCCAACAATCAAGAGGTCTGCGGTTGATTCGTGAGTGAGGACACATTTTTAGAGTGTGGCGGTGGATTTGTGGCACACGTGGTGGTCTTTATGTGTGTGTGTAGACCCACCCTAATATCTGCTCCGCCGAAGTTTGTGTACGCCTTTAGTTTTTTAATGATTTGCTGCTTATATTATCAAAAAAAAAACCTTCAAGAATCTAGTTGATTGGTTATCATCCTTTGTCCACTGATGAAGTTTCTCTACATAAATAAGATAGCCAAATGATAATTATTCAAAATAATAATTGTTACACACATCTGAGCCCTCACCTTGTGTGTGTGAGGGCTCGATCCCTGGATCACCTAGGGAGAACACACCTCATCCGTCTTATACAAGAGACATGATACCAAAAGGCCAAGAGACCATTGATTTTGTAACCTATTGTTGGAAAGAAAAAAGATTAGGAGAGAGATGGCAAACAACTAGAAACTTTATTAATTACTAATTGTTGATTGATTATTGGATAATACCCATTCTTCAGCTTCTAGTTACAATGTCAATAGAATTTGGACTTCTGATCAATTACAGACTGAATAGAGAATAGTGAATATATAGACCGAGACTTCTAATAAAACATCTACTCCTAAGAGATAACTTTTGTTTTTTTCTTTTTTTTTGAAGAAGTGGATAAATCACATTTTATTTAATAATTAACTTGATAGGATTTCAATACATTGCTCATACAGCACAAAATTAAAAAAAAAAAAACATCATTCCCACGCATGCCGCTATATGAGATGTTGCCTCCTCTGTGCGTCAAACCACCTTGCTTGTTCAAGGCATTCCCCGAGTGGGAGGTGTGTCGTCCTCAAACACGTCACCGCCCTCAATATCCCGTCCTGGCGTGCTCGAAGTGAATTCAAGGTCATACTTCACTGTGTTCCCCCGCAGCCTTCCAATTTGAGCCGCTATCGAGGAGTCGTGATTCAACCAAAAAATAGTAAGGAAAGAGATATCACAAATGATTCTTAACCAAACACGTTGTTTGTCTTGGAAGCAACGTCTATTCGATAACTTTTGTTTTAATAAGAATAAATACAATGCAGCCTAGTACCAAACACTATCTCAGTCTAGATATTCCAATTCTCAAAATTCTTCTGGAAGTTGGATCTAGATGCCCAAAATTCTTCTTATCAAATTTTGGAGTTAGGATTTCTTGAGTATTTAATCAAAACCCTTGTATACTCGCAGGAGGAGGGATCTCAACAATTGCAAAAGCGACTTCAAGGACACTTAGGGATAACAGAAAACACCACCTCAGAGGCTATCACATATAATGCATCAGGTCCAATCAAAGAAATGCCTATGTAATCAAGGAATTGCATATGTAATCAAATCTATGTAATTCTTTTGGGAAGATTTAAATAAAAAAAATGTGGATTATCCATTTTTATCAAAAAAAAAAAAACTTATACACTTATTGAAACTTATCTTATATTGTAGAATCATCTCCTTCTCCACTAGCAGTTTTTCTCTAATTTGGGATTTTCCGCATAAATCAACATATGTTTTATTTTATGTTTTATTGTCTTTGATTGATTTTGTGTGTTTGTTTTATTTCCACACAAGATAGTATGTACAAATAACTATTTTAACCCTATCTTCTCAACTAGAGTCTAAATACTATGCATGTCACATTAATTGTTTATTAGAATTGGTAACTTGAATATATATTTATTATGTGACTTTTTTTTAAAACCGCGAATGAGTGTTTATGGTATTTGTAGGTGTATACAATGAAATCAGTCAGAAAAAATTCTACATAAAATTGGCCATTAAACTTATACCTATTCCACATTATTCCAGATAATTTGCATCATTGAAAAAGCTTCAAATACAAAGAACACCACCTATCACCAGCTCATCAGATTCAATGAGCTCCTAAATGAAAAATAAATAAATAAATAAAACAATGAATCTACTTGCTCTATCATTGGTTATAAATATTGAGGCATATCATGAGAAGTCGAACTCATTCATCAACACAAAGCTTTCTGATTTCTAGAGATCATGAAACCCACAAAGATTTTGTTCACCATTTCACTTCTGTTCATTCTCATCTTGGCTCCTGGTAAATCCATATTGTATATTCATTCTTCTGTTTTTAAGTAAATGCATCAACATGTATATATTGATCTCATCCATGTATGTATATATATATATATATTTAACTGTTTGAAATATATGTTGATGGGAATCAGAGGAGGTGACATTGGTTGAAGCTGAACTATGCTACAAGTGGAGCAAATACTTTCATCATACATGCGTCTGGGATGAATCATGTCAGAAGGCTTGTTTCCGTGAGAATGATAATATGGTAGGGAAATGCGTGTTCCTCCTCAAACCATTTGGATCTCACTGTTTTTGCATTTATCCATGTCGTGATTAATCTTTATATGTAAATGTAATATCCGCCATGCATTATCTTGGTTGTGTACATGTATGGTGAGAAAGAATAATATAATTTTTATTATCTTGAATAATGTTATCTTAGAGATTATTGTTGATTTTTTTATTTATTTCTGGAATGGTATGACGTACACACTGATATATTACAGTGCTCCTCAAAAACTGGATTCTCATGTTGTGTATTTACAGAGAAAAATGTATATATGTGTATCTGTGTGGAACCCTAAAATTTTAAACTTGTCGTATTGTCTTTTTGAAAGGAGTGGATAAATTAACCACAGAATTCATTAATAAGAACCAATGTTAATTTGGTTTTCTTTCTTGACGAAGAAGGAAACCAAACTTTTTTAAATCAATGTGATAATATATATACATAAATAGATATGGATATATATATATAGGAGAGAGAGAGATGTTAGGATCAGACTGGCTGGACATCCAACAGATATATTATATTTTTTATAATATTTTAGATATAATTTGATTTATTTATAAATTTTAAATAAAATATAGATATGTATATATACTTTTTAAATTATTTATCTTCAGAATATATATATATAATATATATATATATATTTATCTTCAGAATATATATATATATATATATATATATATATATATATATATATATATGTATATATAATTTTAAAAATAGCCACATTAGCAGCGCTTGGGATGATTTTAGGCGCGGCCTATTCCCTCGAAGGCCATGTTTGGTTGGGGGATAACCCCAAGGGTTATCTCCAACACAATTCCCCATAAAAAAGTTTTTCCCGCCGAAACCTTTAACTAAGATTTAAAAATATAACCCACCAATACATGATAGACACATCACTATCTTATCATTAATACCTTTAGTTTAAAATTCCCTCCAAAAAATTTTAAAATTTTTCAAAACTTATTCCTATCCCCAAGTGAGATAACCCCCAACCAAACACACCCGACTCCAGGCACCACTTGTCAATCCAGCCCATTGGCTTAGATTCGGTGTCTACACTGAAGTGGTCCATTAAAATAGAAAATTTACGAAGCATTCAGTTGGGAAAAAATTGATATTCATACCTATATACCGCTTTAAAATTTATAGATAAATCGAAATATATCTAAAAACATTATAATATATATTTTATATATATGTATTAGATATAATATAAATCGTTACAATCGGACCGGTCTGATTGTAACATTTTTCTATATATATATATATTATTTATTTATATTTATAAAGTGGATAAATCCTATTTATTGATAATTAAAGATAATGTACATATTGAAGTTAATTATACTTCAATTGTAGTACATGTAATTGAGTTGCATGATATTTATAAAGCTTAGTTGCTTTTGCCTTGTTCCTATACGCCTATGGCTCTCCCTGGGTATCTTCAATGTCATCTCCTTCCGGTGGCTAATGTGGTGGCATCTGTAGTGGTGCTTCCCTAGTTAAGGCAAGATGTATGCCAGGGCAGCCCTCCCAATTCCCGTTCTTTTTCTCCCCCTCCCTCGGCCGGTCAGAACACTGTTTCAATCCGGTCACCTCCCATTTTGGCACTTGTAGCATGTTTTAACGATTTCCAGCCGTATGGATGGGAAGATCATAGAAAAATAATCTAGCATGTCCATTTTCATACAATTTAAAAAATTGTTATGATGTTAGGGTTTGTAGCTCTGAACTTTGGATCTGTGGATCTATTCACCTCTAATGTTCTGGGTTGATGGCAACGAGGAAGAGTAGTAATAAGGAGGATCTGTGATGATAAGGAGCTTCTCAGCCTTACACCAGGACCATGAAGATGAAAAGAAGAGAGAGAGAGAGGGGGTGGTTAAGTAATATGTTATCTAGGGTGAGATTTTAACTATATTTAAACCTCAAAATTCTTAGAACCCCTAAATATGACTAAATGTAGGGGTATATAAGCAAAATAAAGTTGATTTGTAGGGGAATGCAAATAAATATCATTTTTGTAGGAGCATTTATGTGAAACCCAGGGTATTTTTAGAATTTCATGTTATTAGATATTTAATCAATTTTGATAATTGTTAGAGAATAAAAGGGAAGTCTCCCAAGTTGGACTTATTTGAATTTTCTATTGAGGCAATTATTATGGAATCAATGGTTGTAATTGGTTTTAATAATTAATTAGTTAATTGAATAAAAATGATTTTGATTGTAATAGATGTACTATGTTACAGACTTATATATAAGAATATATTTTATCTAGTAATTTAAAGATAGGAATCAGATAAGATAATTGAATAAGAAAGTGGGATATATTTTAATATAAATATATTCATGAGATTCCGATAAGATGTTATGTAAATTCAAAAATACTTGAATAAATTAAAAGAAATGATGTGATGGACGTGATATTTTATATAAATATAGTCAAATATGATTAGGTTAAGACATGCATGCATGATGTGAAATGATTTTTGAATCCCATGCATCGGTACACAACAATTAATGGTTGGATTTATTTTGTCTAAGTAAAATGCACAAAGAGAAGCTACCATGTGATTTATTCAATTTGAGTGGACGGTTAGATTGAAAGTGGTTAGTAACTGAAAACCATCGACGGTGGAGGTCGCAACAATGAGAAAACGCGTGAAATCCAAAGAGGGAAAAATGTCAGAAAATTCCAGCCGCCCATCTGTGTCAGAATCATGATCTCGAGGCAGTTCTATCGTTTCTCAACTCCGCCAAAGTTGGACAACGCCACGCGTAGAGTTATATGCAACAAAACGAAATTCAAACAAAAAGATAAACTCTATTGCATCTTATCCAAAGGTCTACCCATGACTTCTATAAATAGGGGGTAGTTCTCAAACCCCTGGAGCCGCCATTGTTTAGAGAAAGAGAGAGGGTGTCCATCTACGAATCGACGTCAGCGAGACCGCACGGGAGCGAGGGAAGTGACATGTACCACCGTAAGTGATCGTGTGGTCTGCTGCAGAAGGCCGACGCCGCCACTGTGGAGCCACCGCCCAAAGTACTGGTAAGTCCTCCATGCTGCTATTTTATTTTGGGAGAGGAAGTGAGACTGTGAGAGAGATGATGATGTGCGTCTAGGGAATACATGATAGTTATTATAGGTATGTAAATCTATATACATACATGGCAGTGAACTTAGATAAGGTTGTGAGAGTTGTACTTGGATCTCTTGAGGTTGAAGGATGTATAGCTTAGTTGAATTGGGTTCTCTGTGAATGGTTGTAAAGGTGAAGAGGAGTTTGGCCGTAGCATCATGGCAGTAGGTTTTATGAGAAACATGGGTTTCTCCTCAATTCTTAGATTAGAGTTGGATGATTTGTTGAGTTTATAAATACATGTATGGGTTTCTTTATGAGTTATATGCGAGGATATGTCACTTAGTATGTAAGAAGCTCTCTCAATCTTTTTAGAGTGTGCATGATTAAGTGGTGATGGTTCTTCTAGTTAAAACTTGTGAACCTCGTGAATAAGGTTGGGTAAGCATAAGTGATTGACAAGTGAGTCTCGGTCATTTTATACTTGTGTTTGATATGTTGGACTTCTACTTGACAAAGATAAAGATGAGAGTTGGTAATGATTTGGATTGTGGAGCATATCCGTGCCTTGTAATTACGTTTGTAAGCTCTGTAGTGTTCTTTTGAACCTGTGCATGCAGGCAAGGGTCAATGAAGGTTGTTAGTATGATATCTTAACATTAAAGTTTTTCCAGTTTATTTAGATAGGTTATTGATGGGTGATCGATTTCAGGGAGAGTGTTTACATAGGTGGGGATGTTTGTGTGTTTTAAAGGCTTCACTTAGAACTATTTACAAACTGTGAATATAGTTAACTACTTGGTCAAATAAGTTGGATAAGTTGGGTTGGTTAATGGGCCAGACCATTTTAATTAGTTACATATGCATTATAAGTGATATTATTTGTAAACACTTGTGTGTATGTTGAGTGTGGACCTATGGTTGCCAGATATCGGCGTGGATGCGTCAGGAGGATTTTCCGTGGAACACCAGACTACGTGATTTTAGAGATAAGTTACCTTCGCCTTGATTCCCGCCCATCTCTGGGTTTTCTTTGTGTTTGATAATGCTATTTCTTTTAGCATGTGCTATTAAACTTCTGTTATTGGATGCATGCACTTACCTATGTTTGCTTGTTTTCCTTCCTTTGTACGTGCATGGTTGAGAGCTAGAGTAGAGTGCTTTTTATTGCTTGTTATATATGCTCGTTGGACACGCGGCCCGTGGGCCGACACTTGACTGTGGATACATGGTCTCGTTTGCTGGCCGGGTAAGCGTGCTCCGGACGGGTTCGTTTTCCGGTTCAGTGGAGCAAATGTTCAAGTGGAGCCGCGTTGGTCGAGGACACCCCGACGCGTTCGATAGTTCCGTGCCGGGGGAGGATACTCTGGCAGTCCAACCTGTCAGTGGGACGATACACTGACCGTATTAACACGTAAGAGAGAGGTGGCGCTACCGAGGTATGACCGGAGGGTCGATTTCCAGCAGAGGCTGGGGGCTGAATGAAAATTTTGATGGCATCGATTCTTGGAATTCCATTTCGGGCCCGAGGGCCAGTGTTTGTCTAGGAGTCCTTGCTTTGATTATTTATGATAGACTCCTAAGTTCTTGTTTATGCGGCAAAATCCCTGGGATGCTTGTATTTATGCTTACCGCTTATCTTGCTTATCGACCGGGCTTTGTTGAGATCCTCATGGGAACTTAATGAGCTTTCCTTTCAAAGCTCATTCTTTTGATTTCCTTTTCTTTTAGGAATAAAGGAATAGTGATTACTGACTCGGGAACTCCAGCGTTGAGATTCAAGATCTCAAACCTTTTAGAGAGACAATGCAACTTTTTTTAGGACCCTAGTAGGGCCTATAGTGTACTCATTAAATTTCGATTTTCATTTGTGTAACTCTTGATATTAATGGAAATAATGTTATCTCGTTTCTTTATTATTTAGGCCTTGTATCCGAGGGGAGCCCGTCTCCACTTGGGTACTACGCCGATCATCTTGTGACACGAGCCACAGGTCCCGGATCCGGGTCCCAAAGCGACAATTTAACTAAATATGATGCGTCTCGGATCTCAAATACCACGTGTCGCTGTGGGATCGAAAATACGCGTCTGGCATCGTGTGACACCAGACGATATATCGAAGCACAAATGTCATATTTGTTTGTTTGTGGGTTCTTTTATTCCTAATAGAGGCAAGCCTCTATTATTAATTACAATTGCATACGTTGTCTTGGGAACCTGCGTTTAAGGGCAAAAATACTAGTAGAGACAATGTGATAGACTTATTGATTTTTATTGCTATATAATATGATTTGTTACATATCTTCATATGTTTATATATATATATATATATATTTATTTATTTATTTACGACTTAACCGAGTGGCCTTTTAAGAGTTGCATTAGCCTTTTTCTCTATCAAAATATGCACTGTCCGAGCTGCAAAAAGGGCTTGTGCTATATACGACTATTGAAGATCTTGGTATTTAGTCTTCAGCGTCGCAAATTTCATTCCCATTGGAGTCTCCATGCAGGAATTATGAATTTTTGAAAATGAGTCTTCGGCATTGTCAACGGCAAGATTGCTGAAATTGACTATTTACACCGACTGAGCCGCCGAACGAGTCTGTGTTGTATATGACTATTGGAGATCTAGATATCTAATTTCCAACGCCATAGATTTCATCTTGATCGGAGTTTTCTGGCCGGAGTTATGAATTTTTGAAATTGGGTGATCAGCATGGCTGACGGCAGAAATGCTGAAATCTACCCTTTTATTTATCAAAAATTCACACTGATCAGACCGCCGAATGAGTTTGTGTTGTATATGAATGTTGGAGACCCAGATGTCTAATTTCCAACGCCACATAGATCACCTCAATTGGAGTTTCCGAGGAAGAGTTATGAATTTTTGAATATGGGCAATCAGACGAGGTTTCAGGAATTAATTTGTCGAACTATAGGGTTCATCCTTTTTCCCCATCGAAATACGTACTGATCGGTCTGCCGAAAGGATCCGTGCTGTATATGATTGTTGAAGATGTGGATGTCTAGTTTCCAGCACCACAGATCTCGCCTCAATCGGAGTTTTATGGAAGGAGTTATCAATTTTTGAAAATGGGTAATTAGTATTGCTGGTGACAGAATTGCTAGAATTGACCCTTTTATCTATCAAAATCCGCGCCGACTGAGCCATCAACTGGAGCTGCACCATATATATTTGAAAGATTTTGATATCTAATTTCTAATGCCGCAAGTGTCACCTCAATCAGAGTTTCGCAGCAAAAGTTATCTATATTTGAAAATGGGTGGTTGAGTTGACAAAACTGCAAAAACTTCGCAATTTCTTCAGCACTTCTCAATTTCCAGCAACTTCCGCAGCAGCCAGCAGTAGCAATCATCACCACAGCAACGTCGTAACATCCTACTCTTCATTTTTTTGTACTTTGCAGCAGCTCCTTTGTTTCCATAATGGCAGCAGCTCCTTCATTTCCTTTCTTTCATTCTATTTTGCAGCAATACATTCAATGTTCTAACATTGCTTTCTCCTCTGTAATGCTCATGAGTTTGGCTTTCTATGTTGGCTTTCTTCAATTCAGAAATCTCAGCCTTTAAGTTCTTTAGTTAGGATTCTGTGGCAATGTACAGAATGAAACTGCAATATGTTTTGAATTTGCCGTTCTCAACTGCTTCAAGTGCTAATGACAATTTCTCATAGCCACATACTGATCCCTACCTAGACTGCATTGCATGTTTATAGCTTTCCAACTAAGATAGAATGTATTTTCATTTATTCATTTATTTATTTATTTTTATCTGTTGTTGGTTTTGAATAGGATCCAATTTATTGAACATTATCATACTCTATTGAATCCAATACAAATATACTATGGAACCAACTATTTATTTCCATGTCATTTTTGAGCTTAAGCTTCCATTGAAGGATCATAGCAATAAGGCTGAACTTTCATTGAAGAGTCATAGCAAATTAGCAATGAGGCTAGAGACTCTTTCATGCACTTTGCTAAAAGCTTGGATTTTATGATCATGGAGAGCTTGCAACAATATTCTTCCAATTTATCATGATATTTGAGGAGTCTTTGGCATACATCTCAATGCTTGGAAATAAACATTCATATGAATGGACTTGCAAAGTCTTGAGCATCTATTATTACAATTTCCAAACTCTTATTTCATTAAAAATCTGAGGGGTGTTCCACATTCCAAAGTATTTGGCATAACTTTATAATCAAATGCTTTCTCATAACAACATAAAATTTGTGACATCTATCTGCTAGATGAATTCTTTCATCATTAGTTGTGCTTTGTTTTTTTTTTTTTTTTCTTCATCATGACAGTTGGTATGCTTGGAAAATATGTGTATATATATATAAGTGCTGCAACATCATTGTTACTACAACTGCAGTAATGGCAAGCTGTTGATTTGCCAACATTGAAGTGCTGCTCACAACCTTCCAGTGAATTTCAGTTTCAGATTCACCATAGCTTCACGATCATTGGGGTTGATAGGTTCAGATTCCTGATTTGCAAATTAGCTAATGAGCATAGTCTGAGTCTTCACTTGTCATCATCAAATCCCAAATCCTTTGGAACCAGTGATAAATATAGCTCGGGGCCTGGGGGTGAGATGGCGAATCAAAGTCAAATAGCTCCACTCCCTTCCACATACTCATGAAGTAATCTCAAAATATTGGCATTTTGTTTCTCAGATTTTATACTTCTATGGTGTCAGCCTTGGCAAAGCAATTCACTGTCATATTCAGCATCTTTCAGAGAAGTGTCATTAGATATTATTTGAACCAACACCAGTCAGCTCTTGAACAAAATTAGTTCATCCTTACCAATTTTAAATGCTTGTCATTGAGCTTTGATATCCTTCTCCTTCCTTTTCTTTTACTATGGCAGCAACATGAGTGAACCTCTTTATGAATGTCAAGCAGCTACTTAACTTCGATCAAATTTAGAACTCTGCTTGGCCCAATATGCTGCAGCCTTCTTTCTTTTCAACTTTTATAACAATAGCACCTTTACAAATCCTTGCCCTCATAACCTCACAGCAAAGATCCTTCTTGGGCATTTCATCAAATAGGTCATATGCATGGTGATCTTTTCCCTGAATAATCTTCATCATTGAATACAATTTCTCTTTTTACACAAGACTTCATTCTCAATAGACACTTGGACAACTTCTCATATATTTGCAAATATTAAACAACAGCTTGAATACTTCAAGCTCCACAATGTCAATGCAACTTTGTTCTAGTGAAAATTTGGTTTCCTTATATGCCGATCTTTCTCTAGTTCAATGGAGATGAAATAGAGTCAGATCCTGCTATAGCCTTCTCAAAAATCACTTGCCTTGGCATAATGCCATCACATTTCTCCATGTTTAACAGATTCATACAATACTCTCCAAAGGAATAGGTGTTCATGATAACCCAAAGAAAGGATCACCTTGAACAGCAGTACTATCGGAGACTGGAATTTCAAAAAATCTCTCTAGAGAGTGAAGCTCTCTGTCGATCCTCAGAAAGCATGCTCAACATTCTTAAATCTTCTATACATTTTGATAATCACCAATAACTCCCATAATTGCAGATGAGAGCTAGAGCTTGTTAGAGTCCTGGCGAGCGCATGGAGGCGGCATCATAGTGGCAGAGAAGGGAAACAACGCCCCCCTTGTTTTTTCTTTGTTTTGCAGTATCAATTAGCTTCTCTTTTTAGAGATTTTTGCAGCAGCATCACCTTCTCCTCCATCGCAGCAAGAGCAATCCTTAGATTCTGAGGGCTCTGACGTCAAGCTCAAACGCCTCCAAAGCTCGGACTTCAAGTTCACAGGTAGCAACATATATATGTATAATATATTTATAGGATATCTCCCTTAATTGGCAGCGATTGGGAGTGGAGACTTGACCGGATCTCGGTGGCGGTCCAGCTTGGCGGTGCAGGGAGCAGAGGCGCATCGCAAGGCAGCGATCCTTCTCCGGCGTGGCAACGATCCTTCTCGGACGGCTTGGCGGCGATCAGTCGAGACTCCCATCTTCATATATAATATACGTAGTAACGTATATATTAGTTATTCCTCGAATGTTGGTGATCGCCAGACTTCGGCGGCGGTCATGAGGCAGCGTCAGACTTTCAGCTTCATATCAAATATATACAATATATTATATTTATTCTTCCAACGACTGCATCAGGCTCTGACAGCTCGGTGGTGACCGGCCAAGGGCATGAAGCTACTACTTCCATCTCCTCAAATTTGCATGCTAGGGAGAGAGTGGTGAAGATTATCATATATATTTATAAATATTACGCCTCCTTCTCCTTGGCCGCCATATTTCCTTCCGCTCCCCAGTATTACAGTCTGGATGGATCCGAGCCTCTCTCCTTCGGCATAGCCATTAGAGAAAAAACTCGTATCCGCTTCCAACTGAGAATACCTCTCTTTTTTTTTTATCTCTCACATTTTTTCAGAGGGAACCGGAGGGGGGAACTTCATCTCCTTCTCTTATTATTGCCAGTCCTCTCTTCTTCTGCTTCCCCCCTTTTCTTCTTTCCATCGGGTCCCTTTTTAATAGACCGAGGGATCACACTTCCACGCCGTTTCGCGATCGTGGGAGGATCACGCGGTAGAGACCGGGTCGTGCGAAGACCAGATCCTTTCAACATTTTCCCTTTTTTTTATTTTAAATTTTTGGATGATAAGATAGGGTTAGAGATAAGATCAACATTTCTCTCTCCTTTTTTTTTAATAATAATAATAATGTTATTATTATTATTATTATTATTATTATTATTATAATATATATATTGGATTTGCCTCGGGATATGGTTTTGGGCATCTTGAGATTTGTATTTTATTTTTATTTATTTATTTATTATTATTATTATTATTATTTTTATGTAAACAGTCGTTATCCCATTTTCTCCAAATTAATCGGCACACGGTCCCTAAAAGGTGCCACCATGCCTTTATGGGACTAAACAAAGCCGTCCAAGCAGGTAAAAAGGAGGGCAAGCGACTCTCTCGTGATGGTTGATAAGACAGGGACCCGAATCCAGAGAAACAGAGCTAAAATACATAGAGGAGAAGTGCCATGAGGGGAGGTAAGAAGAAACAAAGCTAAAACTGAACTCCTCTTTCTTCTCCGGCCAACTTTCGCCTGAATTGACCATCGAAGCCGGCTCGGGCGTTAGAGCCCCACCCCCTCTCACAGGTTCCTCTTTCTCATCCCCACTATAGGTGAACTTGAGAGGAGAGCACCTACAACACCGCCTTCCAAAGGAGAAAACATCACCTGTTCATTGGAGAGATTGGACCAGTCAACGCTATAGTACTCAAGATCTTGATTAACAAAATACATATTTTGTAAGGGTATATAAGTAATTATCTCTCTATATATAAGTATATGTGTAAAATATTATTTATACTCAGGAGGCCAGGGAGAGATAACAAACAACTAGAAACTTTATTGATTACTAATTGCTATTGATTATTGGATAATACCCTTTCTTAGGCTTCCAGTTACTATGTCAATAGGATTTGGACTTCTGATGAATTACGGACTGAATAGAGAATAGTGAATAGAGATCAAGACTTCTAAAACATCAACCTCTAAGAGATAACTTTTGTTTTGATAAGAATAAATAAAATGCAGCTTAGTACCAATTTTCCAATGCTCAAAATTCTTGTTGAAGTTGAATTAGGATACTCAAAATTCTTTCCATCAAATTTTGGGGTTGGGGTCTAGCGCTTACTAGTGACACACCAACACGGATCACATGTGAGGCGAAGGAAGACTTCGAGGACAACACAAGTGAGGAAACCAAGTAAATGGCTTAGGAGTCTGAAATACCAACCACCAAATTCAGGTCATGAGGAAAGCCTACAATTAAATTTTTGTATCTCTTTATGCTCTCGACCGAAGTTTGTAATATGAACTTAACTATTATCATAAATAAACAAATATAGTTTATCCACTTCATCAAAATACAAAAAAAAATTGGGGTTGGGATTTCTTGAGTATTTTATCAAAACCCTTGTACCCTTTATTGAAACTTATCTTATATTGTAAAATTCTTCTTAAAGTTGAATCAGGATCATACCCAAAATTTGTAATTCACTTGGTGAGCTAAGGTCCCGGGTTTGAGTCCCCGCCTCCTTAATGAAGGGAGCAATTTGGACAATTCATTTGGTGAGCAACAAAGTTTTCAAGTTCGAGTCCTCATCTTTGTACGTGCACAGTGAGGGTTCAAGGGTGCTTGTCATCTAAAACCACGTCCATTGACAAGCCCTCTGGGGAGGTCTTTATGGCCTATGTCAAAAACAAAAACAAACAACAAAAAAAAATTTGGGGTTAGGATTTCTTGATTATTTTATCAAAACCCTTGTACACTTTATTGAAACTCATCTTACATTGTAAAATCATCTCCTTCTCCATGAGCAGTTTTTCTCCAATTTGGGATTTTCTGCATAAGTCCACATATTCTTTATTTTATGTTTTCATTTGATTTTGTGTGTTTGTTTTATTTCCACACAAGATGGTATGTACAAATAACCATGTTAACCCGATCTTCCATGTCACATTGTTTATTAGAATTGGTAACTTGAATATATAATTATTATGTGACATTTTTTAACACTGTATTTATAGTATTTGTAGGTGTATACAATGAAACCAGTCAGAAAAAAAATCTACATAAAATTGGCCATTAAACTTATACCTATTCCACATTATTCTAGATAATTTGTATCATTGAAAAAGCTTCAAATCACTACAAGAAATGTTACATTTACTCACAGAAATTTTACTCACAGAAATTTAAGCGTGACTAAAACTTCATATATAGTCACACTTAGATTCATGTGTGAGTATTAAAGTAATTTATAGTCACGGTTATTTTATATGTGACTATAGAGATTTTTTTAGTCACGGATTTTTTTAACCATGACTATAGGTTATATATTATAGTCACGCTTAGATTTATGCGTGAGTATTAAAGTAATCTATAGTCACGGTTATTTTATATGTAACTATAGAGGCTTTTTTAGTCACAGATTTTTTTTAACCGTGACTATAGGTTACATATTATAGTCACGCTTAGATTTATGCGTGAGTATTAAAGTAATCTATAGTCACGGTTATTTTATATGTAACTATAGAGGCTTTTTTAGTCACAAATTTTTTTAACCATGATTATAAGTTATGTGTTATAGTCACACTAAGATTTATGTGTGATTATTAAAGTAATTTATAGTCACGGTTATTTTATATGTGACTATAGAGGGTTTTTTTTGTCATAGATTTTTTTTTTTACCGTGCCTATAGGTTATATATTATAATCACGCTTAGATTCATGCATGAATATTATAGTCACGGTTATTTTATATGTGACTGTAGAGGCTTTTTTAGTCACAATTTTTTTTGTCCCT
Organism: Dioscorea zingiberensis; assembly: GCA_026586065.1. Classification (NCBI taxonomy): domain Eukaryota; kingdom Viridiplantae; phylum Streptophyta; class Magnoliopsida; order Dioscoreales; family Dioscoreaceae; genus Dioscorea; species Dioscorea zingiberensis. The sequence goes on along the minus strand of CM048819.1, from coordinate 65,094,419 downwards.
AAGTAAAGATTATATATTAGTCATGTTTAGATTTATTTGTGAGTCTTGAAGTAATTTATAGTCACAACTATTATATTTTTAATATACTTAAAATAAAGAAAAAATCTGTTTCATTTTCTTCAATTTTTTTTTTCACTAAGAAAAACTCATAATTATTATAGTTGGAGGTGGATAGTATAAGCCTGATTAATTAAATAAAAATTTATTAAGTATTAATTAATCTAGATTAATTAAGTGGGAGATACCGGACAAAGGTTTGAGTCTCGGTAAAGTAGATCCGGTTGGGTCAAAGCTGAGAATTTTGGATCTAGTCTGGTATGGGACAAACCTTGTGATGCTACATTACGCTCGTAACCACTAGAATCATTGAAGCCAGACTTCCCGAATCATGGTTGATGAATTTTTCTAGAGACACATGTGATGTTATAATAGCCCATGTGATGTGAGTATATAGTGGGAAGATAAAATTAAATGAATGTTTAATTTATTTTAATATAGTAGAATGAGGAATAATCATGATTAAATGGGCATGTGATAAAATCTAAAGAAATTTAATGGAAGAATATATATTGTATGGTTAATGGACTAAAGTGGACTTAGGGCTATAAATCAAATTGAGATCCCTTCTCCCTTTCTTCACTTTCACGATCCCCTTTCCCCCTCTCTTCTCCTTCCTTTTCTCTCCCTTGCCTCGGCCGCTGACCAGTAGGTCCTCCAAGCTAGCCGAAATGACCCATCTCCTTACCCGCCGCTTACGCCGGGCACCACCGCGACCTCCGTGGGATCTCAATCTCAATCGGATCTAAATCTCCTCCGATCCGGTGATCCTTCAACCCCTTATCCCTCTTCCCCCTCTCTCTCTCGCCCAGTTGCGATAGGGTCTGTGCTTGTCGAAGGTAGGCGTGGTGAAGCTGGAGAGAGCCAAAGGCGATCGGCCAATGTCGCAGATCTGGCGCCGGAGACAATGGCGGATCCTACAAAGAACATCTTATCGACGCACCTAGCTCCTCTGTACCGCCGAGGAGCACGACTATGACACCCACAAGTTTGGATCTCCCAGCCAGTATTCATTGTAAGTTGGATCGGAAAGCTGGAGATCCTGAGTTCAAGCTGCAAACCCCAACGATATTTTCGTGATTGAGTTCACCCTTACGTTCGCAGGTATTCATTATGAAATTATGATATGATCCATTGACAATTCATTAGATGGATTGTAGAATTCATAGGTGAAGTTCAGATTGAAGCACAAAATGAGAAAGAACTTCAACTATTTATTGTATGAACTACCAATATTACTTGCATACCATAGCATATATCAGTCATCTATTATGTCATTGTCTTCACCTCAAGTAAGATTTGGTCTTTGGCAAAGGCATTTTGCAGTGTGAGGTCTCAGTGGTAAAGGTAATCAAGGGAGCTACTGGCCAATCATATTCGCTTACAGAAGTATGGATTCATTCCCTTTTGCTTTTTATGTACTTGATTTATTGGTTATCAGGGTGAAAATTTGCTGACTGTGCCATTTACTCTAGACAATAAATTTGCAGTATTTTCTTTTCAGTACATTCTTAACTTGGAAAGAATTTTTGGTTATCTTGAGATATTTCTGCAAGAATTTGGTGATTTCTGATAGTTGGGTTTTTATTTTTAAATTTTGCAGGAATCTGCATGAATTTTTGGCTAGTGATTTCAAACATATAACTGAAAAAATGTCATTTAAAGCAATAATTGGATATTGTTCAATACTTGATCATTTTAATTGTTTTGATTTAGTGTAAGACATTAAGAGTTTCTTGTCTAATGTATTTATTATAGATATCCACACTTATAGTTTTATCTGATTTTTTATTCTTTTGCAATATTCTATCATTGTCTTACAGTCATTCTTTATATGCTGCAGAATGGTTGACATGTGCATGTGTTTGGGACCTTTGAGTTCTTCTCCCTTCCTGGGAATGGAGCAGTTACCACAATTTCCAAATTTATAATGATTGCTTGGTCTAGCGGTTGTTGGTGGGGTTGTGGATCCGGGCAATATTGTGGAGCTACATGTTATCCAAACTTCAACGCCTATTGCCCCTCTTGGTTGGGCCAATGTATTCGGCAATAATCATGCGTAACCTTTGAAAGTTGATATTATTGGTCATGGTCTACATTTGTGCACTCTTGTCCAAGCTCAAGAAAATGGAAACTGTTGCATCTGATATATCATATAATAATTTGCAAAAATTTCTTTGCAATTCACTTTTATATATTACATCACATTAGATTGTGAGAAGATGAGAGAGACAAGAAACAACCCAATCACATAATCTCAATTAATATGTGCGTAGGGGTTGTTTAATAATGGAATTGGGTTGTGTTCTTTAAGGATTGTCAGAAACTGGAGTCCATCTCTAGAGGTTGTGCTCTTTATGGATAATAATGTTGGTTCACAACTGTCCAATAATAAGTATGAATAAATCTTATATATTCAAATTACTCTTTCTGTTCATAATCATTTTTGAAATAGTTTTTGAACCAAAATGGAAGGTAGATCAAGTAGGGAAAAATCTTCATTTTGAATATGTGCTGCATAGTGTATTTGATTTGCATGCTTGGATCTTCAATTCTAATAGTTTTTTAAATTTAGTTTGGGAAGCTTTGTGCCCAAATCCCTAAAGTTGTGTGATGATTACTTGAGAGAAATATCATAATCTGTTGTGCTTGCTTTTTGGATGTTTGTAAACAAAGCATATTGTTATTTAAATGGTTGTTTTTGGGTAAACTTGTATTAATAAGAGACATTTACTTCTGTTTGCAGGGACCTTTAGCTTTCTACAAAGGTTTTGTTCCAAATTTCGGTCGGTTAGGAAGGATCATGGAATGTGATCATGTTCTTAACTTTGGAACAGGTAATATCCACTTCTAATATTATCTCGAATTAGGTGCTTGCTTATGAAAACATTGATCCCTTTTTTGTTCACCTACAAGAGAGCATCTGTTTGTAGTGTAGCAAAGGCCTTCTTATTCTTCATGACTCAATAATGCATTTAAATCATCGCAGGTGAAAAAACTTTTTGCAAGGGAGGTGCCAAATCGACCTACCCTCCAGAAAAAGCAGCACAAAGAAGTGGAACTCTTGATGAAGTTTTTCAGTTAATTTTCCCTTGCACCAAACGTTGACAAGAGCCTATCAATTTTCTTCATTAGAGAGATGTAATCAATTTTCTTCACCAGAGAGGTGGGTTTATAAAAGGCATCAGAGTAATAATTATGCTTAGTTCTCAATGTTTCGTTTGATGAACTCTATGCGGCAATAAAATTCATTATTGAACACTTGCTCTTGTTGTTGTTGTTGATGATACTCTATTATCACGATATATTTTATTCATGTATAATATCCATGTGCAAGAGTAAACGGAAAAAATAATTATTTGAGTGAAAAAAATAATAATATTTGTCTTTACTCATGTATAATATCCGTGAGTAAAAATAAATAAATAATAATAATTTTTATTTTTACTCACACATAATATTTGTGAGTAAAAAATAAAAAAATAATAATCATTACTTTTACTCACGGATAATATCTGTGAGTAAAAGTAAAAGAAAAGTAATAATCACTATTTTTACTCACGCATGTACAAGCGTGAGTAAAACCTAAAAAACTATTCTCACGGAATTTTTCCGTCACAATATGGCTATACCGTCGCCCCCCTTTAGTCATGGCATTTTTAGCGCCGGTATAAGGTTTTTTTCCGTGAGTAAAAATATTTTGATCTATACTCACGCTTATTGACACTTTTACTCACGCTTATGCTGGCGTGAGTAAATGTAACATTTTTTGTAGTGAATACAAAGAACACGTACACCTATCACCAGCTCATCAGATTCAATGAGCTTATAAGTGAAAAAAAAATGTAAAACAATGAATCCACTGGCTCAATAATTAGTTATAAATACTGATGTTCATGAGAGGAACTCATTCATCAACACAAAGCTTTCTGATTTCTTGAGCTCATGAATCCCATGAAGACTTTGTTTATCATGTCACTGTTGTGCATTCTCATCTTGGCTCCTGGTAAATCTTATCTATCCTTACTTACATTTATAAGTGCATGCATCAACATGTACTAATCCCACCAAAGGACCATTGGTCTAATCTGCATTTCGTGTCCCCGTACCGGGTAATTCACTTGATTGAAAGCACGCTCTCGTGTGGAGTTCGAAAGCTTGTCACTTCAATGTAAATGGGGAACATGTTGAATAATTCACTTGGTGAGCACAAAGCTCCCAGGTTCGAGTCCCCATATTTGCATGCGCACGGTAAGAGGTCAAAGGTGCTGTCACCTTATAAGGTCACTCTCCTTGACATCCCTTTGTGGAGCGGTTTATCCCTATTAAAAAAAAACATATACTAATCCCATGACTGGGTTAATAATTTTTTTTTTTAAACTCTTTGAAATGTTGATGGGAAATCAGAGGATGTAACATTGGCTGAAGCTGGATCAGTATGCAAGAAGTGGAGCAAATACTATCATCATCTGTGCTTCTGGGATATACAATGTGAGAAGGCGTGTGCACTTGAGAATATGCTAGGAAAATGCTTGTTCGCCCCACCAATTGGATCTCACTGTTTTTGCATTTATCCATGTCCTGATTAATTTATGCAAATGTAATATCCGCCATGCATTGTTGATTTTGCATTTATCCGTGTGTATGGTGAGAAAGAGAATAAAAAAAAATTCATCTTGAATAATGATATCTTAAAGATTATTGTTTTTTTTTGTAATTTCTGAATTGATACAATGAATATGTGAGCCTCTGTCGGGTTGTTGTGTGATGTAGTTGCAACAATGGTAGCACTACAGTCTCTCAATAAACACTCAAGCTCTCACACACACACAATCAAAACAATAAAAAGTATGAAAAGAAGATACACAACAGTTAATTTGAGAACTCGGGCCAGTTTCCAAGCCTTGCCCTCACGTGGCAAGCCTCAGAAATGATCCACTAAAAGAGAGTGAAGAATACGTAGTACAAATCTCGCCATTACCCATCTCACAACATACAAACACCCTCACCAAGATTGATGACTACCACTCCAACCTAACTCCCTTAGGTTTTATCCGCTGCATCAATCTCAATCTTTAGAGCTTGGCCTTATATAAAAATACCACTTGTCTCTTTTAGATTCTCTCCAATCTTCGCGGGAACTTTTCCAAAAATAGCCGTTGCAATTCATGTTGCATCCGAACTTGCAACGTGGCCCGATTGCTGAACTGACTAATAAGATTGTAGCGTACGTTGCAACATGACCTCACAACATCATCAACCAACCCAGTCTGAGCCCAAGTCGATCACGTCATATCCTCCCGATATTGACCACGCAAACCAGTTAGACCTCTCTACGTCACGTTCACAGTCCTCTTCAAGTTACACCTCGCCTAGGTGCTCCACGACCTTTCAAACTTGTTCTCCATTCATCTAAATTTGGGTCACATAATCTTCCTAAATTATCTCAATCATTTTTTTTCCAATCTTATCCCAACAAAAACAATTATTTGGGGGAAAGTCTGGGGGAAGTCGCGAAGTGAAATTTTGAAAATAGGTGGAAGTTAGTCTTGAGCGAAAATAGGTTGAAGTGAAGATTCGGCACAGTGTTCATTTCATCGTAATGAAAGAGCGAAAGTGCTGCCACTTCCAAATGTTTTATAATAATAATAATAATAAAAGCCACGGTCACAATTCAAGACGATTGCTTTTTTTTGGTTGAAATGGCCTTAGTGTAAAATGGGAGAAGTGCCCACTTCACCAAATTAAGTTCAAGTTGCCACTTACGCCCAAAGAACGCTTTGAAATCTACTTTCTAAATTTCCACCACTTCCTCATTTTCCCCAAACATTTATTATCCCCAAGTGAACGCCTTAGCTTCTTCTCGAGTACTTCATCTCCTTCCTTAACTCTTCTCCACAGATCAAAACTCCAACAAAAACACTGATTGGCAATCATCCTCTGTCCACTGATGAAGTTTCTCTACCTAAAATAAGATAGCCAAATGACAATTATTTAAAATAATAAGTGTACATTTGAAATGGATTTCTCCTTACTCAAACATTAATCATATATCTGTTTGACGGGCGTAGATTTTACATAGTACGCATAAGGGAAAAGAGACATTAATTGGTACAATTTGGGATTTTCCGCATAAATCCTCATATTCTTTATTTTATGTTTTCATTGGATTTTGTGTGTTTGTTTTATTTCCACACAAGATAGTATGTACAAATAACTATTTTAACCCTATCTTCTCAACTAGAGTCTAAATACTATGCATGTCACATTAATTGTTTATTGGAATTGGTAACTTGAATATATATTTATTATGTGACATTTTTTAAAACCGCGAATGAGTATTTATAGTATTTGTAGGTGTATACAATGAAATCAGTCAGAAAAAATTCTACATAAAATTGGCCATTAAACTTATACCTATTCCACATTATTCCAGATAATTTGCATCATTGAAAAAAGCTTCAAATACAAAGAACACATGCACCTATCACCAGCTCATCAGATTCAATGAGCTCATAAAATGAAAAAAGAAGTAAAACAATGAATCTACTGGGCCGCTCAATCATTAGTTATAAATACTGATGCACATGAGATCAAGGAACACTCATTCATCAACACAAAGCTTTCTTGATTTCTTGAGCTCATGAATCCTATGAAGACTTTGTTTACCATTTCTGCTTCTGTTCCTTCTCATCTTGGCTCCTGGTAAATCCATGTATATCCATTCTTCTGCTTATAAGTAAATGCATCAACATGTATATTGATCATCTCATGCATGGGTTAATAACTTTATATATATATATATATATATATATATATATCAGTCGTGTTACTATACCTACCGTAACATATCAGCAAGTGCAGTTAAGTCGCCTCTATTTTAGCCACTTGCACAAGATGGTTTAAGAAATCCAAATATGGATGGAAGAACATCAAAAATAAATTTTAGTCAATTTTCATACAATTTGGAAACTTGTAGGGTTTTCATCTTAAAAGGTGAAATTCTGAACCGATAAGATTTTTATAAATTTTCACCCGTTAAGATGAAGACCCTACAAGTTCCCAAATTGTATGAAAATTGATATGCTAGCTTATTTTTCGATGTTCTTTCCATCCATATGATTGGATTTGAAAAAAAAATTCTCCAAGTGCCTCAAAATGAGGCGAACTTAAATGAATAGTAATACGGCCGGTCTTATACTAATATTTTTAATATATATATATATATATATATATATATATATATATATATATATATATATATAATATAATATATTTAACTCTTTGACATATATTTGATGGGAATATATCAGAGGAGGTGACATTTGCTGAAGCTGGACTATGCCAGAAGTGGAGCAAATACTTTCATCATACATGCGTCTTTGAGACATCATGTGAGGAGGCTTGTTTACGTGAGAATATGATAGGGAAGTGTCTGTTCCTCTACAAACCATTTGGGATTCACTGTTTTTGCTATTATCCATGTTCTGATTAATCTATGTGCGTAAATATTGTAATATCCACCATGCATTATCTTGGTCGTGTGTATGGTGAGAAAGAATAATATAATTATTTTTATTATCTTGAATAATGTTATCTTAGAGATTATTGTTGATTTTTTATTTATTTCTGGAATGGTACGGCGCACTGACATATATATTACAGTGCTCCTCAAAAACTGGATTCCCATTTTGTGTATTTACAGAGAAAAATGTATATACATGTATCCCTGTGAAACCCCTAAAATTTCAAACTTGTCATATTGTCTTTTGAAAGGAGTGGATAAACCACCAAATTCATTATATAATAAGAACCAATGCGATATTTTTGGTTTGAAAGGATTGGGTAAACCACCAAATTTGTTTTATTATATATTACAGTACATGTTGAAGTTGAAGTATATGACATTAAGGTGCGTGACATTTATAAAGCTTGGTTGCTTTTGTCTAGTTCCTCTTCGCCTATGGCTCTTCTTTGGTTTCTTCAAAGTCATCTTCCTCATCCTCCCCCTCCTCCATGACTAAGCTCAAAATATCCGTAATATAAGCAAAAGCCCTGGTCTCCTCCTAGGATAGAGGCCCCTCCCTCAGTAGCCATACTTGGCTTTGCCAATGATGCCTTGCCCGTTGTACACTGATGTCTGGGTCACGGATCAACTGTTTCAAAGTGTTTGCCAATGCTATAGGGGTGCTCCCGCTGATCCATTTATCATGCTAAAAACTGATGGTGTCCCCCCTTCTGGCTCTAGCTTGAATCCCTAGCTCGATTGCCTTCCAATGCGATATTATCCCTCGCCAGCAGTAAGAGGCTTGCCCTGGTAGTCTCACGTGTGGGTTGATGTAAGAGTTCCGAAAGTACTAGTGCTTGATCACCTTGAGGCATATCTCGCCCCTGTCATTCAGTATATATACACCACCACCATTTGCCCAACATGGCAACATTGAAGCTGTATAAGTCGATGATTTCCCATCTCCCTTGCTCTTTGGGTCTACAAGGCAGCTTCCAATTTACCAGACTATACGAGCTCTTTTTGCATATCCGGCCCTTGCCATAGGAAGTCCCGTCGTACAGCGTCAATGTGGTGTATGACCCATTCTAAGAACTTGTAGATAGCTAGCCAATAATGAGGAATGGCCAATAACAAGCAGTTGATCAAGGTGGTTCACCCCCACCCACCCATCAACAACAGTCCCCCTTGCCACGTGCCGATCCTGTTTTTGATTCTGTGAATGAGCTTTTCCCAATCTACCTTCTTTGGCTTGGTCCCAAAAATCATAATTCCCAAGTATGTTATAGGCAGCTTCTCAATTTTGCAATTCAAGATGCCCTCTAGCATCTATGGGGGATGATCTGTGGTGTTGATTGGGACTAGCATGGTTTTGTCATAGTTTATGCGCGCAGCTCCGGATAGTCCTTCTTTCATATAGATAGAACATTAGTTTGAGGGTGCAGCGAGGTCTCCGAGAACATAGTACCGTATGTCATTTGCGTGTGTAGCAATGTGATTTCCTCCCCTAATTCCCACATCGGATCCTCTTGGAATAGGTTGGCTTTCGATTGGCATTTGCTAGCATCACATGGAAGACGTCTGCCTAACTATGACAAATAGTAGAGGTAAAGAGGATCCCCCCTGCCAATTTCGCGGTCCCTCTTGTGTCTCACATAGCCTTCGCAGTTGTCCCATTAATGGGAATCATGGACTTGGTCGTCCAAAGATTATTTGAATCCATAGAATCCATCTTTGGCCAAAGCCCCCTTGCCTTTAGTACATCAAATGTAAATCCCCAGCCTAGTTTGTCAAGGCTTTTTCGAAATCCACCTTCTTGTAAGTACCCTTCCCCATCTACTCCTTCCTCATGATATTAATGAGCTCCTCACCGCAAATGATATTGTCCTGAATGCTCCTACCCTGATGAATGTCATGCGTGACTCATCGGCCAGTTCTTGCATCGGTTGTAGTCCTGCTGGCGAGGACTTTGGTAATAATTTTCATATAACAATTAATCAAAGTTGATTGGACGATAGTCCTTGATCTCTCGTTGGGATTCAGTTTTTGAGATCAAGACAATGTGGGCCCAGTTAAGTTGTTCCTATAGAGCTCATCAAATAGTTACATAAGGTCCCCTTCATAAAGTCCCACCCTTGCTGATAGATTTTCATTAGATACCCATCCGGGCCCGGGGCCTTGTCCAGGTTGAGTTCCTTAATGGCGTTCCAGACTTCCTCCGTGGTGAATGGCTCCTCCAGTCGACCCATATTGACATGAGGTTGTTCGGAGAGAAGTTGTTCCCAATTGGTGTTATACCCGATCTCCACTTATGTTGCACAAATCACTAAAAGTGAGAGGCAAATGCGCCAATGATTTTTCGCATTTACTTGTGAGAGTGGACCCTTGATGCTCTATCTAATGAATCCAATTATGACATTTGCATTGATTCGTGATTGCATGGAAAGAATCTTGTGTTATTATCTCCCTCTCTTAACCAAGTGATTACGGAGCCTTGTCTCCACTGTTCTTCCTCCTCCTGATAATGTCCCCGTAACATCTTTGGTGGTTTAGGAACTCCTCCTCTTCGCCCAAGTCAAGATCTCGTACTTCTTGAAGGACATCAATAGCTTCTATCTTCCCCAGCAGCTCCTCTTTTTATACCTCCGACCCCCTGTAGGTTTCCCTGTTCCACAATCTCAATCTTTTCCTGATAGTGGTTAGTTTTTTATCCACCGTGAAGGCTTCTGCTCTCAGCCGTAAGTGTTACCCTCCCACCATTGCTTTATCATCCCCAAAAACCTTCTATATTTGCCCCACGCCCTATTGAATCTAAAGACCGTGATTAGCCCGGTCAAAGGTGCCGTATCCAAGGCAAATAGGTGTGTGATCTGAGATGACCCTGCGTAGGGCAACTTAATAGATATTCCAATGCTCAAAATTCTTCTTGAAGTTGAATCAGGATACCCAAAATTCTTTCCATCAAATTTTTGGGTTAGGATTTCTTGAGTATTTTATTAAAACCCATGTACTCTTTATTGAAACTTATCTTATATTGTAAAATTCTTCTTGAAGTTGAATCAGGATACACAAAATTCGTAATTCACTTGGTGAGCAAAGATTCTAGTTCGAGTCCCTCCTCCCAATGAAGGGAGCAAATTGGGCAATTTCCATGCGGTGAAAGCAATAAAGCTCCCAAGTTCAAGTCACCATCTTTGTACACGTGCAGCTGAGGGCTCAAGGGTGCTTGGTTCACCTTTTAAGGCTACCACACCTCTTGAGAAGCCCTCCAAGAGGTGTTTATGGTCTATGTCAAAAAAAAAATTGGAGGATAGGATTTCTTGATTATTTTATCAAAACCCTTGTACACTTCATTGAAACTTATCTTATATTGTAAAATCATCTCCTTCTCCGTTAGCAGTTTTTATCCAATTAATTTGGGATTTTCCTCATAAATCCACATATTCTTTATTTTATGTACGTTTTGATTTTGTGTCTTTGTTTTATTTCCACACAAGATACTATGTACAAATAATCATTTTAACCCTATCTTCTCAACTACAGTGTAAATACTATGGATGTGTCACATGTTTATTAGAATTGGTAACTTGAATATATATTTATTATGTGACATTTTTTTAAAACCGCATTGCAATGGAGAACATTGTCAAAAGAAGTCTCGCTTTCACCAGGGAGGAAGGCTCGCAGCATTCATCAGGGAGGGATTTTGATGACACTCAAGCAACTTAAAGAACTTTGCAGGGGCGCCTGCAGAAGAAGGGTCCCGAGGGAGCGAAGGATGATGTAGAGGGATAACACATCCCAATGTAAATCTAACTCCTAGTGGGTTGCATCTATGTAATCGCTAGTTCTTATTAAATAAAAAGAACGCGGCTTATAGAACTTTTTCAAAAAAACCGCGAATGAGATTTATAGTATTTGTAGGTGTATACAATGAAATCAGTCAGAAAAAAAATTCTACATAAAATTGGCCATTAAACTTATACCTATTCGACATTATTCCAGGTGATTTGTATCATTGAAAAAGCTTCAAATACAAAGAACACATGCACCTATCACCAGCTCATCAGATTCAATGAGCTCATAAATGAAATAAAGTAAAACAATGAATCTACTTGCTCAATTAATCATTAGTTATAAATACTGATGCATATCATGAGAAGAACTCATTCATCAACACAAAGCTTTCTGATTTCTAGAGATCATGAACCCCACAAAGATTTTGTTTACCATTTCGCTTTTGTTCATTCTGATCTTGGCTCCTGGTAAATCCATGTATCCATTCTTCTGCTTATAAGTATATATATATATATATATATATATATATATATATATTTTAACTCTTTGACATATATGTTGATGGGAATCAGAGGAGGTGACATTTGCTGAAGCTGGACTATGCCAGAAGTGGAGCAAATACTTTCATCATACATGCGTCTTGGATGTATTTTGTCAGAAGGCTTGTTTACGTGAGAATATGATAGGGAAATGCGTGTTCCTCCTCAAACCATTAGGGTCCCACTGTTTTTGCTATTATCCATGTCGTGATTAATCTATGCAAATGAAATATCCGCCATGCATTATATATCTTGGTCATGGACTCATGTGTATGGTGAGAAAATAATAATATAATTTTTATTATCTTGAATAATGTTTTTTTTTTTTTGAAAAAGTGGATCAACCACATTTTATTTATTATGATAATGGTTTACATTGCTTGGTAGATCGGACTAGAAATACATAGTCTGTGACTGTTCTCCCCGTCTGCCAGCAATGCCCCCGATCTTGTTCTTAAACTCAGGTTTGAGCTGGGTCCTCCCCGGAGGAATCTCCGCCTTCGTCAGTCCTTCCTGGTGTGTCAGTTGTGAATTCCAAGCTTAGCTTCACCAGGTTCGCCGTTGCTTCCAGCTTTGGTCTTTTCGTCGTAGGAGCTGCATCCAACCAAGAGATAGTGAGGAAAGAGATCTCATGAATAATTTGTAAGAAAACGCGCTGTTTATCCTGGAAACACCGTCGATTTCTCTCCCCCCATATGCTCCAAGTTATTGCTATTATAGCGATATCCCATCCTCCTCTTAGGATATTGTCCACCTCGGAGGAGGTATCCCTGGTAGCCCATAGCCCCCTGAGGTCCACTTCCCCAGTTCGTGCACCGAACAATGATCTGAAGTGGTTCCAAATTTGACTTATGTATGGGCATGAGATGAGTAAATGATGAACCGCTTCATCCTCCGCTCTAAGATAGATAGCGACTAGTCACGGTCCACTCTCCACTTCCTCTTGTGTAGATTAACGAGGGTGAGTATCCGATTCTCCCTGCTAACCATGCAAATAGTTTTGTCTTGAGAGGACACGGTTGTTTCTGTAATCCACGCTGAGGTCACTTCGTATACCCCGCTCTATTCTCGGGCTGTAGAGTGATTTGACCGCTGAATATTCTATTATTCGTGAGTCCCCATTCCTTGGTGTGAGTCAGCTCGGTTTGCAAATGTGTTCTTCCAGGTGACGGATTATTGTTTCAAAACCTTCCATTTCCCTAGCCGTCATTGGGCCCGGGGTTTGAGGAGTGGTTGGCCATTTTGGATCTTGGTCCTCGCACCTTGAAGAGTTAGGGTGTCGTCTTTATGGTTAGCTCTCTTGTAGGCACAGGAAGGTGCTCGCAGTTGATTGTCCTCGCCACCATTTGTCCCACTCAAAAGTTGGTGCCACGCCACCATAACCGGAATAACGCTTGAATGTTTGCCATTACTAGGGATACTTCTCTCGCAAAGACTTTTCCAAAGGTTGATGCTCACCTTGCCTGTTGGCCTACGCTATGCGGGTTAATGCGCTCTCCTAGAGTAAAGCGCCTTGGAGGATTTTCGGACATATGCCTCAAGACGTCCTAAGTGAGAATTCTCCACCACCATTTTCCCCAAAGAAGGCCCCATTGAAAGTTCGGAGGTTTAGAATCCCCATCTTTAGGTCTCAGCAGATTCTATCCCATTTGACTAGGTGGTAGCTGTAGGTATCCTTGTCCACGCCCCTCCATAAGAAGTTTCCTTTGATTCAATGTCTGGCAATAACCCGTTCCGGGAGGCGGCTGACCGTCCGATTGGGTAGGGATGGTTGAAATTACTGAGTTTATCATCGTCAGTCTTCCTCCTAACGACAGTAGTTTCCTTTTCCATGATGCAAATCTTCCTCTAATTTTCTCAATTAGTGTTCTCCGCCTTTCCTTTCTAGGGCGACCAACCCGATAAAGGGATCCCTAGTTATTTGATTGGGAGATTGGCAAATCGCACAATTAAGTACCTCTCGCGAATTCCTCAATGTTATAATCCCTTGACTTGATCGGGATGATGACGCCTCTTGGTGTAGTAATTTTTAATCCCAAAAGCCCTTGAAAAGGTAAAATATTAATTTCGTGGATGCGCATCTACCAATCCCCAGTCAAGGTAATATTAGAATGTCATCGCATATTGCAACGTAGAGATAAGCGCCATCCCGGATTATTGTATATTGTTTATTTATTTCTCGAATGGTATGATTTATACATTACACCGTATATATTACAAATTGCTCCTCAAAACTGGATTCTCATTTTGTGTATTTACAGAGAAAAATGTATATACATGTATCCCTGTGAAACCCTAAAATTTTAAACTTGTCATATTGTCTTTTTGGAAGGAGTGGATAAACCACCAAATTCATTAATAAGAACCAATCGCGATATTTTTGGTTTTCTTGGTTTTCTTGGTTTTCTTTCTTGACGAAGAAAACCAAGTACATGTTGAAGTTGAAGTATATGAAATTAATTAGGTGCATTATATTTATAAAGCTTGGTTGCTTTTGTCTCGTTCCTCTTCGCCTATGGCTCTCCTTTGGTATCTTCAAAGTGATCTTCCTCTCTGGTGGCTCTTATGGTGGCTCAATGGTGTTTCATTTGGTGAAGCAGGCTTCAGCCAAGTAATGGATTCCATAGGCATGAGCTTTGACCTCTTGGTCGCAATTCTGCATTAAACCAAGACATCATTAGAAAGGCAATATCACATATTATTTTCATGAAAACGTGATGTTTGTTTCAAAAGCAACTTTGATTGTGTTCCAGCCATGTGGTCCATATGTAATCATTGTTACTATCAGGTTCAAGCCTACATTTGATCTTTGTGAAGTATTTTTGCTAAGGTTGTTGCTTCCCCATAGATATTGTATCATTTGGGGTAAGTGTTTCCTCAATTCTCCATAGATTTTCTTGGTGTACATATGTGCAATGTAATTATAGCATATGGGCAACCGTTTCGTTTACATTTTCATACAAATAACAGGTGATACAATTGCCCTTTCATCCCCTTTTTTGTAGATTGTGATCTAATGTCAATGTTTTATTGTCCTACACCATATATCTACTCAAATAGTTTCACACTCAACAGGCATTGTAGGCGCCATAAATTTTCATGATGGGGCTTTGTAGACCACTATCCATCAGGAGTGTTATGGATATATATTTATCTCATATATGAGATATAGATATATATATGATTGTTAGATATAGTTTAGATTATATATATCTTGCTTAGTCCACATTGGTTATTTATCTTGTTGGGTATGCATGTTCTTAGCACATATATAAGTACTCACAGATATTCAATAATATATACTTATATTTATCTCTTTCTAATCTTTCTCTTAACAAGGAGCATATATAATGTTTTTATTGAAAATTTATCTTAAAGAATGTTGAATGAATTTTAAGTCCTTGGATTTTAATGTTGAATGAATTATAAGTCCTTTTGGATTAAATTAAAAATTGCAACAAGACTGCAATAGTAAAATGCAGACCAGTACCAAATAATATCTCCATCTCGATATTTCAATGCTCAAAATTCTTCAAAGTTGGATCTGGATGCCCAAAATTCTACCCATCAAATTTTGGGGTTATGATTTCTTGAGTATTTTATCAAAACCCTTGTACACTAATATCGAAATTTATCTTATATTGTAAAATCATCTCCTTCTCCACTAGCAGTTTTTCTCCAATTTGGGATTTTCCTCATAAATCCACATATATATTCTTTAAATTATGTATTGATTTTGTGTCTTTGTTATATTTCCACACAAGATATAAAGTATGTACAAATAATCAACTAGAGTGTAAATTCTATGGATGTGTCACATGTTTATTAGAATTGGTAACTTGAATATATAATTATTATGTGACATTGTTTAACACCGTATTTATAGTATTTGTAGGTGTATACAATGAAATCAGTCAGAAAAAATTCTACATAAAATTGGCCATTAAACTTATACATACTCCACATTATTCCAAATGCTTTGTATCACTGAAAAACCTTCAAATACAAAGAACACATGCACCTATCACCAGCTCATCAGATTCAATGAGCTCATGAATGAAAAAGTAAATCATTAATCAAATCCACTGCTCTATATATCATTGGTTATAAATACTGATGCATATCATGAGATCAAGGAACACTCATTCAACAACATATAAAGCTTTCTGATTAATTTCTAGAGCTCATGAATCCCATGAAGACTTTGTTTACCATCTCACTGCTGTGCATTCTCATCTTGGCTCCTGGTAATTAAATCCATATATATCCATTCTTCTGTTTATAAGTAATTAGTGCATCAACATGTACGACTGATCTCATTCATGGATTAATAAATTTTTTTTAAACTCTTTGACATATATGTTGATGGGAATGAATCAGAGGATCAGGTGACATTGGCTGAAGCTAAATCAGTATGCAAGAAGTGGAGCAAATACTTTCATCATCTGTGCTACTTTGATGAACAATGTGTGAAGGCTTGTGCACGTGAGAGTATGTTTGGAAAATGCTTGTTCGTCCTCAAGCCATTTGGATCTCACTGTTTTTGCCTTTATCCATGTCCTGATTAATTTATGCAAATGTAATAACCGCCATGCATTACCTTATATTCGTGTACGTGTATGGTGAGAAAGATAATAAAAAAAAAAATATTATCTTGAATAATGATATGTTAAAGATTATGTATTGTTGATTTTTTTATTTATTTCTGAATTGGTACGGTGCAATGACGACATATTACAGTACTCCTTAAAAACTGGATTCTCATGTTGTGTAATTACAGAGAAAATGTATATATATTTACCAATGTGAAGCCTTAAAATTTTAAACTTATCACAGGGTTTATTTATGTAACCGCTATTTATTTTAAATAAAAAAAAAATGATTTATTCACTTTTATTAATATCTATATATATATATATATATATATATATATATATATATATATATATATATATATATATATAAAAGAACTGCTTAATTTGTAGATGTTTTTAAAAGAAGTTTGATAAGATATTTTTGGTTTTCTTTCTTGACAGAGAGAATTGTATTTTGTTAAAGCCGAAACATTGAATTTATATACCGGTGTGTTTGGGAATGGAATTTCCACCAACACCAAATTAACAAGCACCCATGGTCATTCAAATGAACATGTGTGTTAGATGGAGGAACTTGATACCAAATTCAAAGGGCTTCTGAAAACTACCATACTCCAGAAAGATCAAATTGTTCGTCTGACTAGGCTGGGATAACAAACTATTCACCTTGGACAATCTGGCAAAAAGATATTGGAAAGGCACACGGACAACGTGTTACTTATGCAAAGAAACAACGGAAACAACACAACATCTACTCATCAACTGCACTAATACTCGAAAAATTAATTTGAGAGCACTATTGTCCAAGATTCGGATTGGAAACTACCCCCAAGACGATACTAGACCTCTAGGAGGTAATCACATGGGTAAAAAGCTTTAGAAAGAAGCTCGATAGGGTGGAACCTTATAGTGATGGTCATCACCTGGAGTACCTAGCTTAAAAACTAAAGATGCTTTCGTGGAAATAATGTGTTTTTATCGGAGTAATCCGAGGGATTAACTTTCTAATGTTATCTTGGTTTAATACAGCTCATATCTCTAAGAAACCAAAGTTGATGCCAATGAAATCCATCATCAAGATGAGTCTCGCCTTCACAAATGAGAGTTCGTCGTCAAATGGGGACGAAGAGGATGACTTTTAAGATCTCATCACCCCAAAGAGCAATAATATGGAATAAAACGCCAATAAATGTAATGGTCAGAAGGAACGCTACGTAAACCTCACTAACTCTCTATTTTAATAAATAAATAAATATGATTTATTTATTTTTTTTAAAAAAACATGTGTATATTATATACCCACATTTGAAGTGTATAAATAAATGAATATATAATTTTGTTTTTATATTTTACAATATGTTTATCTATGTATTGAATTGTGTGTTTATTAGATATATTTGAAAGGCTAGAATTCAAAAAGTTAAAGGGAGGGCCAAAAAGGAAAAAAATTGCGTGTATATAACCTTAAACCCATACCCTTCAAAGAGAAATCTAAAAATTATTTTCTTCGGTAACAAAACCCTTCATTATCTATATATCGAATTTTCAACTATATCTAATAAACACACAAATTCGATATATAGATAAACATATTGTAAAATACAAAAAGAAATTATATATATATATATATATATATATATATATATATATATATAGAGAGAGAGAGAGAGAGAGAGAGAGAGAGAGAGAGGAGTGTTACAGTGCGGCCGGACCACTGTACTGTAACACCCCAAATCTTAAAATCTAAAACCCACATTGTACACCACCCCATGTGTACAGTGTGAAAAAATGGGCCGGCCGGCCGGATATAAATATACAAATGTATATAATGACATAAAAGGACACTTAGTTTTACCTATTATTAATAATTGGTAATTAAGTTAAGTATATGTATAAGTAAAAAATCTATGTACTTTTCATATATACATGTATAATTATGAATAATTCTAAATATTTTATGAGGAGTGGAGTGGTATAGGTCCCTTGCATAAGAGATGTTCAACCGGGAGGTCCCGTGTTCGAGTCCTCCTCTATGCAAGGTGATGGTACAGTACGCGCATGAGCTTGTGGGTGTTCTGCATGCTACACGTGAACTTTTGGCTGGATTCGTCCTTTGAGGGGGTCGTTTGTCGACTTTAATAAATAAAAAAAATTGTATGAAGAAAAAAACTCTATGATTTTTTTTTTTTTTTGATAAATATTGACTAGTCACTAAAAATATATTTCAGTGAGTTGCCAATTTTCCATATGTACTGTGTATAACTAATTAGTTGAACTTCCTATATTTTCTTGAAAAAACATATATATATATATATATATATATATATATATATACGGTATATTGGTATGTATTTAGAACAATATAAATATGATTCAATGAATATCAATCACATTTAAGAATCAAATAAGATGGATTCGGTGTATAGTATTGAGTGTCAGCCTGGCAGGGAAACCCAATGAAAACGTGCCACGTCATAGAGATAACATGTACAAATAGCACCTCTGGTTTCCTCCATCAATCATCATCTTCAATCCAAAAGATCACAAGCAAGCACTTTGGAGGTCTGTAGTCTCTCTGATCATGGATGTCAAGAAACCCATCTTGATCTGTCTTCTATTCATTCTCCTCATTTTAGATCCTTGTAAGTCTCCATCTTAATTTTCTCACTCTGTCTCTTTCAGCAACAAGTTAATTTGATTCTTTCTCTTGTGTTTCAAGAACTAACTGATGAGATTTGGCAGTAAAGTTTCAGGGAGTGGAAGGCAACACATGCACTGCAAGGAGTGAAAATTTCAAGGGATGGTGCTGGCTGGATACTGAATGTACTCTTGTTTGCCTCACTGAGTTCTATCTCCAAGGAAGCTGCCATTTCGAGCTCATCCCATTTGGGCGTCACTGCATCTGTGAAAGGCCTTGCTAAATGTTCTTCATTAATTTTCTCATCAAAGATCAAACTCCACTCTTTTACAAATAAATTATTTGGCTTCTCTTTCATTTTGTTTCACAGCATATGATGCTTTCTACTTTGTTCTTATATATATATTATATATATATATGACACTAGTGTAGTTGGTGGCCATCACTATATTGGAGTTTGAGCATACACACACTAATAATTAAGGATATTCGATCAAGCTTGGGATAATCCAAGCACAAAGCCAACAAAATGATTCATTGCTATTGATGCTTCGAGGAAGTAAGTGGATGATCCAAAAGCATAAAGCCAACAAGAGATTAAAAAATTACTTTGTTTTAATCTTCTCCAATTAGGTCCAATTTTCTTTTAATGATTCAATAAGAAAGCACTTCCTTGGGATTTGTAATTTTCCTAGTATTGAAGAAACCTGAAAGTTCTCCGGCAATTTCCTTCTTATGAGCCAACCACCTCCACCGAATGAACAAGACTAAAGAAACTAGAAACTTAACAACCAACCAGAGTTTTTCTGTAAAACACTTTACCTGTTTCTGGTAGACCGATTTTGAAATTCTTGGGGAGTTACTCCACTCCATCAAAGATTAAGCTCTTCACATTGTTAGCATGGGACAACAAGATCTTCACACTCAAAAATTTCATGAAAAAGAATCGGAGCCGGGGTCAAAATGTTTGTTGAGTAGTGTGGAGTGTAATCATATTGGGCACTCAGCCACAGTTTTGGATGGGGTGGGGGTTCAAGGAAGAGCCTCTAAAGTGAAAATTTACAAAAGGTATTTTGGATATTTTTCACTATATTAGGGTTATTTTACCCTTTTCTATCTTTGTAAAATTTAACTATTTCATCGGCGGCCATGGATGAAACCATGTTCTAATGTCAACCATATAAAATCTCTATATGATTTTTTGTTTGATTTTTTATTATTATTATTTTAGTCTCTCATGATTTCTAGGAATCACAGCGGATTCATATCAATGTTTTGTTTCTTTTGTGAGAATGAAAATGAATCTGTTGCATAGTTAAAATTTTGTTCATTGACAAGTAGAATATGGGATCACTTCTATCAAATTTTTGGAATAGCCACACGGTTGTGTTTGGTTGGGGTTTATCCCCAAGTGGGGATAGGAATAAGGTTTGAAAATTTTGAATTTTTTTGGAGGGAGTTTTTAAACCAAAGATATTAATGATAAGATAGTGATGTGTCATTTATGTATTGGTGGGTTATATTTTTAAATCGTAATTAAAAGTTTTGGCGGGAAAAACTTTTTATAGGGAATTGTGTTGGGGGATAACCCTTGGGGATATCCCCCAACCAAACATGGATGGTACAAAATCTTTGGGCCACTTCTAGCTTAAGCTTCATGGACAAGCCAAGAAGAAAATGTTTTGATAAGAAATTAAGTGTTTACCAACGGCCTTTCGGCCTATTGGTATCGAATCTCTTGTGTATGGTTTTGTTGGTTAGGCCAAAATCCTGGTTCGAACCCCTACGACCACAATGTGAGACCATGCTCGCACAAATGCCACGTTGTCTATCCCTGCTTAACCTGAGGCGGCTTTGTCATCTTTATCAAAAAAATAAAATAATAATAAATAAGTGTTTATGAGTTTGAATCACGGGCTACAATTACAATGTGGTTTTAGTGATTTGTCCATATATATCACACAATAATAATAATAATAATAATAATAAGTGTTTATATGAAACTATTTCTTGCATTAACTTTCTTCTCCGCAACTGAAACAATCTAATGAATTAATGAACATATATGGTTTATACATTTTTATAATTTAAAAAAAAAATTTAAAAATTACAATCAAAGCCTATTTCTGACAATACATTGAATACAATGAATACATTATTAGAAATCAAAGATGAACCATCTGTTATCTGGAAGCAAGAAGATGCATGGAAGCAGAGATACTTGGAGAGGATGTTGACTTGGATGAACTGGTAGCATTGCTGCTGTTAGACATGTCCTGCAGACTGCTCCCATATGTTGATGTATAAGCAAAGTGGGACAAATCCAGTGGTGGGGCAAAGTACATGGGAACAGGCATCTTGGAAGGAAGCACAGGCAATGGAGATTCAAAGTTCAGAACACTAATAGCTTGTTTGATTGAAGGCCTGAGATTATAATCAGGATGAACACACCATAAGCCAACAACCATCAACCTCTCCATCTGATCCTCATCAAACTGATCATTCTCAAGCCTCTTGTCAGCTGCCTCAAGGATCATACCTCTCCCAAAGAGATCCCATACAAACTCCACCAGCCTCACCTTGCTTGGCTCCTCCCTTGGCTCCACTGGTCTCCGGCCGCACGATATCTCCAGTGCGACAACACCGAAGCTATAAACATCAGACTCTTTACTAGCCTTACCGGTTGTGACACACTCCGGCGCAAGGTACCCCATGGTGCCTGCCAGAATGGTGGTCTGTGAGCCACGGTCATGGTCTATGAGCCTGGCCAGCCCAAAGTCCCCAAGCTTTGCATTGAACGCAGAGTCAAGCATCACATTGCTAGGCTTGACATCTCTATGAACCACACACTGCTCCCACTCTTCATGAAGATACAGCAAAGCAGTAGCTAATCCAAGAGAAATCTTGTATCTCTCCGGCCAAGCCAGCAGTGTGGTCTTGTTATAAAGATGAGTGTCAAGACTACCATTAGGCATGAACTCATAAACAAGAAGGAAATCACCTCTGCTATGACACCATCCCACAAGTTGCACAAGATTCCTGTGTCTCAACCTGCTTATGATCTTCACCTCAGA
The DNA here is from genome assembly GCA_026586065.1 of Dioscorea zingiberensis. Classification (NCBI taxonomy): domain Eukaryota; kingdom Viridiplantae; phylum Streptophyta; class Magnoliopsida; order Dioscoreales; family Dioscoreaceae; genus Dioscorea; species Dioscorea zingiberensis. Next base: position 65,072,211 of record CM048819.1, on the reverse strand, counting down.
GATGTACTCCTTCTGGCCCTGTCTAGACCCTTTAGACACCCTTTTGATTGCAACTTCAATGCTCTGTTCTTGAAGCCAACCTTTGTAAACAGCTCCAAACCCTCCTTCTCCCAGCTTCCCTTCTTCTCTGAAGTTCCTTGTAGCAGTGACCAGTTCACTGTAAGGAAACCTCTTTGGTCCTCTTCCTTTCTCAAACTCATCATCCATTGTTACATCCAAATCTTCCTCATCATCCATTCTTGTTCTCCCCCTTCTCCTCCATAACACAAAACAGAGGAAACCAACGATGATGACAAAGAATCCAACACCAAGAGTCAACCCAACCACAAGCCCAGTCTTCTTCTTCTTTTTCCTCTCCAGACTAGAACTGAATTCCCAAGCCAGTATGGTATGTACCTCCACAGCCTGTCCGGTCGCCGCCGAGAAGCCGACAACAACTTGTTCTGGCAAGAAGTCTCTCAGATTTACCTTATAAGATAAACTTGAATTCCCACCAAAGACTGGATTTTTAGCGTAAGTCAAGAAGACACTCAGATTCTGAGAACTAGCATTGTAAGAGATCCATGCATTAGCTTCTCTCCCATCCTTAATACTGCTATTCCATACCACAGTTTCCACCGATTTAATGGAATTAAGGTTGATACCAACATGGTTCTCACTAGGATCCCAATCATTCTTCAAGCTGTCGAACTCCACAGCAACCACTGGATTAATAGTCGCGTTGGTTGGATTGGAGGTCGTGTTAACAAGACCGAGAAAACTACCGTTTGAGTTGAAGGGAATGGTGGAAGGAACAGGGGAGAGGAAGAAGGCAAGACCCTCACCATACACTGACTCGTTGAAGGAATCAATGAGGAAGGTGAAGCGAGTGGTGAAGTCGGCCATGTCCCCTGTGTTTGCGTCCCATAAGAGCACTGGCTCGGCGTAGACTGCTCGGCCGACGCTATTGGTGATCGTGACTCCACGTCGGTTCTTGGTCACTTGAATGCCTTCGTTGAAGTACGTATCGTTCTGGTAGTGTATGCATTGAGTGTTCTGGGTGCCCGTGCACTCTGGGTTCTGGTTAGACTCTGTGAAGTTGAAGGTGAAGGAGAGCCCGGTTGCAGAGGAGAAGAAGAGGAACAGGATGAAGAAGAAGAAGAAGATCAAGTTCATGTTTCACAGACCTCGCAAGATGAACAATTTGGATGGTCTGATATTGGTTTCTTGTTTTTTTAAGGTTTATATATTAGGAAGTCAATGGATTAGGTGATGGTTATACTTTTCTTTGGTTGGAAATTTCAATTGTTTTCTGTTCTGTGGAACAATTCTTAGGCAGATAACAGTTGAACTGTTCTTGCAGTAATTTCCTAAAGCTTGTCCTTTTAAGATCATTATTAGATGTATTAATTAGCTCGTATTTGTTTACTTTTTCATATGACATCAGAGCTATTGTTCTCTCTGTTCAAATTAATTATCATGGTATAGAGATGCTGGAGTGCAAGGAATGGAACACTGGGGAGATGGCACAAGACAAGACAAGACTAAGACTTGGAATCCATAATACATAAACAGACAACTTTTATAAAAAGGTTTGGGACTATGACTGTATGACAAACTTATACTCCCATTTTATTTATTTCTATTCTAAATTTGACTTGGTCTTCAGATTACTACGTATAAACAGTTTGTTTAGACTAAAAATAGTTTATTGCAATGGAGTGTCACACTCCCTTGCAATATGCCTGCAATTCATTTCAAGGCCAAATTGTTTCGTTTTGTTTCATAACTGCAGAAAACCACTTTAAAATGGTGAACTACTTTAGGGACACTTGTTACCAATCTTATTAGAATCATTGAACCGTTAAAGATGCCTGAATCATCGGTTCACGGTTTATTCATCATGTCAATATAACTATTAATAATAAATCTTTATATTATAGATAAATAATTTAATATTTGAAAATAAAAAATGTCGGTTCAACCACCGGTTCAATGACCGGTTCACTCAGTTCAATCCAGTTCATTTCGGTTCAATTGTATTTATGGGTCAATTATAGAATCGGACCAGTTCTATGACCGATTCACTATTTCACCAATTCACCTGGTTGGATTGGTGGTCCGATCTGGTTCTAATAACACTGCTTGTTACCGACATGCATTCACATTGACGAGTTCCAAATTTTGTTTTGATGATTCAATAGAAGAGCATAATTTGAATATTTTTTTCATTCAAATATCCAACTAATTCATAAATTATGTTTTAAACATGTGCTACATAAACAGTTATGAATTGTTCAACAGAATGTAACATTAACTAAGTCAAAAAAATGAGTCCTTGTCACGATGTTCAAAGAAGGAATTAGATCCAATATATACAATGGGGTTCAAGTGGGAAATAGTACGGCGGACAATATCACCATACTACAATATGCGGATGATCTGATGGTCTTCTACATAGGTGACCTACCCCAATTCCGTATTATGAGCTGAGGGAGAGTGTCATGTGAGGCGAGGAGATCACAAAACTCGTGAGAAAGATACTCCCCCAGATTCTAAACGAAAACTGTGAATGGGGGTGGAGAACTGGGTGCGCACCATAATAAAGAAGGCAACATAAATCTTAAGGAACTCAGAACGAGAACGCATAAAATAGACCCAAGTGTAACGAGAGAAATCATTAATAAAGATAACATAATAACGATGCCCACATCATAATCTCTTGGTAGGATGCAGCTCTAATGGCTAAGCGGATCAAGTTAGAGACGCCCGAAAGCCTGGTGAAGCGTAGTCTCGAATTCACATCAGACACGCCATGGCAGGCTGACCAGGTTGGCGATGCTTTCGAGGATGACCCACCACTAGCCCAGGGCAGGGCATGCGTGGGACAACATCCCAAGTAGGGGAATGCGTTAGCATGAACGATGTATTTTATTTCCCTCTAAATGAGAGTTATGTAATGAACTCCAATTAATATAATAAATAAATGTGGTTTGTCCACTTACTAAAAAAAATAACGATGCCAGCCCTTGGAAACAAAAAAAGGCGCTTGGACCTTAGACATCATAATGAACCAACTCAAAAGGACAGACAAACTGAGACTCACTGAACTAATATAGGAGTTGTAGTTGTTTGTCAAGCTTACAACTCATACAGGAATGAGAACGATCATGCAAACACGACCCAACACATTTTGATGGATGAGAGAGGACAGGCAGGAGCCACTAGGATGTTCGAGATGATGATGCCACTAAGTGAAGCCAACATAGGAGAGTCAAGGAGACTAAGGGAGACAAAAGGTAGAGGCAGCGAGGAACGGAGATAATGGCAGAAAGTGAAGGTGGTTGAGCACATACACCCCATTATGGTGATGACCAGCTCCAGTGAGGGTCCCTGAAAGACGATCTTGCACATGACACGCAAACTCATCAAAAGTAACAAGATAACCATTGGAGGCAAGTTGGCTGGCGGAGATAAGGTTCACAGACAACTAGTGTATGTAAGCAACATCGGGAATGTGAAATGGGTGGTATGTAAGAGGTCGCGACTAGTGATGCGAAGGGTGGTGCCATCATTGCTGATGGCATGAAGGTCGGAGGAAACTAGCTGGTATGAGTGAAGGTGGGTGGTATCATATGTCATGTGAAAAGAGGCTCTAGAGTCAAGAAACCAAAAGGACTCGGAGATACCTATAGGGGTAGAGGCGGTTGACTGGTGAAAGGTGTCCAAGGCAATAGAACTAAGCACGGAGGCCGAGGAGGGGGAGACCTGAGTCCGGGAGAGTTATTGGGCAAGCTGTAGGTGTTGCTCAGTTGACAAAGAGGCAGCTGGAAGAGCAAAAGGTAAGCCTGGTGCGACGTGCTGCTACACGTTCTATTGAGCTCGTTGTAGCTTGGCGCTCCTCAAAGACGCATGTGGCTAGTAGTGACAGCGAGACAGTCATCGTTGGGGAGCACCAGATTCTTGAGCTGGAGTAAGAGAATGTGAAATAGGGTGTACCGAGGCACTAACACCTGGAGGAGGTGACAATGGAGGTAGCAGGGACAACGATTGAATTGAGGCTGGCGGTGGTAGCTGAGGAGCAGCTAGTTTAGTGTGCAGAGCAACAACCGATGGAACCACATCCAAGGACTAAAGATGGGTCTCCTTGGCAATCACGTAGGCCAAGGTGTCACTGAGAGACGGACGAGTACCCGGTGTAAGAGTTGAGCACGAACTGCCTCAAACTCAGGTTGAAGTCGCATGAGAAACTCATAGATGTAAAGGTGGTCGAGGTCCTGAGCAATGGGGAGACATTGGACGCAGGTTTGACAAGGAGATGGGGCCATCTCATCACACTGATACCATAAGTCACTGAGCGCAACAAAGAAGTCCTAGACAGAGCTATCACGTTGGTAGGTGACAGTGAGAGTCTTCAGCAGGGAGTAGCGTAACGCCTGACTGGAGGGAAGGTAAAGGGTGCGCAGGTGATCCCAAATCGCCTTGGCCGTTGGAAAATCACAGACAACCAAACGAATTGGAAGCTCACACGACTAGCAAAGGACGACACTGGTGTGAGAGTCATCCTCATGCTACTTGGCCCAAGTCTGGAACTTGGATGAAGCCTTACTGGTAACAAGAGACTAAGACAAGCCCCCGGAGATATCAGAAGGAGGAAGCGGAGCTGCCCGGGTGCTATCAATGTGACCCCAGAGATTAAGACCTTAGAGAAGCACACGAATGGTGGAAAACCACACCTTGTAATTCTTCCCATTAAGCATCACATCGGCCTTTTGAAGATAGGGGATAGGAGAAAAGTCTCTATAAGAGAAGACTTGAGAAGCTTGCAAGTTACTAAAATAAAGTGATACCTTTTGTCCTTTTTTTCATCTCCACAATCAAACTCATTACCAACATTTCAGCCATAATCAACATCATCACCAACTTCAGTCCATCATCATCAAATCTTCAAATTTTACAATCAACATCACCAAATTTCAGAGGGAGCAAATTTAGGTGATTAGAAGGCAAATGTGTCTGAGGTCAGTGGAACTTGAACGCGGATCTGTTGGCGTTGCAGTTCCACTGTTTTGGGATAGTCTCCGGCCAGGGCTTAAGTGGGTGTGGGTCTTGGTGTCAAAGACACAACGAACAAGGTTCTTTACAATAGCAATGAGATGTGTCACAGGATCCGGTGGTGGTCCCGCCAGTTAGAAGGCCGCACAGAAGCTAGCATGGCTCGAGACCATGGTCGAGTCTTGGGTAGAGTCTTGCATACGCGAGGATTGAGGGCAGCGCACTCCGATGGAGGATTGACAATAGAGAGAGAGAGGGACTCATGGCGAAGGTTTTAACGGTGGCGTCCGAACATCGACAGAGGAGTGGCGGCAAATGAGAACCTAGGGTTGAAAAGCCCTCTATGATACCATGTTAGAATAGTCTACATTTACGACTTTAGTCCCACATCGGGCTACTCATGGAAGGGTGATGTGCATATAGGTGTTGACCAACCCTTCACTCCTGCCGGTTTTGGGTGGAGTTAGGGTTGGCACTGCGGTTCACATCCCCGCTGTCCAGGGTTAGGCCCAGTCCATTGCCTTGTAGCGTCTGGGGTTAGGCCTGTGGTCGTATCATTTGGTGCTTTCGTTGAGAGATCGGTGTGGGGATCCGCTCGCCGTGGTTAGGCCCTGTCGCCGGTCGAGGGCGGTCCCGTCACTCACGGAGAGGGTTCATGGCGGGAGGTTAGGCCCAGAGTCCTGCTCTCCCAAGATCCGGGTGTCTGCTGACGATGACGCCACGCCTTCATGGGCTGAGTAGTGTTACAACTTTAGTCCCACATCTGGCTACTCATGGAAGGGTGATGTGCATATAGGTGTTGACCAACCCTTCACTCCTGCCGGTTTTGGTGGAGTTAGGGTTGGCACTGTTCACATCCTGCTTGGCCAGGGTTAGGCCCCGTGTCCATTGCCTGATGCGAAAGGGGTTAGGCAGGGGTGCGTATCGATCTCACACTTTTTTTTTTGTTGCAAAGGTGATAAACACCCCCTGAAGGAAAGTCAGGAGCAGACAATACAACACTTGTGTGTATGCCCTCATCTTATGATTGTGGGGATTGGATCTGAGTTTGTCCCAACCAACAAACCCTTTATATAAGGAATCCAATATCAAGTTCACGAATGATTACAATACATGTATATAAGTGATGAGGCCACTCATGGTGAGCATAAAACAACAATCACCTATTATATCACGTGAATCATGCCTGATCTTATCCTACGACTTTACACTTCAAATCAAAGAAGGACTATATATATATATATATATAATATTTTTACACCTCACAATAATCGGGTCAAACAACACAGAGACAAATGGTGACGGTCTTACCTTCTTCCTCTCCTTATATATCCTTCCATTATACCAAACAATTCAGAAGGGGGTTTTCTTTTCTTGGTCTTGTTAATTAACACCACCGCCAACACCACCACCAAGTCTGCTAATCCTTTTGGGCTTGTACTTGGGCTGACTATATATATATATTGGTCCTGGAGTTTTGGTCATGGCCTCTGTTTTGCTCTGGTTTATGTTACGCAGGAGGTGGAGAAGATTGGAGAAGGACAACTTGGACGTATCACTGGATGCTGACTTTGAGAAAGCGAGGGGACCCAAGAAATTCACTAGCAGAGAACTCGTTAATGCGACGGGGAACTTCAGAGAAGAAGGGAAGCTAGGACAAGGAGGCTTTGGAGCTGTCTACAAAGGCTTTCTAATTCAGGACGGCCGTGAAGTTGCAGTCAAAAGAGCTGAAGGATCTAAACAAGGCAAAAAGGAGTACATCTCTGAGGTCAAGATCATAAGCAGGTTGAGACACAGGAATCTTGTGCAACTTGTGGGTTGGTGTCATAGGAGAGGTGATTTCCTTCTTGTTTATGAGTTCATGCCCAATGGTAGCCTCGACACTCATCTCTACAAGAAGACCACACTGCTGGCTTGGCCGGAGAGATATAAGATCTCTCTTGGACTAGCCTCTGCTTTGCTGTACCTCCATGAACAGTGCGAGCAGTGTGTGGTGCATAGAGATATCAAGCCGAGCAATGTGATGCTTGACTCCACATTCAATGCCAAGCTTGGGGACTTTGGGCTGGCCAAGCTTGTAGATCATGATAGTGTCTCACAGTCGACAAAGATTCTGGCCGGAACCAATGGGTACATGTCGCCGGAGTATGCCTACAACTTCAGGGCAGGTAAGGAGTGTGATGTTTATAGCTTCGGTGTTGTCGCGCTGGAGATATCATGCGGCCGGAGACCGGTGGAGCATAAGGAGAAGCCAGGTAAGGTGATGTTGGTGGAGTCTGTATGGGATCTCTATGGGAGAGGTATGATCCTTGAGGCAGCTGACAAGAGGCTTGAGAATGAGTTTGATGAGGAGCAGATGGAGAGGTTGATGGTTGTTGGGTTATGGTGTGCTCATCCTGATTATAAGCTCAGGCCTTCCATCCAACAAGCCATTAATGTCTTAATCTTTGTAGCTCCAATGCCTGTACTTCCTTCCGAAATGCCGGAGCTCATGTTCTCCGGTTCCCCGCCGCAACTGGACGTTTCCTATAACTCCGCGGAAGGGTCAGCGTTTTCTTTGACAATGCCCAGGTAGTATCCGAACTGATGAGTCTCTAGTGGTTGTGTACACGGCACTCTCTCTTCACGTAAGAAAGTTGGATAAACCTTGTTTTATTAATATAATTAATAAAAATAGTACTTGTGAATCCGGGTTACATATATGTCTGAATTAAGAGCAGTGTGAAGGCCGGGACTTGAGTTGGCTGGTGGTTTGATTTGGTCCTCTTTGTGTGTCATCTTTGGATACTATGGAGGTACATCCCTGTTGGATTACGTAGTGTTGTAAATATATAAACCTGATATTTAATATTATAAAACAATAAACTTGGTTGTCTGAGTATTAATGTAAACATAATTATCACCGGTTTGTTGTTTATGTAGTAAACAATAAACTTCAGTTGTGTAGCTTTAGGTTTTCCGGTTTGGATGACTGATAATCATGGTTTAATAATGTATGATATGGTATGATATTGTATAGTATGGTATTGTAATTATTGTCTATTATGTTTGAAAAAATAGTATGGTATGATTAACAAGTTGTTTGTGTTTGTTTTGATGGTATGATATGATATGGTTACAAAAATAATAAAATGATCAGATTACCCTTAAAATAACCAAGAAAGTAGAGAGAGTGTGTGACCTGGTGGCAATGGAGAGATACCGACGGTGAATAGAGGTGGTGATGTCAATTGGAAGTGGCAATTGTGGCTTTTCTTGGGTGAAGATTAGGGTTATTCTTATATTATTGTAGTCTTGTAGAGAAGAGAATACTAAAATAAATTTGGTATTTATAAAAATTATTATAGATATTTTTGGCAAAAAAAATTTTAGAATATGAGAAATCACCAAATCAATGGTTTGAAAAATCCATAAAAAATGATAATTTTTAAATCATAAAAAAAGGGGAAAACTATAGGTATAATCCCCCATTTAGTCCATGTCTCAACGTTGTCCGTTGAGTCCCTCTATTATAAAACTTTTCAATTTAATCCTTTTATTATTTTGATTGGGATAATCAAGTCTAGACAATAATGGATGTCAGCTTCTCGATCATTGGTGTTGATGTGGTGTTTATGTGGTATTTTAAATTATAAATTAATACTAACAATATTAAAATATTATTAAAAAAAAGCTACGCCATTTCTTTTTTTTTTTTTGAAAAGGTGGATAAACCACGTTTTATTTATAGATATTGGTAAGTGTTACATTGCATGGAAAGTCAGAATATTTGAGATTACATCCTTTTAATATTTATCCTGTCTTCCTGCAATAGACCCGGCCCCTTCTTAGGTTGGAGCATGCCCTACCCCAGAAGGGTCTCCCTCTTCAACCGCCCTCCCTGGTGTGTCAGCAGTGAATTCCAAGCTCTATTTCACCAAACTCTCCGCCGCTTCTAGCTTTGTGCGTTTCGCCGGTGGAGCTGTGAGTCTCCATTCTCTGGTAAAAAGCTACGCCATTTCAAATCATGGTTGTAAGCACCATTTTGGTTGTGTATGGTTGTGTATGCATGGGTTAATCTCGCCGAAATTGCATTCTGGTTTATGATTAGATTCTGTGAAGTTGAAGGAGATTGCACTTGATGAAGATATCAGATTGAAGAAACAGAACAAGAAGAAGAAGAAGAGTTGGCTTGCCATTTCATCTCAAAAGTAATGTTTTCATGGTTTTTTCCTCTTATGAACTTCAGTGATGGTTTCATATATAGTATTCAGCAGGACAGTGATCTTCTTTCTATGCTGCAATAAAAGTTCAAGGATGAACTCACTGCTTTGACCATGTCCTCTTCATAGATGATAATGAATTAAAGAAATATTATATTTGGTGAAACAGGGCATATAATATAGTTCAAGATTTTTTTTTTTTTTTTTTTAACTTAGATGATAAAGGCCCCTATTCACGGATCAGGAACGTCATGACTATGGGTTCTGAAAAGTAAATTCACTCGATCGTCTCTGATTTTTCACTATGCATATACAAATTCGAGGAGTTAACTTGACTCAAGGACACTCGATTCTAAGACCTTCAAGAAGAATTTCCCAACACAAGGAACCCTTGATATAATATATATAGTTCAAGATTCATGTGCTACAAGCCTATAATGAGCTGTTACAAACCTCAATTAATAATTTAGGAGTTCACTGATAACTCTGATACAGAACTCAAAAGTTGGAAAGAGAAATGGAAAGAAAAGAGGAGAAAGGAGAGTGGCCCCAAAGCAAGTTGGTGGTTAGCATCTCATGCTGTCTTCACATGGCTTGAGAATTCAAGAAAGCATGATGAAAAGAGGTCACCTTTAACCTTCTTTGTAGTGGATGGATATCATCAAGTGGTTAGCATAGTTCCCATCACTTGATTCTGTTCAACTATACTCGCTCTAAACTTAGAGAGAAAACAACAGAGATATCAAATAGATGTATTTAATTTACAGTTGTAAAGATTCAAAGGTTTAACATTCAAATTTAAACCTCCAGCGCCGGAGCCGGCGACGTGAGCCGGTGCCGGCAAGTTGGACAAGAAGAATGAGAGAGCAGCCACTTATCAATGCATGCAACGTGGAAACGATGGCTGCATGAAGGAAGAACACGTACAGTATCACCATCAGAGAAGTCCACCAAGCATATAGCACACCTTGACGTCGATGACGCCGGTGAGCCGGAGGCCGGCGCAGCATATGTAGCCACCGGGAGCGCCACCACCTCCTCCTTCTTCAACCCGGAGTTCAGCCTCCGCGCAGCCATCCAACCCGCAGGCTCAGTGAGCGCGCGCCTGGTGCAGCGCACCACACACTGCAGCATCGAGTTCAGCCCCAGCGCGCACACCAGCGCGCATGTCATCGCAGCCAAGATCACCACCACGTCATAGTCCAGCGTTCGCTGCTTCTCCGGAGAACTTGCCGGGCTGGTTTCCTCCATTGATTGAGAGAATGATGGGGGAGTGAAGCTTTGAAGATGATTGATTGAGTGGAGAGACATGAGCCATGTTTGAGAAGTAGCTATTGATGAAAAAGAAGCAAAGGGGATGGGGACCTCCATGAGAAGAGATAAGAGTTAGTGTTTGCCTAGGCTATGTTTACAAGATAAGCCACTACACTTTGCTTTTCCTTGTTAATGCGCATCAAGAGAGGATGTTCTCCTTGATCATGATCTATAGCTTCTGTCTTTCATTTCAAACTTTGAAACATTGCATGCATTGACTGCCATTCTTGAATCCATTGATCCACTACTTGCAATGCCGTCCTATCATTGAGAAAACTTCAGTTTCACTCTCATGAGAAATAAAGAAATTTGTTGGTTTTCTACATTCTCAGTACATTAAAATTCATTGTCGAGAATGCGAAGAACGTCTTTCATGGTGGGTCTATCTGCTGGATTCTCTTGAATACAGAGTAACCCAATCTTAATGCATTTCAGTGCTTCTTGTTCATTGTACTCCTGGTTCAAGTCCTCATCTACAAGCTGCAATGGTGTCCCTTCATCACCAACCTTCTTTGCCTAGTGTTTACGGTACCATTAAACTAGTTAAAATCAAGAATTGGATAAAATTTCACATACTGAACAAGATTAACAGTCTTACTTACATAGCTTTGGAGATCAGGGAGATTCTTTTCGCAGATGAAATAGTAACTATTGTTCCTCTTTCCACTGACAATCTCAAGCACGAGAATACCGAAACTGAAAACATCCGACTTGGCTGAATACTTGTTATCTGAAAGATACTCTGGTGCCATATATCCCCTGCATCATCAAGGAGTGTTTGTGTAAACACTTTTATGAGTCTGCAAATGACATAAAAATGTATGTATAGTATAACCTTGTTCCAGCATTGTGCATTGTATAGGCATGAGTTCGATCATTTCCCAGAATCCTTGCCAGACCAAAGTCTGATATTTTAGGGTTCATGTTTCTATCCAGCAAGACATTACTAGCTTTGAGATCACGATGAATGATCGTCGTCGATAAACCGAGATGAATATAACCAAGTCCTCTAGCAACTCCATCAATGATATTGTATCTGGTTTGCCATGAAAGTAGTCTGCGTTTGTTTGAATCTACACAAAAAACATACAATGAAGTTAGGCTTTTGTGAATGCATTGAAGGAAGACGAAGGGTATATACATCTTTAGATTAATTACCAAATAGAAACATATCAAGGCTTCTGTTTTCCAGGAACTCATAAACAAGAAGTTGGTCATTCCCATCACTTGAAAAACCAAAGAGTTCAACAAGGTTTCTATGCTTGGCCATTGCCAGGGATTCGATCTCACTTCTTATAGCTCTCACTCCATGCTCTCTTCCTACCATCTCTGTGGAAAGCTTCTTCACTGCTATCTCTTCTCCATGAAGCACTCCCTTATATACCGGTCCAAAGCCTCCTTGTCCAAGAATGTTATCATCAGAGAAACAATTTGTGGCATTTCTAAGTTCGTCAGACTGGTAGACTTTAAAAATCCTGATCTGGTTTGCAGTTAATTCAAATAGTTAGCATTAAGTTCATGTTGAATAAAGAAAATCAAATTAATACACAAACAGAGTACATCACCAACTTACTTTGAAACTTGAAACGTAAGTATCGGCATTCGAGTTTGTAGGATCACTGGCTGTTGCATTGCCTGATGGAAATCAAGTAGAAAGATTATGAAGCCAAGCTTTGATAGATAATGAAGATAAATAACAATTAACAGGAGCACTTACTACCACACAAGCCGAATGGATTTCTCTTTGATAAATAAAGGTAAACAAGGATGAGCATCAACGTAACAAAAACCACTGAGCCAATGATGATAAAAACAATATCAATAACAGACAGCTTCTTTTTACCATCTCCTGCAGTAGTAGTGACAAATGCAGACTTTAGATTTTCTAGTTTGGTCTACATCAGTGAGGACTTTAGATTTTCTACCCAAAATATTATTGTGATATGACTTGAAACTGAACATGTGAAATAAAATACCGTAGTGGTACTTTTAGATTTACCTGGCGGAGGAGATGTGTTGATGCAGAAGCCCGTCGTCTTATTGCAGAGGCCTCCATTATAGATGCTGTTGGAGTTGGGTGATGATGATGACGGCGATGAGGAACTGTTGCTGGTGATGGTGATAGAGGCGTTTCTGTTGCTGGTGACGGGGATAACGGGGATAGAGGCGTTTCTGTTGCTGGTGCGGGGGATAGAAGCGTTTGTAGAATTATAGCGGTCGGTCGGACGAGATGTATTGGTGCAGAATCCCGTCGTCTTATTGCAGAAGCTTCCATTATAGATGCTGTTGGTGGTGGTGGTGGTGGTGGTGAGTAGTAGAAACAGCAAGCAAGAGAGGTGGGTGAGCAGAGAGCTGTGTGGAAACATAGTGTTTCTATTACAAGAAAACATCATCTAAACTAGGAGAATCCTCCGGGAAGGGTGGCAGAAGAAGGGGAATGCTCCGGAGGAGCTAGCTCCAGCCTAGGAGAGGAAAAAAATAAAAAACAAAAATCAGGATATATTATTAGTCCATAAAATTGATATTAATCGGATGTATTCATTTCTTTTCCTAATTATGTACAAACAATATAATCTTTATTAAAATATTTGAATAAAAACATTATATAGTTGAAAATGCTTATTTTTCTAAAGAAAATCAATAAATGAATGAAAATAATTTATATCCACCTAAAATCAATTTTGGGGAAACTGAGAGGAAAAATTCTTGTCAAGCTCAGAGAAGGAAGAGATAAGAGAGGGCCCTATGGAGAATGTGGTCAGAAATTCATAATAGAGAATTTATTATATTTATGCATAATAGATTACCTAGTAGAAAAGATTTCAAAATCATCAGAAAAATCCTCTTCCGAAGCCAGTGGTCCCATGATCCCATCCCTGTGTTTTATTATGGACAACCCTTTGAAGGAGACTTCAGTACAAAGTCTTGTAGAAAAGTCTACAAAGGAGGCTTTAGATCAAGGGCTTTCAAATATACCCTTTTAGGGGCATTTTTACAATTATATAATTTTAACTAGTGCGTAAACATTGAAAACGAGTACATGAATTAAATTCAAAAGCTTTGATTGAGAAATAATGAGATGGAAATATAATTGTAATTCTATATAATCTGAAATGATAATTGAAAGGAGTACTTATTCAATTGAGTCAGCTCAGATCATAAATCTCACTTAACTAGCTGACTTGATCATGTAAAATTACCCTTCTGGCATCTATAGCCTTCAACTAAATGAAGTCTTGAAACTTGGATATAATAGCACATAATGCACATCAATTTGATTCTGTGATGATAAATATATACCATGACAATAGAAACAAACTTTACAGCTGATGTTAATGTGCTTTGCCAACCCAAAAAGAGCTAATGACATTTGATGCTGAAGCTTCTTAAAAGGTAAATGAGAGCTTCCTGGAACTAAAATCAAATACCTTCTGCAGTCAGCTGCTAGACAAAGAATTATCATCGTTATGACTTTTTTGCTGGTGAGAAGTATTGAGTAATTTGGGAACAATGCTTGGCAGCTTGCACACGCTTTGGCGGGTGAAGCCAGCCCCGGACTTCTCTCTGGATTTCTAAAGGCAGCTCATCAATCACGGAAGGGTCTATGTCTTCAACATTCAAATGCCATGCAGTCCTTGTGGGCATAGTTTGCTCCTCATGTATCCTATCATTGTCATTGTCGCCACATAACAAATGCCTTCTTTGGTGCTCAGTTGCATCCAGATCCACATAGCTCTCGCTATCTAGATAAGCATTAAATGGTTTAAACAAGAACAAAAATATTGCAAATAACCTGCAGGTATGTATGATGCAGAAAAATAAATTCACCAGAGGTTAAAGTGTCAGTCTGACCAGACGCAGACAAGGGTGTACTCATTTGAGAGGATCCATCAAACACTTGTTTAGCAGAAAAATCACAGCCCTGAAAGTATCTTAAAATAGAACCAGGTTCCTGTCAGAAACAAAATGAGGCTTAGTATTACATTCAGGCCTCATTAAAGGAGAACTAGACTATCATCATCATAGCATCCTCTCAAGTCACACGCAAACAAAATGGATGATCTGTTCCTTTGTGACCATAATTGGAAAAATTAGCATCCACTGATATGATTCTTTGGCATTCAATACAAATCAGGGTATAAAAATATGCCAATTTTAAGATCCTCATACCAAGGGTATGAAAACTTCATAAAATGAGGGCTAGGAAAGCACGACAAAACTCTCCTTCCACCAGAGCCTGCAGTGCCCTCTCAAAGTATGGGAGAAAAAATGCGGAAACTCATTCCATCAAGTGCCTGGTTTAGTGTGCATGCAGACTTGGTTGTATTTAATGTATCTATTAGACAACTACATATGAATCTAAACCAAATGATTTTTTGATGAGGCTGACATAAATCATAGCATAAAATGACAAGTTTGATTGAATAAATTTACTTATTCTATGGGAAATTAATTACTTGGAAAAACATATTCAGCCACCATTCAGAAATAATTCAACTTGAGGTGTGAAAGCTACAAGATCTGAAACATTTTCTGAGAGTAGAATGCGTGCCCAATCTGTGCAGGCTTGAACGAGTAATAGAATCTTAGATAACTTGCTTTATCATCTAAAGTGCAGGTTCAACAAAGGGTAAGTCACGTACCTTGCCTTTTCTTTTTTTCAGTGATGTCCCTCTAACATCCAGGGTTTTGTTTTGTTTAGATGTATCATGACCATCACAAATTTTCTCACATGAAGGCCTTAATTGAAGCATATCATACATTGGTGTTGTGCAGATTTTGTTTCCTGAATGAGAACCTGCCCTGAATTTAGCATAGGAAGAAAAGAAATATAGATTATTAAGTAGGGCTAAGCATAACAAATACCTGAAGGAGATGGCAGAGATTGGTCATGATTGAATCCAATAGACCCACTTGATGAGAGAGAATGACAATCTTTGCCTTGAAAGAAACTTGAAATTGAGCAAGTTCCCTACAAAACAAATTGTGACTCTAAAGCTATGGAAGTGGAACTTATGAAAATGAAATAAATGCAAGCACGAAAGAAATTGCCAGTAGGGTTGAGGACCAGATTTAAAGAGCAAAGGTCCAATTTTCCTGTGTTATCTAGTGAACCGCAAGCATTTTTTTTTTCTTTTATTGGAGAAATGTGGACAAGCTACTTATTTGTTCTTTTGGGCACCAACACATCTTGAACTCCTGCCTTGCCAGCTCTTCTATTAGTTATTTGTAAACACAAGCAAGTTTCAGTTAACAAATTTGTAATTTCATCATTCTCAGCCTGACCTGTTCTCCAGCAATAATTGTATAGTAGTTCAAATCCACCACTAGTTCAGCATTCTCTACATGATGAAGGTAAAAATTATGGCAAAAGTTAAATTAAACTAGATTCTCTGGCTATGTTTGTAAGCACCAACAGAAACTTCTAAAATCAGGCTGATTCTTTCATGGATTGCCACATCTTAGACAATGGTATTAAATGATCCATGCAAAACCAACACAAGAAAACTTACTGATGGTATGTCTAAAATTTTACTTGCGGAGACAGAGAGAGATGTTATTCCCCATCTTTTGTTGTGGGGGCTCACAAAATCACGAAGGCCAGAATCAAATAGTTTCTTCGCATCTTCTTGCATTTTAGCAATCCCATATCGCAATTGACATGATTTTGAGGGGAATTTCCTTTGTAATTCCTTTTCATTATACTGCAGAGAACACAACACAGAACCAAACTGCAAACGTCAAAACATAATGCATCACATAAAACACAAAGGCAATCAATTGACAATGTAAGCAAGGGAAGAATTAAAGACAAGATAAATGTAAAAGTATATACCATAAATGCCCCAGCATGTAAGGTCAAGGTATGTGCTATACGCTTGTTCTGATCCAAATCATACTGAATTCTTTCACTCAGCTCTTCACAGAGTTGATTGAGCCAATGTTCAACCTAGGACAATCCCAATAAACTGAGAACTACAATCTATTGGCTTGAACAGATATCAGGTAGTTGTGAGAAGCAAATCATGTCACAAAGGGAAAAATGGGTTTTTCAAGCCATAGCAATCATGCATAGAACATTAAGAGAAGAGAAATTAGATGGGCAAAGAAATTTAACCGCAAAATTTTGATATTAGCTTTCAAGGTAAGAGACTCAAAGTAATCCTGTTACTTATTCACATTCAGTTGCATCCTTTCAGCTAAGAATGGATATGAAAAAAAGTTATTGCTATGCACTTATTTGTCCCAACACAACTTGCTAGGGGAAAGAATTCTTACAGAAGCAATGGATTTCAAGGCTTGTGGGCCTGGAAATGTCTTTCCACATCCATGACTCTTAGGCAGCAGACGACTCTCAACTTCTTCCCCACTAATACCTCTTGCGATATTCCATAACCATGACCTGAAAACATAGGTTAGAGAACAAAAATTAAGCAACATAGACTACAGAATGTTAATCATTTCAACAGGAAATTTTCAGGTATTAGTGAGAATAAAGTTACATTATTAGGTTTCTTGTTCTGATAGTGAGCACAAGCTTTAGTAGGCATATGTTTCTTATGAAGATATATGGAGCTTACACCAACCCATATTATTGACCACCAAGATCACTTTTATAAGAAAGAAACTCAAGCTAAAAGATTGAAAGATTGTTGTATGAAATAAAACAACAGGGACAATGTACACATACTGATGCAATATGGACTTACGGTAGATCTTATTGGTTGTGCTTTTGTTACTAATTAGAAGATTGTAATAGACCTCACTAAAGCTAAATGCAAGGCAATTCAGACAAATTTAGTAGCAGTTCTGCATAAATTGTAAAGAACAGAACAACTGCCCCACCCAGTATTTGTCCCATAACGCTCTTGTAACTTTTCCACAGAAAACTGGAGCAGATCACCAACAGTTTGTACTCCAAGATCACTTTGTAAAGAACTTCCAAGTTTTCCTCCAAGTTGTTTCCTGCAAGAACCTATGGTAAGAGTAAACACTAATGCAATCATACTATAATCATGAAAAAGCTATACAAAATAATTCTACACTTTTACTTTTTTAAAAAGTATGAGAACAGATGCAGTTGTAGACCACGGTTGGTAGTCAAAAACAAATTGTACCATAAAGGAAATAAGATGTAGAAACAATTACATTTTCTTCACAGGCAAAGAAGCTAAAAGATCCCTCACACATGATGTAGGTACAACGGTTTTGCTGAGCAGGTTTATGCATTGCACTTGCAAGTTTTGCTAACATCTGCCAAACAATCATATATAAAATCCATTGTAAGCAAAAACTATATTGGAAAGACTACAATTTAAAAATTTTAAAGAAGAAAATGAGTTCTAATCATTGCTAACAGAAATACAAACATGAGTTAACGGCCCATCTACCTTGTACAACCAAGTAAGAAGATTAAGAGATTAGACAGTTCAGAGAATCAAACCTAGCAAAGGTAATTATAAAAGCTATAGCTTTATACATAGAAAGAGCATGAGAAAGTGCAACAATCAAGATACATCCTTAACGACCTTATTATGAGCAATGCCAGCAGAACATGTAAATTGTGTCTCTTCCAAAACTTGAATACGAAGTTGCGAAACAATAATGGCTCCACAAGCCAACAACTTATCCTCGTGATCAGCATCATCTTGACAAAGCCATCTTCTAACATTCTCTTCATTTTCTTTGCCATCCTAAATATGATACATTCAAGTATTAATTTCAGATTCATTGTCAAGTTAAACAAGTCTATTCTAGAATAGAATAAAATATCATACTTCAATATTGGTGAAGACCATAATTTAATAATGAGTATATATTCCACATCATTTTCCATTTCATGAGAACCAAAACAGGATCATGATAGTGAAAAAGAGGAGAGAAAAAGGTCCAATAATTTTCCCTTACATCAGTAAGCCCCAAAACATGTGACTTTAGAGCCTCTTTTTCAATTGATTCTAACATCTCAGGAGGAGTCTCTGATAACATTGATTCAGCAGCATCAGTTAGATCAAGATAAACTTCATCAATTGATGCACGTTCACACCGTCCTTTGGCTGAAAGGATGGATACCACCTGCATGAGATACAAATTATAAGGGATTTTTTATAACAATTAAGAAAAAAAAAACCAACAACAACAACAAACAAAGCACAAAAATAAGAGGTAATGAAAACATATTCACATGTTAAATTGAAGCATAACTCCAGCCCTGCATACCTCAGAACCAGCATCACGATATGACTTTAAGTCAGCTTTACCGCGGGCAACTGGAACCTGAATTAACTGGATATCTGGACAGACTTCTTTGGCCTCATCACCTCTCATAGAACTGAATATCTCAAAGTTGTTCAAATTTCCAGTGAAATTTGGATATATAGATAACAAAACTAGGGACTGAACCATGAACAATAGGCTCACCGTTTCACACCAAATTTACGAGCTTCATAACCTACTGCAATCAAGCCCCCACCTTTCCATGCATTGTATTGCACTACCGCTGTTGGCAAACCCCTTAACTCAGGTTTCTTTCGTTGCTCCACTGCAAGAAACAACAAACATAATAGTCACAAGATAATACTCTGGTGTATTAATCATAAGAAATACCAAATAGTAACTATTAAATGTTACTTCCTGAGAAAACACCACCATATAGCTTGAAACTAGATACATGTACTGTCCCACACTTATTTGTTCTTCCAAATGAACTTAATCTAGCCACCTCTCAGAGAACATCAATGCTATGTATATTTACTCAAACTTCAACAAATAGTTGAAAACAATCTATCAACTAAATTAATAAAATAGTAAGAGAAACTTCTTTTACATGCTTTAGCCAAAAATCTTTGGAATTCATTTATTTCTCTCAAGGTTGGCTTGTTTTGGCTTTAATCCAGCATGGAATGTGGAAGGTTTTGATCCTTTTGTTTTGGGAGGAATAGCCAGCCTCCCATCAATTGCAGCTAGTACACCGGGCATATTAGGAGGTCTACTCCATCTTAGTGTTCTTCTACCTCAGCGTCTATATAAATTGCATATGGTAAGTATTTTTTATTTTTGAAATGGTGGATAAACCACATTTATTTAATGTTAATATTAAGAGTTCATTACATCACTCCTTTGGGAAAATTAAAAATACATTTTCATATCATAATAGGTTTTTCCCGAATTTGGAGCCACCGCTTGCTATCCCATGCCTTTTACACCCCTCCTCTTGCCCTGCCTTGGACTGGTCTAGGTTCATCCTCAAAAGCATCGTCTTCCTCGTCAGTCCTTCCTAGTGTGTGCAAGGTGAATTCCAAGCTCCGCTTCACGAGGTCTCCTGCTGCCTCTAGTTTGAGTCACTTGGCCATAGGAGCTGCATCCAACCAAGATATAATGAGGAAAGAAATATCGCGAATAATTCTTAAGAAAACGTGTTGTTTATCCTGAAAACATCGCCTATTTCTTTCTCCCCAAATACTCCAAGTTATTGCCATTACGGCAAAATCCCATCCCCTTCTTAGGGTGTTTTCTACCCCCAGCGGGGTGGCCCAAGCTCCCCATGGAGTTTGTATATTAACCCCCATGTTTCTTATACCGAATAGATTCCAGAAGTGATTCCAGATTTGTGTAGTACAGGGACATGATATGAGCAAGTGTTCAACGGATTCACCCTCCGTATCAATAGGTAGCATCTTGTACAGTCCCCTCTCTAATTTCTTTTGTGAGGATTGTCAAGGGTGAGGATACGATCTTCATTTGCCAACCATGCAAATAGCTTGACTTTTAGAGGGCATGGTTGTTTCCAGATCCCGTTCCTCAAGGCATACCTAGTTTCCCCATCTGCTCTGAAGATATATAGGGATTTAACTATGAATATTCTATTCGAATTAGTCCCCAGTCTCTTCTATCTCGGGCATCACTGTTTGTATTGTAGCTTTTGATGGTCTATATTATCAATTCTAGACCTACCTGTTCCTTGTCAGTTAGGGGTCCCGATTTTAGAGGTGGTTTTCCTCTTTGTAGTTTGTCCCTTGCCTCCTGGATGAATAAATGGGGTTTGATGGTTAGGCCGTATAGCACGGGGAAGGAATTGCCAAGCGAATGTCCCTCTAACCAATTATCTTGCCATAGGCTTGTGTAACGGCCAGAACCAATGTGGACCCTCATGTTTGCCATAACTGGTGATGCTTCTCTGCTGAGTCCTCTCCAGAAAGGGGAAGCCCGCCCCGATACTGGTTTATGTGGGTCAATGTAGCCATTTCTTGAATACTTATCTTGAAAGATTTTCTGACATATCCCTGTATGTCCGGTGAGGATTCTCCACCACCATTTGCCTAGAAGAAAAGATCGGAGGTTTAAGATCCCCCATCCTCCTTTTTCTTTGGGTCTACAAAGTCTAACCCAGTTCACTAGATGACAACTTCGTGTGTCTTTATCCACATCCTTCCAAAAGAAGTCTTTCCTGATGGAGTCGATCTTTTGAATGACCCATTCTGGGAATGGATAAGCCGACATCCAATGGATCTGGATGATGGATAACACTGAATTCAGGAGCGTGGGTCTCCCCCCCAAGGATAGCAATTTTCTTTTCCAAGATCATTCCCCTAATCTTTTCTATCAATGTGTTTTCCAGTAGTATCACTTCTTTTTTTTTTTTTTTTTTGTGTGTGTGATACGACTCTACCAATGTTGCTTAACACGTGGAGGAAAAGTGACCATCGGATCAACGTAGGAGTGAGGATATTATCATGCTTTAGTTTTGTAATAAAATACAACTATTGGTTGTTATGCCACCTTGCTTTTGTCCGTGAATCGTGGGTTAGTTGTTGCCTATATAAGGCTATTATGGTTTCCTTTTGATATTCATGTAAACAGTCAAGTATTTTCCTCTTCTTCTGAATATATCCAGCATCTTCTTCCTTTATCTTCTCCTTCTTCTTTCTTCTGGAGTGAGTACCCACTCGAAGTGGTACCTTATCCGATACTTCCTCCATCCAGGTTGTATCATTGGTGCTTTCATTGAGAGTTGAGAGAAGCTTGCAACCATGGAGGAGATGGACGCCGAAACTCGACGGCAGTACTTGGCGGAGTTCGACATGCATAACATCGATCAAGTAACTCTATACTTCCTCTCTAAGCTAGATCAACAGACCACTGTAGCTGTTTTCCAGTCAGAATTTGAAGATCTCATACAGGGGGTCACCGGACTCTCAGATCTATTACTGATCTCGTACTTCATCTCCGGGCTGCGACTAGAGCTCCGGCGAGAGCTCCTCTGGACTTGCCCGTGGCCTTCCACCCCGAGGAAGCTTTTACCACACGCCTCTGAAGAAAGAATTGGAGTCACCACCGGAAAAGGTCGTTCCTCTCACCACACTCTCAAGCTCCTCCTAAAAGCACACCCATGCTTTCCTCTCCTCCATCCCCCATTCACACGCCACCACCACAATCACAAAGAACCACTCCAAGCACCTCCACCTTCACAGATTCTCAGCCCAGCCACCAACCAGTCCACCCCCATGGGCGGACCTCTGAAACCCATCCACACCCCCATCCTTCCTTCATCCGTTCCCTTTCCCGATCCTTGTCCCTTACCAAATCCCTTACCATACCCACCTCTCTCTCCCCAAACCCAGAGTCCTTCAGATCCGCTTTCACTGCCTCCCTCACCAGATCAACCACCCGACCCATCTGATTCTCCAGACCCACCAGCCTCACCAGATCTATCCCATCCTCCAGTTGTTCCACCACCACCTTCATATCTTCTTATGCAAACTTCTTCTTCTCCAACACAAAAGATCTCCACTCTGTTCTCCACCAACCATTCCCTTTCTTTGAGTGCACCGCCAAAGCCCACCACCACTCCTCATTCAGTCTTCTCTCCCAGCCTCTCAGATTTCATTCCACCATCCTCCTCTCTCCATGTTATAAGAAAACCACCGTGATCCACCGCATCCACCTTCTTCTATCTCAAGAATGGAGAGGATTGTGGACGGGAGGCTGACACAAGGAGGCGGTAATTTCTCCGACATAGTTTCACATCACACCGGAACGACATCATCGCCGATCATCACATGCCGAGATCGCTCGCCATCCTGCCATCAGAGGAATTCGGATCCGAATGACAGGGGGAAAGATAAGCTGGATCCAACACCAGGTCCGACACCAGATTCCAACCCAAAGAAGAAGAAGGATTCAGTTCGCTCTCTCTCGCCGCCGTCCTCAAGCATCCTTGCGGGTCGTGTGGTGAGAATTGCAAAGGCATTAGCACATGAAGATATTGACAAACTTGACCGACTTCATGTGCAAGAGGATCATTTTGAGGGAAGGCTCCAATATGATGATGAACTGAAGACTCCAAGCCCTTATCTTGTATCTCCTTCAGAAAGCCAAGGAACATATGTGCACTCCCAGGTGAAGGCTGTAAAGAAAGTTTTAGATGAAATGCAAAGGATTGAGGCTGATGTAGTCACAAACAACCAACGACTGAGAAGTTGGGTGAGAGTGAAAAGGTTTGATCATGCCACTAAAGTGTTTGATGAAATGCCCCTTAAGAGTTTTGTACCCTTTTCACCCATGATTTGTGGTTTTGCAAGCAATGGCTTCTGCAATGAATATCTTCAGTTGTTTTTGGGCATGCAGAGGTCTTGCATTCATCCCGATTCAATCACCTTTGTTGCAATGTATATCGATCCTTCAGGCTTGCTGTTTTTACGGACCATGGAGTTCAACCCCGGAGAAGTGAGGAAATATGGATTTGAACCCAAAGATTTTGAGGGAACTGCACTTGTGGATGCTTATGCTCGATATAGAAATGTGATTGATTCTTATACGGTGTTGGAAGAGATGAATAGCTCCAGTTTAGCTTCATCTCATGAAATGAATTTGGCAATTAGGCTCCATGACTTGTATGAGGAATTGCTGTTACTCTTAAATCAAATGCGGGTAATCAGGGTAATGTTAAATGCTATATCCATGCTGAAAACCAGCCACATTTGCATTGACAATGGATCAAGTGAGCTGTACACAGGTGAGCATGCATACATTGTTGGACTTAGTTCACCAGCCTCCATGAGGAATACAGTCATAGAGGTGAACTTGAGTATTGAAAATTCTGAGATGGAGATGTGTTTCTTCAGTAAGGTGAAGATCAACAGGTTCATTAATTGGACATTGATGAACATATTTTACTTGGAAATGGGAGGTACTGCAGGAGCTCGAGATGGTTTCTTTGAAATTACAGCTAATGGCGCTGGATCATTCTCACAATTCATGGAATTCTGTTGTACTTTTTCCAAGGGTCTTGACATGAAGAAAGACCAACATGATGCTATTTTCCCAGAAATAGAAAGAGGTCATGATGGGGAAATTTCTTCAGTTGTTGTTGAGCATGCAAAGGTTCTGCACTTATCCCAACTCAGTCATATGGATGCTCTGGAGCTTGTGATAACTGGGAAAAATACAAGTATAGAACACAGAGTAGGGGTGGATAAGATGGAGGTGGCTGATCACTTGATGGGTAATATCTCTCAAGCTTCTTCTTTGATGAAAGCATTGAACATGAGCCAAGCGTTGTTCTGTCTTCCTTATAATCTAACACCGGAGGAGCATACACTTGCTATCTTCATCAACATTGAAGCCCATCAGGCTGTCTGTGATGTTCTTTTCAGTGACGCAACAACCAGTGGCTTCAAAACTGATAATTCTCAGAGGGGACATACACGTGGGCCTGCCTTGCTTGCTTTCATACTTGGTGTGAAACAAATGACTTGCTGCGGTAACAGGAGGAAGATACTGCGTCGATTTCTCATTCACTGGTCGGGTCGCCCACCCGAAGGATCCACTTGGAGGTCCATTGAATCATTATGCGAGCGGTATCCAACCTTGCACCTTGAGGACAAGGTGCATTTGAAGAGTGGAGGAGTTGATACGACTCTACTAATGTTGCTTAACACGTGGAGG
The DNA here is from genome assembly GCA_026586065.1 of Dioscorea zingiberensis. Classification (NCBI taxonomy): domain Eukaryota; kingdom Viridiplantae; phylum Streptophyta; class Magnoliopsida; order Dioscoreales; family Dioscoreaceae; genus Dioscorea; species Dioscorea zingiberensis. The sequence continues at coordinate 65,047,714 of CM048819.1, read as the reverse complement.
AAAAGTGACCATCGGATCAACGTAGGAGTGAGGATATTATCATGCTTTAGTTTTGTAATAAAATACAACTATTGGTTGTTATGCCAGCCTTGCTTTGTGCTGTGAATCAGGGGTTAGTAGTTGCCTATATAAGGCTATTAGGTCTTCCTTTTGATAAGCATGTAATCAGTCAAGTGTTTTCCTTTCTCTCTGAAATATATTCATCATCTTCTCCCTACTTCCCTGTCTTCTTCTTCACCATTCTGGAGTGAGTACCCACTCGAAGTGGTACCTTATCCGATACCCCTACAACAAGGGTGTATCAGTGTGTGTGTGGGTGGGTGGGTGGGTGGGGGGGGATATGATTCAGCAAATCAGTAAATTCCAATTTAGGGTTGAAGAATAGACTTTCATTTGGTAACAGTCACCTTACACTCATGAATACTTGTGTTGGATAAACCCCTAAAATATCAATAGTTCAAACACCAAATCACAGATGTTAAGAATTCAAACCAAAACTACTCACAAGTTAAAGACAATCAAAAATAAAAAAAACTCACTAATTCACCATTAAATAAAAACATTGGCTTTTTCTCTCGGATTTCTTCAAACTGCCCCTAAATCGAACAAAAATCCAGAAAATAACCGAGAAAAAGTGAGGAAAGGAAATGCGACCTTGGACGTAGAAGCAATCCATATCGACATGGGCGATCACGCGGGCTGCCTGCGGAGCCGGCCGGGGGATCGGCATCTCCTCTTCTCTACCTCGCTGCTCCTCTCTCCCTCTCGCTTCACAGCCCCAATTCTTGGGATCAAACAAACCCGGTGGAACCGTGGAAAGTGAACCTCGAACTCCCGCGTTAGATATCGGATCCCGGTGGAGATCCTCCCGAATGATATCGGATCCGGACAATCCTCTTGGATCTTGATAACGGATTCGGGTCAGAGTACAAAGCTACAGGGAATTATTTTTTTCTTTTTTTTTATATAAACAATATTAATATAATATTTTTTTCATATGATAAAGTGTTTTATATTTCCTCGTACGTGACTACATGTGAAGAGAACTTCCTTGAAAAGTAACATGTGATGTAATCATACAAAAGAAGATGCCTCTCGGGAGTTTTTTTATTTATTTTTCCTTTCAAGTATTTAAATTATTATTTCTTATAAAAATAAATTATTTCCAAGAAATTTTGTGAAATTATAAATAGTTTATAATTTTATAAAATAAATCAAATAAAATATGTATCCAGAGAATGCAAAAGAAGAGACCATGAATTGTTCAAACCTCCAATTTCATGACAACCCCCATTAATATAAATTTGAAAAACTAAAATGGCAAAAAAAATATGGCTAAAATTAGATAAATTATGGAACCATCAAATAAAAATGAATATGATGAGACACAAAGAAATGCATATAAAAACATAAAGTTGAATTAATACAGTGGACGATAGAATAAAGAGGTTATTTCCCTAACTTGACCTTTTTACAATGTTTGGTTGTAAATATAATTTGACAAGCAACAATATAATGATAATTATCAATCAAATTGTTTTTATATTTTTTTTCTACATATTTATGTTAATTTTTTGAGAAAATTATCTATGTATCTCCGAAAACTATCTTAATTATGTAAATACTTTTAAAAAACCATAGTTGGAGGGGGTCCTCCTAAATTTCTCATTGATTGAGTATACATTTCAGAGAAAATTTATTAACCGTTATTAATCTAAAAATCTTAACTACGGTTAAATGTAAACCATGGAATATAAAAAGACCTCTTTTACCTCTAAAAAATATTTCAATTATTCTAAATTTTAAATTTTTAAGAAGTATATTTATAAATTTATACTCAAATAATTATTCAAGTGTATTTTTTCAAAAGGTACAATGGTTTTTAACAGATGTCACATCGATATTTTTTCAGAGATATACCTGTTAAACAAATTTTTTATTTTTATTTTTCTTGAACAATTATGATTTACAAAGACTTAATATGGAAGGGGGAAAAAAAAAGAGAGATCATTCCCTTGAGTGGGTCACAAGTTGAACAGAGAACGTGGAACCCCCTCACTCTCCTTTCAATTTCTCTCACAAGAAGCAAGCACATATACCAAAACTAATCCCAAGAAAAAAAAGAAGCCTTGCAATTGCAAACTGATCATATATCCTCCCACTGGCCCGCAGAAATCATAACCAAACTATAAACAATCTCTTTCCTGTTCTCCACTGATCAATCCTTCCTGCAAAGCTGGGCAGATGAAAAAGAAGGGAGGCAAAAGAATCACAAATAAAGCTCAGTGTTCCTGCTTTACTGCCGACCTCTACATCCTCTTTTCAATGCCCATCTCAAAGCTCTCAAACTCAAACCTCCCTATAACTACCCAAATCCCCCATGCATTGCCATTCATTCAGGAACATCCATCATGGAGCCAAGAGATGTATGCTTGGGACTTCTCTACCTTCTTCTCTTTCTCTCCACAGCTACCAACTTTCCCATTCACTCTGGTATATATATATGTCACACATTTATTTATCTTGTTAAAATTATTTCTAAGTATGTCTTCACTTTCAGAGGCAAGAAGACACAAGAACAACAAGCAAATGAAGGCATTGATACACTTTGAAGCTGAAGCCTACTCATCCTCAGACCCTTACAGTAACTCACTACCTCCTTTTGAAGATCTCATGGGACCTTCATCATCTCATGAAAACATTAACTCTCCATTCTGTGTATATCCTCCTTCAGCTCCATCACCACCTTCTACTTCTCTTCAACCTCCATCACCAGAATCAATCCACAAACCACCTCCAGGCACACCGGAGCAATACAAACCAAGCCCACCGGTATACTACAGAAGTCCGCCGGAGTTTGTTCCAGGAACTCCAGTCTTTCTACCACCCATAGTGTACCCTCCACCTTCAGTGCCACCGCCGCCTTATCACGGCACAACACCGGCGTTGTGGTGTGTTGCTAAGCCAACAGTGCCGGATCCTATCATCCAAGAAGCCATGAATTATGCTTGTGGCTCTGGAGCTGACTGTGCTGCTATACAGCCTAATGGTGTTTGCTTCCAGCCTGATACTTTGATCTCTCATGCCTCCTTTGCATTCAATAGCTACTGGCAAAGGACCAAGGTGGCTGGAGGAACTTGTGATTTTGGTGATGTTGCCATGCTGATCACTAGAGATCCAAGTAAGCTTAATTGATTTACTGCATTCTTTTTCTGCAGCATTGCATGTCTTTGAGTTGATTTCTAATGTTATATATGCTTTTTCATTCTTTTGTTAATTACCAGGTTTTAATGGGTGCCATTTCATCTATAGCTGAGTTGGAGAAGAATAGTTTTTCACTTAATTAATAAGTCTTGTATAATCTACTTTTTGCTTTTTATTCTTATTCTTTCATATTCGTTGTGGTAGATATATAATTAAACTGTAATCTGAACAGAAGTGAGAATTTAATCTTGGTTGTTGTATATTGTTTTTCAGAAAGTGGATAGAATTATCACATTATTTATTAAGAATTATATTGAGGCCCATTACAAACAGTCTCAAACATGAATGGCGAAATTAGTACATAGTTTGATACAGTGCCATATTTTTGGCTGGGTAGTGGTTGGTGGCTTAGGTTTTCTCCTGGTCTGGGGTCGTCTCGTCCTCAAAGGCTTCGTCTCCCCGCCGAAAGAGATGGAGTGTACGGGAGTAGTGGTGGTTGTATATTGGTTGTAATATAGTGATAAAGTGAATTATATTTTAAAAGTTTTCAATAAAATTTATTTTTTATTTACACGTATCCATCATTGAGTGGATAAATTTGGTGTTTGGTGAATATGGGATCACAGCCAAAGACTCTCCTTTCATCATCCACAACGGCCATTAGAGAACACACTTGCAACTCCCGCCATTAACGCGAAGGTCAGCCAACCTTCAACCATGGCCTCCACTCTCATTCTCTCCCCGCCCTCCCTTCACTCCTCCCTCATCACGCTTCTATCCAAACCCCTCCGGCCACCTCGTCCGACAGGAGACCACTCCCCACCCCGTCGACATGGACCGAGACCCTCCGCTCCCACGCCCGCTCCAACTCCTTCTACGAAGCCCTCTCCACCTTTGTGTCAATGACCTCAGCTGGGGTCTCTCCCGACCACTTCGCCTTTCCCGCCGCTCTCAAGGCCGCCGCCGGCCTGAAGGTCCTGGACGCCGGCCGCCAGCTCCACGCCGCCGTTGTTAAGTCCGGATACCAATCGTCCCCAGTCACTGTTGCTAACACCGTTCTGACAATGTATGCTAAGTGTGATGACATTGGAAGTGCCTTCAAGGTGTTTGACAGAATGCCTGAGAGAGATCAAGTCTCGTGGAATTCGATGGTCGCCACGCTTTGCATGTTTGAGGAGTGGGAGCTCGCTCTTGAGGCTTTTAGGATGATGCAGGAGGATGGTTTGAATCCGAGTTCTTTCACTCTCGTCAGTGTTGCGCAGGCGTGCTCGAATTTGAGCAAAAGTGAAGGGTTGAGGCTGGGGAAGCAAGTGCATGGATATGGCTTGCGAACTGGATTTTATACTGACGGGAGGACATTCACGTATAACGCATTGGTGGCAATGTATGCGAAATTAGGGAAGGTGTCTGATTCGGTGGCTCTGTTTCATCGGTTTGACTACAGAGATATAGTGACCTGGAATACAATGATTAGCTCTCTTGCTCAAAATGTTCAAGATGAAGAGTCCTTGGCTCTTGTGTGCCAAATGGTGCTCTCTGGCATCAAGCCTGATGGAGTTACACTGTCGGCGTTCTCCCAGCTTGTTCCCGCTTTGGAGATGTTCAGTACCGGAGAGAAATTCAAGAGTCTCCAATGAGGAACGATGATCTCTTTGAGAACTCCTTTGCTGCATGTGCACTGGTGGACATGTATTGCAATTTTGGGAAAGTTGATGAGGGCCGACATGTGTTCGATCGGGTTTCGGAGAGGAGGATTGGTATTTGGAATGCTATGATTTCTGGCTATGCACAAAATGGGCTCTATGAAGAAGCACTAGATCTCTTTATTGAGGTGGAGACAATTGCTGGTTTAACCCCAAATGCCACCACTTTAGCAAGTGCACTTCCTGCTTGTGTGTGCTCTGAAGTGTTCTCCTGTAAAGAGAGCATCCATGGTTATGTGGTGAAGAGAGGGTTGGGATGTGACAAGTATGTGCAGAATGCTCTCATGGATATGTATTTTAGAGTGGGGAAAATAGAGGTCTCTCGCAGGATCTTTAATGGCATGGAGGCTAGAGATTTGGTTTCATGGAATACCATGATAACAGGTTGTATCATCACTGGCCATTTCAGTGAAGCATTTCAGCTGTTGAGCCAGATGCAAAGAACAAGAAATACAGATGAAGAACAAGACATGGATGCAATAGTGAACACCAATTATAAACCAAATAACATCTCTCTCATTACAGTTCTTCCTGCTTGTGCTACTCTTGCAGCCCTTGCTAAGGGAAAAGAGATACATGCTTATGCAGTCCGAAATTCATTAGCTTCAGATGTTGCTGTTGGGAGTGCTCTCGTCGACATGTATGCAAAATGTGGTTGCTTAACCTTATCAAGAAGAGTGTTCGACAGGATGGCCAAACGGAATGTTATCACCTGGAATGTACTGATTATGGCTTATGGGATGAATGGCCAGGGGGAGGAAGCACTAAGGCTTTTCAAGATAGGGTGGTTAGGGGAGAAGCAAAGGCAAATGAAGTAACATTCATTGCAGTCTTTGCAGCATGCAGCCATTCAGGGATGGTGAACCAGGGGGTTGAACTTTTCCACAGGATGAGAAAGGATCATGGAGTTGAGCCAACACCAGACCACTATGCTTGTGTTGTCGATTTGCTTGGTCGAGCAGGGAAATTGGAGGAAGCATACCATCTCATTACTACAATGAAACCCGGGACACAGCAAGCTGAGGTATGGAGTAGCCTGTTAGGTTCTTGCCGTACTCACGGAGATGTGGAACTAGGAGAAACAGCTGCCAACCATCTCTTCCAACTAGAGCCAAATGTAGCCAGCCACTATGTACTCCTTTCAAACATCTATGCAGCTGCAGGGTTGTGGGACAAGGCAACGGAAATCAGGAAGAAAATGAAGGAACTAGGTGTGAAGAAGGAGCCTGGTTGCAGTTGGATTGAAGTTGGTGACCAAGTCCACCAATTCAGAGCAGGGGATTCCTTGCATCCACAGTGTGCGCGACTTCATTCATTCCTTGAGAAACTATGGAGTAGAATGAGGAAAGAAGGCTATGTTCCTGATACTTCCTGTGTCCTCCACAATGTGGATGAGGATGAGAAGGAGCTCATCTTGTGCGGCCACAGTGAGAAGTTGGCAATAGCTTTTGGTATACTGAACACTCCCCCGGGGACTCCCATTAGAGTTGCCAAAAACCTCAGGGTGTGCAATGACTGTCACACAGCCTCCAAATACATTTCCAAGATTGAAGGGAGAGAGATCATTTTAAGAGATATCAGGAGGTTCCACCATTTCAGAAATGGATTCTGCTCTTGTGGAGATTACTGGTAACTGTTACAATGAGTTCAATTCATTTTTAAGGATGTGCAAGTTCATTGTTATCATGGAATCAATCCACCATTGTTATGAACGAGCATTAATCTGTTCATGAGATTCATGCTCTGTTTCTTGAGACCCTGCTTGTAACTACAATGAAACAACTCATGTTCAAGGATCTTAGTTTACATTATTGTCAAGAAATCAATAGAACATTGATCTGTTTGTTGAGATTCATGCTTCGTTTACTGAGGCTCTCTGTTTGCACTCTTCCTCCTCCAAAGTGTCAGTGATCTTTCCTCCCTGGTCTCCGGCAAGCAACACACAAGCAACCCACAACATCCAATCACAATGCCAAACCACGACAAAGCGTCACACCTCCTCCACCCTCCTTCCTCCCGGCCACCACCGGCATCGGCACCCACACACCTCCAAACACCACCGCTGCCTCACCATTGGCAGCCGAAGTTCCTCACACTCGTCGGAAACAACTCTATACTATATATCAAGACCACATTGCACGCGGTGCATGTATTTGAAGAATGACACCACCTCCGCGGCCAACCTCCACCTCCCTCCATGAAAACACAAATTATGCTACAAACTCCACCAATGGAGGTAAACACCAAAGAACAAGCTCCTCCTGTTCAACCTCTCTATCGGCACAAAGCGTGATCAGAGTCATTTGGTAGTTCAGCCAATGCATTGATTGCTACACTGAAGTAGATGTTACTTCCTAAGTTTCCTACTCCTAATGGCATTCCATAATAAGACATTCCAATCCCAAAGCCGATTATCATCACCAAAATTTTGTGAGAAGATGAGCCCATACTACGGGGCCCTATACGGAGCCGTATGGGGCTACCTGTGCCGTATAAAGCGGCCGGGGAAGTGTATGCGGGCCCATATATGGGTCGTCTGGACAATCTGAGCTTGTATCACGGGCCGTATCACGGGCCTGTATGAGGTGACCAGCAGGCATACGGGCACAGTATACGGCCCATATATCGAGACCGTATGGAGGGAGCCGAGGAGTATCACAGGGACGCGCATACGGGCCATATCTGAGCCCGTGATAGGAGTAAGTATAAAAGCGTCTACTGCGGTGAAGACCTAATCCGAAATCATCTCAAATTTGGGGCCAGAGCTGAGGGCTTGGTGGGCTTGTAGAGAAGAGGAGACACTTGAAGAAGCATCAATCAAGAAGGGAGAAGGTGGAGATCAACTTGAAAGCTCGAGGAGAGTGCATAGTGAGTTGTTCTTGTATTTCCTTTTGGTGTTGCACCTTTGTATGAGTGTTGTTTCTTCTTGATCTGAGCTTGAGTCTTGTTCAAGCCTCGGAGGTACTCATATCTAGTGGATTCCCATTCCCAGGGAGACGTGGTAGGCGTAGGCAAGTCTTGCGAACTCCATTATATCTTGTGTAGTTGTGTGTGATTGTTTTCTCTATCTTGCCCTAGTTGTGCATGTGTGTTTGGAGATATTCTTTGACAGGGTGTTCGAGCTTGGTTGTGTGCGTGATTGGACTTCCGCAGAGGGTTGAATTGTAGGTTCTTCCCCCAACAATTGGTATCAAAGCTGTTGGTTTTCAGCTTGGGCAATCTGTGCACACAAGGTGTTCGACGGAATTCTTGAAAGATGTCTTCAACCGGTAATGCCAAGGTTGGGAAGTATGAGATTGAGAAGTTCAATGGGAAGAATGATTTCTCTTATTGGAAGATGCAAATGAAGAATTTGTTGATATCACAAAGACTACACAAGGCGCTTTTGGGGAAGGAGAAGAAGCCGAAGGATATGAGCGATGAGGATTGGGATGATCTTGACATGGAGGCACGCTTGTGAGCAATTATGCTATGCTTGGATAGAGATGTCGCCTTCTTGGTTAATGATGAGGAGAGGCGGCGATTATTGTGGTTGAAATTGGAGTCCAATTTCATGACCAAGACCTTGACAAATCGCATCTACTTGAAGACCAAGTTGTATACTTGCAAGATGGAGGAGGGTACCTCGATTGAGACCACATAAACAAGTTTGAGAGGATAATTTGAGCTTGAAGGATGTGGATGTCAAAGTAGATGGCGAGGATCAAGCCATATTGTTGCTACTTTCTTTGCCGCATTCATTTGAGAATTTAGTACAAACATTGATGCTTGTGGGTGACACACTCTCCATGGATGAAGTCCGACATCTTTGTTATCCGATGATCTTGAGGAAGTTGGCTACTAGTGGAAGAGTTGACAATGAGCAAGCACAAGGGTTGATTATACGGGGAAGGTCAAATGAAAGGGGAAAAGGGCAAAGAGGCAAGTCAAGATCAAAATCAAGACCTACCGCGAAGGTGATATGTTACAATTGCGGAGAGCAAGGGCATTTCAAGGCCGATTGTACCAACAATAAAGTTAATTGGAGGAAGAAGAACAACAACAAGGGAAAGACGATCAAGCAAGAAGAAGCAAGTTTTGCTTCGGAAGGGGAAATAGAAACAGATGAATGCTACAATGTGAGTCAAGGTGGGGAGATCTCCGGGAAGTGGATACTCGATTCGGGTTGTTCACATCACATGTGTCCAAATAGGAAGTGGTTTGCTACCTATGAGAGCATTGATGGTGGTACTGTGTTGATGGGCAATGATCATGCTTGCAAGACAGTTGGCCTAGGTTCAATCAAAATCAAGATGCATGATGGGATGATCAGGACCTTGACGGATGTACGGCATGTCCCCGACTTGAGGAAGAATTTGATTTCTCTTGGTGCTTTAGATTCCGGTGGTTGCAAGATAGTGGCCGAGAAGGGAGTTCTAAAAGTTGTTCGTGGTTCCTTAGTTGCGATGAAGGGTATTCATCATGGAAACTTGTATGCTTTGTTGGGTACAACGGATGGTAGTAATGCTTCAGTTGGGATCTCGTGGAGGCGTAAAACCCATCGATTGCACTAAACTTTGGCATTTGCGGCTAGGGCACATGTCGGAAAAGGGTCTATCTTTGCTTTCGGGAAGGAAGGTTTCTTTGAAGAACATGAAAAAGCCTTGCATGGAGTTTTGCGAGCATTGTGTGTATGGAAAAGCACACGAGTCAAGTTAAGCCACAAGCAAACACAAGAGCAGAGGGGTACTAGACTATGTGCATACAGATGTATGGGGACCGTCCAAGGTTGCTTCAAAGGGAGGTTCCAGATATTTTGTCTCATTTGTTGATGATTATTCTAGATATGCTTGGGTATATTTTCTTAAGCATAAGAATGAAGTATTTGAGACATTCAAGCGGTGGAGAGCAATGGTTGAAAACAGGACTGGGAGGAAGGTGAAGACAGTGAGGTCAGATAATGGTACTGAGTACACTGAGGGGGCCTTCAAGAAGTTCTGTGATCAGGAGGGCATTGTTAAATATTGGGCGATCGAGAGATACACCACAGCAGAATGGGGTCGCAGAGAGACTGAACCGCACATTGCTTGAGAGATCAAGATGTATGAGATCCAATTCTGGTATGGGCAAGGAATGGTGGGCAGAGTCAGTTGCTACAGCTTGCTACATAGTGAACAGGGCTCCACATTCCACCTTGGATGGTGATACGCCATATCGGCGATGGTCAGGGGAACATGCAGATTATGATGAGTTGAGAATCTTTGGTTGCACAGCTTATTATCATGTCAAGGAAAATAAGCTTGATCCTAGAGCCAAGAAGGCACTCTTCTTGGGGTATGCTAAGGGTGTGAAAGGCTACCGCCTTTGGTGCTTGGAAGATTCAAAGTTTGTAATCAGCAGGGATGTTACCTTTGATGAGAATTCCATATTAGCCTTGCCAAAGGCTATGATGCCCAATGATGGTGTTGATGATGAGTTGACCACCAATACTCAAGTGGTGGAGATGGATGGATCTGTAGACCAACCAGGTCCTAGTCATGCTCAAGAGGAAGCTCAGGGAAATACTCAGGATGAGGATGATGATGAGCTTGAACTTGAGGAGTTCCAGGAGGACAGTACACAGGAACCACAGCAACAACAGGCAGAGTCTTTGGCTACCACTAGGCCAAAGAGACAAATTAAACAAGTTCAGAAGTTCGGGTTTGATGAACCTTTGAAACATTATGGGCAGGCAAATCTGGTTGAGTATGCTCTCTCGGTGGAGGATGATGAGCCGGTCACCTTCAAGCAAGCTATTAGAGATTCAAATAGCGAGAGATGGTTGGTTGCAATGGAGGAGGAGATGGAGTCTCTTCAGAAGAACCAAACTTGGGAAGTTGTCCCATTGCCTGTGGGGAAACATGCTATAGGTTGCAAGTGGGTGTACAAGAAGAAGGAAGATTTATCTGAGTCAAGTGGTACAAGGTACAAGGCCAGGCTAGTGGCTAAGGGTTTTGCACAGAAAGAAGGGGTGGACTACAATGAGATTTTCTCGCCGGTGGTGAAGCACACTTCTATCCGTGTATTGTTGAGTTTAGTAGCTCATGGTGATCTTGAGCTGGAACAACTTGATGTTAAGACGGCCTTCTTGCACGGTGACTTGGATGAAGAAATCTATATGCATCAACCAGAGGGGTACAAAGTTGAGGGAAAGGAGAATCATGTATGTCGCTTGAGGAAGTCACTATATGGTGCAGCGCGATGCCTCGGCGAGTGGTACAAGCGCTTTGATTCCTTCATGCTCAAGAATAGCTACTCCAGTAAAATGCGATTGTTGTGTTTATTTTCGACAACTTCGTGGTGATGCATTTATCTATCTCTTGTTGTATGTGGATGATATGCTCATTGCTTGTAAGAGCAAGGTGGAGATAGATAAGTTGAAGTCTCAACTTGGGAAGGAGTTTGAGATGAAGGACATGGGGACAGCTAAGAAGATCCTTGGTATAGAGATCAGGAGAGAGAGGACAAACCGAAGTTTATTCTTGAATCAGAAGGGTTATCTTGAGAGAGTAATAGCTCGGTTTGGGATGCAAGATGCAAAGCCAGTGGTGACTCCATTGGCTCTACACTTCAGACTCTCTGGTCAGTCATCACCTACTACAGCTGAGGAAAAGGAGCAGATGGCTCGAGTTCCATATGCCTGTGCAGTAGGGAGTTTGATGTATGCGATGAGTACATGCGGCTCCCCGACATTTCCACGTGCGCTAGTGTGGTCAGCAGATTTATGGCAAATCCAGGACGGCCTCATTGGGAAGCTGTGAAATGGATATTGAGGTACTTGAAGGGTACCACTGATATTGGTTTGTGCTTTGGTGGAGGATCATGTCAGTTGAGTGGGTTTGTGGACTCAGATTATGCTAGTGATCTTGGCGGTGATCTACTACTGGTTATGTATTCAAGATATATGGTGCACCAGTTAGTTGGAGATCGATGCTACAAGCCACAGTTGCTTTATCTACTACTGAGGCCGAGTATATGGCTATGTCAGAAGGAGTGAAGGAAGCTTTGTGGTTATGGGGCTTGTTGGATGATCTGGGGATTGAGCAGGATGCAGTGGACTTGGGATGTGACAGTCAGAGTGCGATTCACTTGGCTAAGAATCAAGTTCACCATGCTCGCACCAAGCATATTGATGTCCGGTATCACTTTGTGCGAGATGTCATTGAAGAAGGCTCTATTTCTTTGTTGAAGGTGCACACTAGTGACAATCCTGCAGACATGTTCACCAAGGTAGTACCAAGGAGCAAGTTCCAACATTGCTTGGACTTGCTCAATGTTAGCAAATGCTAATGAGGGGCATTTTGGGGTTGGGAATCAACTATATGAGTATGTGCTATCCTGTTGGTCTTTCTCATGATGAGGTATACATGTTTCGTTCCACATTTGGAGTCAAATGAGAAACAAGGTGGAGAATTGTGAGAAGATGAGCCCATACGGGGCCCCATACGGGCCATATGGGGCTACCACAAGCCGTATAAAGTAGCCAGGGAAGTGTACGGGCCCATATATGGGTCGTACAGACAATACGGGCTTGTGTACGGGCTGTATACGGGCCTGTATGAAGTGACCAGCAGGGTATACGGCCCGTATATCAGACCGTATGGAGGGACCTGAGGATATACAGGACGCCTCTGGGCCGTATCACGGGCCCGTATAGAATGAAAGTATAAAAGCGTCTCTGTTGCGGCTGAAGACCTAATCCGAAATCATCTCAAATTTGGGGCCAGAGCTGAGGGCTTGGTGGGCTTGTAGAGAAGAGGAGACACTTGAAGAAGCATCAATCAAGAAGGGAGAAGGTGGAGATCAACTTGAAAGCTCAAGGAGAGTGCATAGTGAGTTGTTCTTGTATTTCTTTTGGTGTTGCATCTTTGTATGAGTGTTGTTTCTTCTTGATACGAGCTTGAGTCTTGTTCAAGCCTCGGAGGTACTCATATCTAGTGGATTCCCTGTTCCCCGCCCCCGTGGAGACGTAGGCAAGGTGCCGAACTCCACGTATATCTTGTGTAGTTGTGTGTGATTGTTTTCTCTATCTTGCCCTAGTTGTGCATGTGTGTTTGGAGATAATCTTTGACAGGGTGTTCAAGCTTGGTTGTGTGTGTGATTGGACTTCCGCAGAGGGTTGAATTGTAGGTTCTCCCCCAACAAAGGCCAACCTTCTTAAAGCCCATTTCTTCTCCAAGAGCATCCTCAAAGCTGAAAACACATCTCCAATATTGTTCCTCTCCTCTTCTACTCCAACCATAGAAGAGATTCCATTACAATTAGACAACTCCATGGTTCCAGGTGTTCCAAGAGCTTCTTCTCTCCTCCCTCTCACAAGAAGCCATCTTGGAGACTCTGGGATCACAAAGTAAACCAAGACAGAGTAAAAGAAACATGGAATGGAGATGAACAAGTATAGAACCCTCAATGAAAGTTCTCTAGCAATGTAAGCAATAACAGAAAGTGACAAGAAGCCAAAAGTGAAGCAAAAGAAGCTGATGATACTAACCACGCCTCCATCTCTTCCCAACTAACTCCGGCGCTAAGACCCGGTCACGGTTATGCGGTATGTAGATCTTGCAAACCCACAAATGAATCTCAAAGCGAGTAGATCCATACATTGGGAGAAGCGGCGGTGAGAACTCCACTCAAAGACATGATCAACGTTGTCAAGAAGAGCACCTTCTTCCCACCAAACCAAGAGTCACCTAGCGGTGCAAGTAAAACCCCGTGAGACAACCCAAAGTAAGCGGAATCTTAGGAAGGCGGTCATGGTTGTCGATGAGCATTCTAAGTCCCATTCGATATTTTGGGACGTGTGTTTTGGGTAGTCCCATGTCCATGACTCGGCAAAGCGTGTCTGGTGGTGAGTGCGTCTGAGATCAATGTGGAGTTAGTGCGGTGCCAAGAAGGCTTTGCGCGCTCGGTGAAAGGCCAGCGAAGGTTTGTTGAGCATCAAACGCCCATGCCAAGGAGATGAAGAATGCTTGCAAGAGTTGGGATGAGTCCATGATCTCGTCCATGGTGGTAGCTTGGTGAAGTTGGCCGTTATTGTCCGACATCTCTCACTCACTTAAACAAACACAAACAATTTGCTTCTTGTTCAGGTGGAGGAATGCGTTAGAGAGGTGGACTTAATTTGCAAGTGGCTATACAAGTATGAGTGAATGATGAATTTGAATTATTAAACTTCATGTGTGAGAGTGAATGATGAATTTTGCAATTCAGATTTTGTGTTCTGAGGAGGATGGGTTGGAAGCTTATGGATAAAATTAAGAACAATATTATTTGGTGAAAAAAGGCGGCTCCTTTCTCTAGCTAGGCTATTGGATTATTTTATTCCTCACATCTATCGTGAAAATTTGTTGGAACTTCTTCTAGTGGAGTATAATTAACAACAAACACTTCAATAGCCCATGTTAGTCCATGTTAGCCCAATGGTGGTGGAAATTTTTTTTTAAGAGGGTGATACACAGCTTGAAGATCCTCAAGTATACTTACTACAAAAGATTGTTCATAGACCCCACCGACTAGCCCAAACAAGAACATCTTTCTTCTTGAGAGTATATCCCAAGCGTCGTGTTGCCTCTGCGATAAGCGAAAATGAATCCATTTACCTATGCTTACATTTGGGATAAAGGTCCAAGACCAAGTGGGCCGATCAAAATGAGTTGTCGGCCGAGTGATCCAAGGCATAAGCAGTTGGCCAAGAAGGTTGACCGAGATGCGAAGCTCTGAGATGCAGTTGAGAGTCAGTCAAGTGAGTCGAGCATTAACGCTTGGCGGAATATAGGCAGATTGACCGATAGCACACTCTGGCTGAGGAAACCAATGCTCGGTAGAGTGTGCAAAGGCCGAGTAGATTAAAGCTCGGCAAAGAGTCCGAGTTCCGAGGTCCAAGGTAGAGAGAGACAAGATTGTGATTTACTGAGGATCAGAGAACTTGATCTGAAGAGCTCATGGAACTGATCCCGAGGCAAGGAATCTTGGGATTTATTAAAGGTGTCTTGAACCAGAAAGTACAACATGGCAAGTAAGACGAAGTGACAATTGAGTGTCTCCCAAAAAATGGTGCTTTGGAAATCCTACCAATGTAGTAGAAAAGAAGATGAAACACTGTGGAGATAGTGATATAGAATTTGGAAGATCAAGAGATAGAACTATGGGGGCATGGTGAGGGACTGGTGGTGACAACAAACCTAGACGAGAGAGGGCGCCTTCATCCTATCTAAGAAAATCTCCTTCCTAAGGGACAAGCTGAAACATTGGTAGAAGGAACAATAGGCCACACAAGCCAGCAACAAGAAGACCCTCTTGGAGGATATAAACCACCTGGCTATTATCAAGGAGGAACGGACACTCAACACGGAGGAAGGTAGGGAGGAGGAAACAAAAAGGCTGGAATATGAGAAACTCATCCGTGAAGAGGAGTCATCTTGGAAACAAAAATCAAGAATCAATTAGTTGCAACTTGGCAACAGAAACACAACTTTTTTCATGCAGTCACAAACCAGAGAAGAAATAGGAATTGGATCCATAACCTAAAGGTGGATGAAAGCACACTCACTGGGTAACCAGAAATCCATGAAGCAATAATGACACACTACCTGGGGCTCTTTAGGGAAGAACGGGCGTTGAGGTACGAAACCTCCTAGGAACGATTGTTCAGACACAAAGAGCACATAAATTTAGATGACTTGGAGAACCCCTTCACTGAAGAGGAAGTCAAATTAGAAATTAGAGGACTGGGCGCTGAGAAAGCACCGGGGTTGGATGGTTTCCTTATGGCCTTTTATCAACACAACTGGGAAACTATCGGAGGAGACATAATGAAGATGTTTAATGACTTACACCAGGGAAGGGCAAATCTGGAAAGGATAAACTGGGCACACATCCTATTGATACCCAAGAATGACATGTCATCTTCTCTCAATGACTATAGGCCCATCAGCCTACTAAATTGCTCTACCAAAATCATATCCAAGGTTCTATCAAACCATTTAAGTATGGTAATTGATGGCTTGGTGGATGAGGCACAACGGCTTTCATTAAGGGTAGGATGATCCATGACAACATTGTTACAACAGAATAACTAATACATCTAATGAAACATGGCAACACAAATGGGATTGTAGTCAAAGTTGATTTTGAGAAAGCTTTTGACAAAGTGGATTAGGGCTTCTTGCGGGACATTCTCAAAGAAAGAGGTTTTGGACCAAAATGGATTGCATGGATTTAGGCTCTTCTATCATCATCAAAATCCAAATTCCTTCCTCCACCGGGTACGTGCGACACATGGGAGGGTTACACCATGGGGACCCACTTTCCCCACTTCTATTTGGTTTGGTCACTGACGTCCTTGCAACAATGTTTAATGAAGCGACCAGGTCAGGCACTTTCAAGGGGGTCCAGATAGGAAATAATCAAGAAGATAACATCATCACACTTCAATACGTTGATGACCCGCTAGTTTTCTGCACGGGTGATATTGCACACTTCAGAACTATAAAGCTTATTTTCTACCTCTTTGAAGGTCTTTTGGGACTCAGAATCAACTTTCACCAAAGCGCAATTGTTGGAATTAAATCACGAGTAGAAACCCAACAAATCGCGCAAGTCCTAGATTGTCTAGTCACTACCTTACCAATCTAGTATCTGGGGATAATGATCACTGGAGGGCCACACAAAAAGGAAGATTGGGTGGGGTTGATCACGAAGATCAAAACAAGATTAGCTCTTGGAAAGGGCACTTCTTGTCTATGGTGAGTCGCGTCTCACAATGATTAATGAAGTACTGACAAACATTCTTATACACTGGATATCAATATACAAATTACAGGTATGGGTCTCACACAAAATTGAGGCTATAAGAAGAGACTTTCTCTGGACAGAGGCAGATGGAGATTCACACACTTATCCCCTGATCAACTAGAGACGACTATGCCAGCCAAAGGAATAGGGAGGTTGGAATTTGAACATTGGGAGTTCAATGCAACACTAATTTGGAAATGGTGGTGGAGACTCCTTAATGGGGAGGTAAGGATATGTCATAAAATCATTACACATGCCTACTTTAGAAGAGGTTGCATAAATTAAGCCTTTGGAAGGCTCCGAGCATAGGCATCCTTCTTCTAGAAAGGAATATGTCAAGAACAGGTAGCGGTCACGCACAACATTATGACTCAATCCGAAAATAGGTGCTCTACAAATATGTGGTTGGACAAGTGGATTGAGGGACACTCACCCCAGGATCGCTTCATGACACTGCAACCCTTAATTCTGAGATGCAACATCACTATTGTCAGGCTCGAAGTGGGTCATTCCTTTGCTAAGGCGAGGCCTTTATCTCAAAGAGAAGCCGATGAGTACCATACACTCCTCCAATATCTGAATCAGATCTCGGGAACTGGTGACATCCATAGGACTTGGCAACTAACTGCAACAACAAATTTTATAGTCAAGTCCTTATATTTATTTAGGATTGATGGTGGAACCCGATCTGACCTAAGGATGAGTTTCTGGAAGCACCCCTGCCCCTTAAAGATTAAGCTTTTCACATGACTCTCCTGTGAAGGCCGAATTCTCACTTTAGACAACCTTCACAGAAGGAACTGGAGATGCAGTCGGCTTGCATGCTACATATGTAATACTGAGGATGAAACGATTACACACCTCTTCTACAATACCCCTGGAAAGAAGAATTTGGGAGAATTATAGGAGTCTCTTCAATATTCTCATAACCCCCAATTACACTGAAGGAATCAGTGATCTCATGTCCTCCCTGGTCCGGGTGCCCAAGAAGCTGAAAAGGGGATGGGAGTTGTTGATGATGGCAATCATCTGGAAGAAGGAGCCTAGTTGCAGTTGCTGAACCACGTAAATCTTGTGTTGTGCGTTGTTGTGCTTGCTTGTTGTTTGCAGGGTGCTTGGTTGTTGATTTAGCAACCTCCATCGATCATTCCGTTGTGCTGGGAAGACTTGAGGAACTGCAAGGTTGCTGTTCCGGTGTAGAGTATTCAGTCCGAAGCAGAAGACAGAAGAGTTGGCCTACCAAAGAGTGAAGACCGAAGCGGTTTCACTAGGTGCCGAAGAGAAGAATCCTACTCGGATTCTATCCTGCCAGCAGAGCTACTCTGCTTATTTCCCAACAGTGTTGTCCCTTGCAATAAACTATTTTTAATCTAAATAAACTGTTTATACGTAGTAATCTGAAGACCAGGTCAAATTTAGAATATAAATAAATAAAATGGGCGTATAAGTTTGTCATTGTCCCAAGTCTTGTGTTTTTGGTTTTATAGAAGTTGTCTGTTTATGTATTATGGATTCCAAGTCTAGAGTCTTGTCTTGTGTCTTTGTTTTCTTAGTTAATTTTTTTCAATGAATTTATTTTAGAGCAAATAATTGACTTTTCTTGGTGGTGGAAACAGGCAAGAAATATCAGGTTGAGAAATTTAAGCTTAATTATCAGGACTTGGATTCACTAGCATAGTTGATTGGATACAGTCAGGTAAACCAGACTTTTCATTGACCTCAAATGTAGTTTTCCTAAACTTGTTCTTTATTTTGAAAAGTTCAAAAAATTAAATCATTTTTTAGATTTAATACGTGAATCTAGTCTCAAGTTTCATGTTAAAAACATTAGAAAGCAGAACCAAATCTTTCTTAACATTTTCTAAGCAAATTTACAATGTAAAGAGCACAAGAAAATGGCCCTTTAACTCTAAAAACACATACAAACACACATGTTTCAGGGCTTATGATCATAAGCATCACCAACTGAAACTAATTGATTCAAAGTGGAGAGTATTAGCAAGACCAGATGAGCAAATCCTTGCAACCTCATGATGCAACTCCAACATCTCTATACCATGATAATTAATTTGAACATAGAGAACAATAGCTCTGATGTCATATGAAAAAGTAAACAAATACGAGCTAATTAATACATCTAATAATGATCTTAAAAGGACAAGCTTTAGGAAATTACTGCAAGAACAGTTCAACCGTTATCTGCCTAAGAATTGTTCCACGGAACACGGAACAGAAGACAACTCAAATTTCCAACCAAAGAAAAGTAAAACCATCACTCAATCCATCGACTTTCTAATTATAACCTTAATAATAAGTATTTTCATTCATTTATTTATTTTTTTTAGAAAAAATAAGCATTTTCAACTATATAATGCCACTAGAAGCACATTTAGTTTTCTTGTCATAGAAACAATATGTTTCCACACAGCCCTCTGCCCCTCCTCCCTTGCTTGCTGTTTCTACTACTCACCACCACCACATCTTCCTCTTCCTCCTCCAGCATCATCCCCTACGCCACCCGCAACACTTCCTCTTCCTCCTCCGGCAACACCCTCTACGTCACCAGCAACACTTCCTCTTCCTCCTCCAGCAACACCCCCTACGTCAACGTTACCAGCAACACTTCCTCTTCCTTCTCCGGCAACACCCCCTACGTCACCAGCAACACTTCATCATCATCACCTGGCTCCAACAATACATCTCTTCCGCCATACTCAGGTAAAACTAAAAGTACCGCTACGGTATTTTATTTCACTTGTTCAGTTTTAAGTCATATCACAATAATATTTTGGTAGATAAAAGAGCCAGAGCCAGCTATTCTGGACCCTCACTATATATGTAGACCAAACTAGAAAATCTGAAGTCTGCATTTGTTACTACTACTGCAGGAGTGGTGGTGCCTCCTGATGGTAAAAAGAAGCTGCCTGTTATTGTTTTTATCATCATTGGCTCAGTGGTTTTTGTTACGTTGATGCTCATCCCTGTTAACCTTTATTTATCAGAGAGAAAAACATTCGGCTTGTGTGGTAGTAAGTACTCCTGTTAATTGTTATTTATCTTCATTATCTATCAAAGCTTGGCTTCATAATCTTTCTGCTTGATTTCCCATCTGGCAATGCAACTGCGAGTGATCCTACAAACTCAAATACTGATACTTACGTTTCAGGTTTCAAAGTAAGTTTGAGATGCACTCTGTTTGTGTATTAATTTGATTTTATTTATTCAACAAGAACTTAATGCTAACTATTTGAATTAACTGCAAACCAGATCATGAGAAGGTGGAGAACAAGAATGGATGATGTGGAAGACTTAGACTTAACAATGGATGATGAGTTTGAGAAAGGAAGAGGACCCAAGAGGTTTCCTTACAGTGAACTGGTCACTGCCACAGGGAACTTCAGAGAAGAAGGGAAGCTCGGGGAAGGTGGGTTTGGAGCTGTTTACAAAGGTTGGCTTCAGGAACAAAACCTTGAAGTTGCAATCAAAAGGGTGTCTAAAGGGTCTAGACAGGGCCAGAAGGAGTACATCTCTGAGGTGAAGATCATAAGCAGGTTGAGACACAGGAATCTTGTGCAACTTGTGGGATGGTGTCATGGCACAGGTGATTTCCTTCTTGTTTATGAGTTCATGCCCAATGGTAGTCTTGACACTCATCTTTATAACAAGACCACACTGCTAGCTTGGCCGGAGAGATACAAGATTTCTCTTGGATTAGCTACTGCTTTGCTGTATCTTCATGAAGAGTGGGAGCAGTGTGTGGTTCATAGAGATGTCAAGCCTAGCAATGTGATGCTTGACTCTGCGTTCAATGCAAAGCTTGGGGACTTTGGGCTGGCCAGGCTCATAGACCATGACCGTGGCTCACAGACCACCATTCTGGCAGGCACCATGGGGTACCTTGCGCCGGAGTGTGTCACAACCGGTAAGGCTAGTAAAGAGTCTGATGTTTATAGCTTTGGTGTTGTCGCACTGGAGATATCGTGCGGCCGGAGACCGGTGGAGCCAAGGGAGGAGCCAGGCAAGGTGAGGCTGGTGGAGTTTGTATGGGATCTCTTTGGGAGAGGTATGATCCTTGAGGCAGCTGACAAGAGGCTTGAGAATGATCAGTTTGATGAGGATCAGATGGAGAGGTTGATGGTGGTTGGCTTATGGTGTGCTCATCCTGATTATAATCTCAGGCCTTCAATCAAACAAGCCATTAGTGTCCTAAACTTTGAAGCTCCATTGCCTGTGCTTCCTTCCAAGATGCCTGTTCCCATGTACTTTGCCCCACCACTGGATTTGTCCCACTTTGCTTATACATCAACATATGGGAACAGTCTGCAGGGCATGTCTAACAGCAGCAATGCTACTAGTTCATCCAATTCAACATCCTCTCCAAGTATCTCTGCTTCCAAGCATCTTCTGGCTTCTAGATAACACATGGGTCATCTTAGATTTCTATGTATTGTCAGAAATAACCAACCTTTACAAGGAAAGTTGTTGGTAACTCATTCATTCTCACGATAAGAGGTTAAGGGCCCGGACACAACAATGTTCTGATAAGGTTGCCTCACATTTTGGCCTTTGGAGCATGTTTTAAGGATTTACAATTGTATAGATGGAAAGAATATCGAAAAATAAGCTGTTAATTTTCATACAATTTGGGAACTTATAGAGTCATCTTAACGGGTGAAAATTTATAGAAATCCTACCGGTTCAGAATTTCACGATGAAGGCCCTACAAGTTCCCAAATTGTATGAAAATTGACATGCTAGCTTATTTTTCGATGTTCTTTCCATCCATACGGTTGGATTTCCTCAATACACTGTGCAAATGAGTCAAATGGAGGCGACCGCACTTGCATAGTGATAAAGTTGGTCGCATAGTATCATGCTCGTGTGTGTCTATATATATATATATATATATCATGTATATATATCATGATAGAGTTATGATGTGTATATAGATATTAATAACTATCTATCTATATATAAAAATTATAAAAAATTTACAGATAAATACTAATGGATATATATAGTTAAAATAAAAATATATATATATATATAGGGTTATGATACAATGGGGCGGCCAAATGTCTGGCAGGCCCCATTGTATCATAACCCATATATATATATGATACTATACGGCCGGCCTTATCACTGTGCAAGTGTCGTCGCCTCATTTTGACCCACTTGCACAATGTTTTGAGAAAATCCAACCGTATGGATGGAAAGAACATCGAAAAATAAGCCAACATGTCAATTTTCATACAATTTGGGAACTTGTAGGATCTTCTTCTTAAATGGTGAAATTTTGAACCAGTAAAATTTCTATAAATTTTCACCCGTTAAGATGAAAACCCTACAAGTTCCCAAATTATATGAAAATTAACATACTAGCTTATTTTTCGATGTTCTTTCCATCCATGAAGTTGGAAACCCTTAAAACACTGTACAAGTGGTCAAATGGGAGGTGACTTTATTTGCACAGTAATATGGCCAACTTTATATTATCACTCCCGTGTATACAGTGGCGGATCTATATGTATTTTTGTGGGGTCAAATGACCCCACAAAAATTTCCAAAACGTTTAAATATATATATACACATATTATTTAAAATAGTAAATGACTCCCATTATTTTAAAATCTTGGGAGTTGGGTCAATAAGTTTCATCATCCGTCCAACATAATATATATAATAATATAATATAAAAGATGATTTTCAAAAAAAGTAACTTCTTTACTTTTTCTCAAATCCCAAGTTTTCTTTTTAATATATACATATATATATATAATATTAACATTATAATAATATAATATAAATATGATTTTAAAAAAACTAAAAAAGTGACATTTTATTAACTTTACTCTCCCAAGGTCTTTTCTCCATGTTTCTAGTTAGCCCTTCTCTTCCTCTCCACTTGAGCTTTCAAAACTCGAAGTCTAAAACTCCTTCAAAAAATTTTCATCAAGCCACCCACCAGACCGTCCAAACCACCACCATTCCGAGAATGACAGAAGAACTCTTCATAATCTCCTAATTGATTGCTAACCGGCTTCTCCATATAATCCACATTGCAACCTTAGGTAGCAACTAGTAAAAGTTAATCTCCAATGCATGATTTGCTTGTATTATAGATGATGATAATATGTTAAGAGACTTAATGTAGGAATTTTTGGTTTTCAAACTCTACATAATTGTAAAATATTGACCCCATATTATAAACTTCCTGACGCCGCCACTACGTGTATATATATATATATATATATATATATTAATTTTGTTTTATCATATAGATTCAAGAGGTAAAAAAAGATAGACAGCTATTAATCCCCACTGTACTCCCCTCCACATGTAACATATGTTAAGGTGAGATTGGGTGGAGCCGGTTCCACCATCTCCGGTGGATCTCTCATTCATGAGGAGTGTTTTAAAGATTTCCAATTATACACGACATCAAAAAATAAGCATGTCAATTTTTATATAATTTGGTGTGTTGATGATCCTCCCACTTAACAATGAAATTTTAAATCATTAAAAAAATTTATAAAATAATAACATTAAATGGGAGGATCAAACGATCATCAAATTATATAAAAATTGATATATTAATTTATTTTTTGATGATCTTCCTATCCGTATAATTGAAAATTTTTAAAATATATTTCAAGTGCCAAAATTGCTAAAAATAGGTGGAGCCGGCCCACGTTAGATTTAGACTATGTTAAGGGCACACTGTACTACACAACAAACAGTACGTACACTGGTAACTGTTACAATGAGTTCAATTCATTTTTAAGGATGTGCAATTTCATTGTTATCATGGAATCAATCCACCATTGTTTGACGCTATGAACAAGCATTAATCTGTTCCTCAGATTCATGCTCTGTTTCTTGAGACACTGCTTGTAACTACAATGAAACAACTCATGTTCAAGGATGTAAGTTTACATTATTTTCATGGAATCAATAGAACATTTTATGATATTGTGAAAGAACATTGATCTGTTTGTTAAGATTCATGCTTTGTTTATTAAGGGTCTGATCTGTTTGCACTCTTCCTCCTCCAAAGTGTCAGTGATCTTTCCTCCCCTGGTCTCCGGCAAGCAACACACAAGCAACCCACAACATCCAATCACCATGCCAAACACAGCAAATGTCACACCTCCTCCAACCTCCTTCCTCCCGGCCACCACCAGCATCGGCACCCACGCACCTCCAAACACCACCGCCTGCCTCACCATGGACAGTGCCAAGTTCCTCACACTTGTCGGAAACAACTCTAAACTATATATCAAGACCACATTGCACGCTGTGCATGCGCTAAAGAATCACACCACCTCCGCGGCCATCCTCCACCTCCCCTCCATGAAAACACATAGTATGCTACAAACTCCACTAATGGAGGTAAACACCCCCAACAAGCTCCTCCTGTTCAACCTCTCTATCAGCACAAACGTGATCAGAGCCGCTGGTAGTTCAGCCAATGCATTGATTGCTACACTGAAGTAGATGTTACTTCCTAAGTTTCCCTACTCCTAATGGCATTCCATAATAAGACATTCCAATCCCAAAGCCAGTTATCATCACCAAGGCCAACCTTCTTAAAGCCCATTTCTTCTCCAAGAGCATCCTCAAAGCTGAAAACACATCTCCATTGCTCCACTCCTCTTCTACTCCAAACCATAGAAGAGATTGATCTATTCCAATTAGACACTTCCATGTTTTCAAGTGTTTCAAGAGCTTCTTCTCTCCTCCCTCTCACAAGAAGCCATCTTGGAGACTCTGGGGTCACAAAGTAAACCAAGACAGAGTAAAAGACACATGGAATGGAGATGAACAAGTATAGAACCCTCCATGAAAGTTCTCCAGCAATGTAAGCAATAACAGCAAGTGACAAGAAGCCAAAAGTGAAGCAAAAGAAGCCGATGATACTAACCCTGTCCCTCCATCTCTTCCCAACTATCTCCGACGCTAAGACCAGCGCAGTTGGTGCAACTGTAGATCTTGCAAACCCACAAATGAATCTCAAAGCAGAGTAGATCCATACATTGGGAGAAACAGCAGTGAAAACTCCACTCAAAGACATGATCAACGTCGTCAAGAAGAGCACCTTCTTCCGACCAAACCAAGAGTCAGCCAACGGTGCAAGTAAAAACCCTCCGACGAGACAACCGACAAAGTAAGCAGATGCCGGAAGGCCAGCCATGGCTGTCGATGAGCATTCTAAGTCCCATTCTGATATTATGGACGTGTGTTTTGGGTAGTCCCATGTCCATGACTCAGCTGGCAGCGTGCAGGTGGTGGCGGTGCAGATCAATGTGGAGTTGGTGCAGTGCCAAGAAGGCTGCGCATCAGTGAAGACGCTGACGAAGGTTTGTTGAGCATCAAACGCCCATGCCAAGGAGATGAAGAATGCTTGCAAGAGTTGGGATGAGTCCACGATCTCGTCCTCGGTGGTAGCTTGGAGAAGTTGACTGTTATTGTCTGACATCTCTCTCCACTCAATCACTCAAACGAACACAAACAATTTGCTTGTTGTTCAGTGGTAATGGCCAAAGTACTTGTTTATATTTTGGTAGACAGAGTGGAGGAATTAATGTATAATTAGAGGTGAACTTTGTGTGTGGCTATGCAAGTATTGAGTGAATGGTGAATTTTGCAATTCAGATTTTGTGTTGATTTTTAATGTGACGACAAGTTATAGGTGGACATTAAATGATTAAATCTAAAACAGTTCTGCACCGTTGGTTAGGTGCTTCTTGTCTTCGGTCATTGATGACGAAACATAGAATTATTGAAACTTATCAATTAAAAACAATATTAGCTTGTAAAAAAGTGGTCTCCTTTCTCTAGGCTGTTGGATTATTCTAGTAGTCACATCTATCCTAAACTATTGAATGTCTGTATATTACCTTCGTGAATAGTTCATCTACAGTATAATCAACGACAAACACTTCAATGTTGCCTTGCTGGGCAAATGTTCTACGGATCGAGGGTGATACTTTGCTTGAAGATCCTCAAGCATGCTTATTACAAAAGGATCCTCACTCTCGATAACCTATATTAAAGGAAGTAAAGAGGCGACCGCACTATATACCATCTATGTGAAACAGAAAAAGAATCAATTCAATACATACTTAGATCTTGTCCATATGTAAGACAAATTTGGGATCACTTTGAAACGTTATTTGGAGCTCGAATTGGGAGGGAAGATCTTCAAGCCTTATGGAGCACAAGGAACAACACCCCGTTCAGGATGGACAATACCTTACAGGAGGGGTGGAACCTCGTTATTATGGCAATCACTTCGAGTATTTGGAGAGAGAGAAATAGACGCGTTTTTAGGATAAACAACGTATTTACTTAAGAATCATTTGTGATATTTCTTTTCTCATTATCTTTTGGTTGGATGCAGCTCCACTGATGAAGAGATCGAAGTTGGAGGTAGCAACGAACGTGGTGAAGCGCAATCTGGAATTCACATCCACTACACCAGGACGGGACGACGATGGTGGAAGCACCTCTTGGGGGGGAACCGGCTCAAGCTTGAGGAAAGAAGATGACGGAATGAAAATGCTTGATGTCAGAAGGAGTGGACCAAAAGATGTATATTTTAATTCTTGTTATGACCAAGCAATGTAACGAAACTTTTATCTAAATTAAATAAATTTGTAGTTTATCCACTTAATAAAAAAAGTATGCTTACTACAAAAGATTGTTCGTGAACCTCCACCGACCAATTCCAACAAGGGCATTTTTCTTCTAGAGAGTTTATGCCAACACAAAGCGTTAATCTTGGCAAAAGCCATCTCCGTCACTGGCAATGATGTTTCCTTGATTATTGGTTCGACAATTGAGTTGAAAGTCAATCCCCATGGAATTTTTGGTCATCCCTATAAGACTTAGTAGGAAAAGACACAATCGCAATACATCCTGTATGGCATAATCTCCAACAAAGGCCTCCCATACAGCGGTTGAGACCGCTAACTAATAAAAGTCTCACCTTTGATTCATCTTATGACTAATTGCCCTATTACTAAGCAATGTTGGGGATTTGTTGCTGAACTTACTAGCATTAATTCCAATGTTATTAATAACATTGTGGATGGCCAGTGGATCATGGCACATTGGACTTCTGAAAGGGGTAAGATTAAGCATGCAAAGGCCTTGGTAGCAACATGTGCTTGGAATATTTGGAAAGCCAGGTGTGACCTGGTTTTCAACAGCAAGAGAACACAACCATTGCAAATTTTCTAGCAAGCAGTAAATACAACTCAAGGATATATAAACAGAAACTAGAGACAACTCAGGGAGTATCTCAATAGCTCCAATTATAATAATTCTTTGACTGTCTTCTGTGATGCCTCATATCAAGATGATTCTCCCTTATGTGGTATTGGGAGCTGACAAGGTTATGCTGGTTGGTACAATGCCATCCTGCTGAGTCCAACCTCCAAGTTGAAATATTGGCAGCAATAGCGGCAATGGAGCAATGTATAATGAAGGATCTAAAGCCCAGTTGATTGTGCACTGACTGTCTATCTATCCTCAATATGCTTGAAGATGATGTTGCTCAGAGAAATTGGCAATTCCATACCGTTATGCACCAACTGATGGAGCTCCTCAGGCAAAACCCTTCGGTTGACGTCAACTACTGTCCAAGGGAAATCAACATTGTGGTAGATGCCTTAGCAAATTTTGGTAGAATGAACCCAGAGCTGTCCTTGTTTCACAGGGGTGCTGATAGGCCTCGATGGCTGGAAAATGTGCTTCATGAAGCTGGGCTCCAGTTCTTATTAACTGTAGCCCTGGAGAAACTATAATCTCGCTTTCTTTTTGTTTTTTTATGCAGAGCTATGTATAGCTCTTTCCTGTCAAAAAAAAAAAAACACTAATAAAAGTCTCACACACTAGCAGTGTCTCCTGGGACACTTGGAGGAGCTATTAAGGACTAACCCATATACTAGAAGATGGGGGTTAATACATACCAATGATTCACAATTACATCACTCCACCAATTCTGGTCGTCAGGGGAAGCATATGTGCCATCCCAAGGTCATTTTGGAAGTGACTTTGCTTTTTGAATATCAAACTATTTGTTTAGCTACCACAAGATGACAAAATCCTTACCCAAGCCTAGGCAAACGCAAGTGAGGAGGAACCCAAACATTCTATTACCTATTAAATAGCGAAAATGAATCTGTTAATCTATACTCTTGCTTTGCTCATTCACTAGTTATATATGCAATCATTTCTATAACCTCTTGGGGTTCACAACTACACCCCATTCCATGCTAAATCATTAGGGTTCTATCCCCACTATTATCCGCGTTGACAAAACACTGCTAATGGTTTGATGCAGCACACTCGGTAAAAAAGCTGAAATTGTAGGAGGCCTAGAACCTGGTTAAGAGAAGTCTGCACTTCACGCTGAGCTCCCCCCAAGGACTGGGAGGTGACGAAGCTGAGAAGGAAGGGTAAAAGGGGCAAGATATGGGTTTGCAATGGGTCTATGTTTTTTTTTTTTGGACGTAAAGAGCCAGTGTCTAGCCACTCGCTAGTTAAGAACCAAAGGGACGGGAGTGGCCCGGGATCGAATCCTGGCAGGCAAGTGCCTCTACCACAGTGTAGAGCCCCCCGTAGGCGGGATATCACATGTGGGCACAGGAAACGCCACGAACTGCCCCCCCGCGTGATCGAACCCGGGTGGGTTGCGAGTCACGGGAACCCGTTGACGCTCGGCCAAGCGGCCTTTGTCCAATGGGTCTATGTTTGATATGATATGATATTGTACTCACATGACTTCTTGTAAACCTACTTATCATTATAAATAAAATATGATTTGTCCAATTTTTGTCAAAAAAAGACAAAACACTACTAATGGGGTGGGGGTTGGTTGTCATAAGCATCTTGCGGAACCTCTAACTAGAAAGGAATATAACATGTTTTAAAGACAAACAACATATTTATTTGAAACTAACTTGTATCATTGATTTCATTATACTCTCTTGCTTTAATGTTAGCTTATGCGACCAAGCATCCGAAGCCAGTGGTTGTGGTATCTCTCTTTAAAAGGAGTCTGATATTCACTCGGGAGGAACCACAACAATCCCGGGATGATGAGACTATTGAGCGGAGCCAATCTAAGTAGTCAGTTATCTATGAACAAAGGAGCCTACATCCCTTCTATTATTATTAGTAGATAAGTTGTTCTATTAGAATGTCGTTTATGAGAAAAATAATCTCCCGTATAACATCAAGGAACAAAAAGAATTTGATCAAAACCCACACATGCACAATAACATCAAAACCCAAATGGCATAAGAAGTATAGAATTTCATTGAACATTAGTAACAGAGGGAACTAAAATCTAAACGCAAGCAGAGAACCAGAAAACCAGGCCACAAGCTATTTACTCACACCCAGAATCTCAGCAGGAGGAATGAAGCAGTCAATAGAAAGACCAGGAACATCAAAGACAACATCATCAATCCTCCATTTCTCCACCATTCTTGTTCTAATCTCATTACCAGAACCCTTCCCAAATCTAAAGACTGTTGCCACAGTCCTCCCCTGATGGGCAATCAAAGTGCCATCAATCTCTCTATAGTCCTCAATGGTGCTACCAATGGTTGTCTCCCAGTACACAGTGTCTATCCCCAATGTCTGCACTCTGGTCAGATGTGGGTCTTCTATGTAAACAATCAAACCACTTCTCTGGCTGAAGTATCCATAAAGAACATGCCTGATCACCTCTGCATTCAAAACTCCCATGTTCATTGACACCTTGAGCACGAAACAATCATCGTCACCGATACGTTTCTCGCCTATGCAATGCGCATTCTCAAACACCCTTGCAGTGACCTTCGGATCCAAACCCTGTAAATCAGACATGTTACTGCATTATTACTTTGTGTATCTGTATTACATCAGGCTAGCTAGTTCTCTACCTGAATTATACGCCGGAGTGGCCTTGGGGGGCCTCGAGCCGCATGAGGCCCTAACCAAGGCATGTGTCTCCAAATTACGCCGCCATTACTTCCGGCGACAACTTTGCACCTTCCGACTACCATATCTACCAACCACATGTCCGGCGACATCTGCCACAACACAAAGCAACCACTCTCTGTTGTACTTTCATCATACACCATCTTCAAACTACCTGCAATGTACCTGCTCTTCACCTCAGTCTTCTTTGGCTTCAAGCATCCAGTGGCAGCTAAGTACTGATGCACTATGTAACGAGCTGACGAAGCCTCCTGCATGACATGCAATGAATTAGATTGAGATCACAGTAAATGAACTTTTGTTTTATTGATGGGTATAATAATATCATCGTACTATGGGACTGTCTTTGATGGAGAAATGGGTGGTTTGTTCAGCTTGGGCTGAAACAGGGGAGAGTGGACATGCAAGGACTCCAAGCATTAGCTTGAGATTATTCAATCTCTTTCTTGAGGTGATATCATGGCTCTCCTTCTTGGATTTCTTGTCCTCTGTGTTAGGATCAGGAGGACCTTCCATTAGAGGTGTCAGAGGTTGAACACTGACCAATCTGTAGACTTTTGATCTCCTTCTTGGACCACCCATGATTGGAAGGGATGGAGAAGATGGTGAGCAAAGAGAGGATGAAGAAGATGATCCTAAGATATGAACAAAAGGGAAATATGGTTGTTGGATCTGGTGTAGTCTTGTTGGAAAGATGAAGAGAAGAGAGACAACAGAACAAATTTGAACTAAAAGGTTGAGTGTTGGTGGGTCTTGGTATGCTTCTTTGCTTTTGCTTTATCTTCATTCTTTTGAGGACTTCCAATGTTTATATTTAGTTTGTTCTTGTGCAAATTTTTAAGTATATGTATTGTGTTTTGATGTGCAGTGGTTTCTCAGTGGAAATCAAGATGAAGTGGATGAGAAGGAGATGATTAATGGATGGTGGTGGATAGCCATCATATATGGACATATGTGGGTTAAAATGGATGTCACAACGTTCATCTTTGAAGCCAAGTCACACTTGACTCATGGTTGAGATGGGTCTCTCCTGTCAGACATTGGGACATTACTTTGCCTTTGTTCCATGCTTTAGATTGAGATGAAAGAAATTTGAATAAACGATAAATTTAATATGATCAGGACGAACGGCTTTTTGGTATATTGATATCGGGTCCCTTACATAGGGTGTGATTGGTTGGGAGAGATCTTGGGTTTGACACCCCGCGATTTCAAGGTGAGGGCACGTGGGTTCGACACGTTGTCCGCCCCAAGCACCTTTGACAAAATAAAAATAAAAATAAAAAACAACGATCAAGAGGAATATTGATCCATTCATTAAACAGAGAATTTCATTCTCTTTGCTTCCTAGTCATGAGGAATATTTGGATTTTTGGAAGCTTCGTTGTCCCCTCGAAATAAAACTATTCGTATGGCTAGCTCAAGAAGGTCGTACTCTCACCTTGGACAACCTTCACAAAAAAACAATGGAGAGGTACTTGGGTTGGTGATAGTCCCGGGGGCACCCCACCACTTCACACTAGTTGTGATATTGTCCCATTGGGCCGAAACCCAAGTGGTTTTGTTTTCCGTTTTACCGAAAAGGCCTCACAACTATGAAGTGGTGTCAACCATATTTAACCCCCTCACTCTTTTCTCTCATCTTCCAATGTGAGCGAAACGTCATGGACTGCTCAACATCACTGCGGGGTGCTCTCACACTAGTTGTGATATTGTCCTCTTCGGCCGAAACCCAAGTGGTTTTGTTTTCCGTTTTACCGAAAAGGCCTCACAGCTATGAAGTGGTGTCAACCATATTTAACCCCCTCACTCTTTCTCTCATCTTCCAATGTGGTACTAAACTTTGGGCTTTGTTTGCCCATTCCCAACAGCTGGATGCTATATATGTGATATGGAAAATGAGACAGTTGCACATCTTTTTATGCCAATGCCACCTAGCAAGCAAAAACTATGGATGTATTACGGGACTCTCTCTTTCGTCTTCATACACCCCTATTCAAGATAGGAATGTAGGTGACCTTTTGTCCTCTTTATCTCAAGCCACTAAGACCCTGAAAAAGAGGATGGGAGCTATTGATGATGGTAGTCATCTATATGCTATGGGGGAAAGAAACCGAAGATGTTTCAAAGACAAAGACAAACAATGCATTTTCTGACAACTTATTCATGATATTAACTTTCTCACATTATCTTGGTTTTGATGGCCCACCCGTCAAAGAAACCAATGCTTCAGAAAGCGTAAAATTTGGTCAAGAGGAGCCTACACTTCTCGCTGAACACCCCCAAGGATCTAATGACGATGAGGCTTAAAAGGGAGGAGAGTGGTAAGGACCTAATGACGACGAGGCCTGGGAGGGAGGAGAGTGACAAAAAGAGAGATGATGACGAGAACCATTCGATGAGCCTAGGGCATGCTATCTTAACTATATGTTTGCAATATCTAAGAACAAAGGGTTGTTTGTAACACTTTTGATGAACCTACTATTATAAATAAATTTGATTTATCTATTTTTTTTTAAAACTATTGGTTATGTAATCAACTATTTCTAATAAATAAATAAAGTTTATTCATCTTAAAAAATAAATATTTTTTTTGTTTTATCGTATAAATTAATATATAAATTCAAGAGGTTAAAAAACACTTTTATGCATTGCTAGCAACATACGATTTTCTCCAATCATGGTTCATATCCATAAACAAAAACTTAAATAAATAAATAAACAAATAAAACACATAATCAAACAAATTCAATCAGGAATAGAGACATAAACCTGCACACAAATCCACAATAACCCACCTTTTCCAACCATTTAATTAAAAGTACATGAAAACATGCCACTTTGACCAAGTTCATGCATTGCAATGCAACTTCGTGAATCACGGCTCAACAAGACAGACAGCTATCAATCCCCACTGTACTACTCCCTTCCACATATGTTAAGGCCACAATGTACTACACAACAAACAGTACGTACACTTTCCATCCCTACAAAATCAATCCACACCTTCACCTCCCCCTCATCATCTTCATCATCTTCATTCCTTTCAGCCATGGATGATCACAACATGACTCAAGGCCAAGACATGATGAACATGACCATGCCCATGAACATGAGCATGGGCCATGAGATGTCCTACATGCACATGACCTTCTACTGGGGCAAGGACTCAGCGATCCTCTTCTCCGGCTGGCCGGGCAGCAGCACCGGCATGTACGTGCTCGCCCTCGTCGTCGTCTTCGTCCTCGCCGTGATCCTTGAGTGGCTCGGCCACTGCCTTGTCCCTGGTCCTCATGCGAGCCATGTTGGGTCTGGGCTCGTGCGCACGGCCGTGCACACCGTCCGCGTCGCCCTTGCCTACATCGTCATGCTCGCTCTCATGTCCTTTAATGTTGGCGTGCTCCTCGTGGCCGTCGCCGGCCACGGCCTCGGCTTCTTGCTCTTTGGTAGCTCCGTGTTCCGGCCGCCTGCGGCCGCGCCGGTGACTGATGTTGATCGCGCTAAGGCCGGTCTCCCTCCCATGGCTTGCTGATTTTGTGTGTGCATGTGTTGTGCTGATTGCTTCTGTAAGGATGTTTTCGTGGTGAAAACAAGCAGATTAATGTTTGGGAAATTTTGATGATTTTGGAAGGAAATTAAGAAAACAAAAAGGTTATTTTCAAATTAAAAAAGGAAAAAAAGTTAACTTATTTTGGATTAAAGGGAGATTTGAAATTTATTATTATAGTCTCATCCTCATTGATTTCCAAATTATGGTCTTAAGATATACATAGTCATTTATTTAATAAGAAATAATCTTTATTTTTTTCCTTTCTAAAAGTAAAAACACAAGTATGTGTATCACGATTAATAATATGAGTTATGGTTCATTTGATTGGATTGTGGATGATAGTCAACAAAAGTTTTAAGACTAATGTGGTTCTGTTTACTTTTTTTCATGGTTTTTTTTTTCAATAAAAATGTCAAACTAAAGAATGGACACTCCCCTCCCTCTTTTTTCCACAAAACATATTAATTGTTGATGTAGAAATCTGCATTCTGTTTACCATTTTACATGATTTTTTTTTCCAGTAAAAAAATGTCAAACTAAAAGAATGGACATTCTCCTCCCTTTTTTTTTTCCATAAAACGTATTAATTGTTGATACAGAAATCTACTTCTCTCGTTAGAGCAGAGCATCGATGAAAGTGATCAATAAATATTAGACAGCTTCAATAATTTTGAGAGACTTTTCGATGTAGTCCAAGATCCAACCTCAAAGAGAGAGGAATTGTGAAGAAAAGGGATCAATTTTTTTATTGTTTCATCCATATGATTGTTTAGAACAACCATAATATAAATAAAATTTACCAAGATAACATTATGATAAATCTGCCAAAATTCTGAGAAATGAGAATATTCTGATAAACCAAAATTCACAAGGTCCATTTTTTTTTTTTAAAAAAAACACTTAGTTAAAACATGTCATTTATGAAAATAAATAAAATTAATATTTCCCAGATATACAATCAACGGCGCAAGATGAGAATCAATGTAAATCGGACGGTCAGAAATTCTCCAAAAAAATCCAATCCAAATGGAGCCAAGAAATAAAGCGCCATTAATGAAATCATCGAAGAAGCTCACTCTCGACCTCTCCTCCCCGATAAGAGCAATCCCAATCCCCTTCTCCTCCTCCATCTTCTCCTCCTCCTTCTCCTCCACACACTCCTCCCCATATAACCCTAACCCCATCTTCGATCCCTCTCACTCGCCACTACCCCATAGCGAACCTCAATCCATGGCGTCCGCGGCATCTCAGGCCACCCTCTCCTTCCTCCCTTCCACCTCCGCCTCCTCCTCCTCCCGCCGCCAACCGGCCCCCTCGATCCTCCCCCTATCCCGCTCCCCCATCGCCCTCCGGTCCCCCATCCGCCGCCTTGGCTTCGCCGGCGCCGCCGCGGACCCTTTGCTTGCTTTCCATGTCGCGTCAAAGACCCGCGCCGTTGTTGGGCGGGGGGTGAGAGGCGTGGTGTCCATGGCGAAGAAGAGCGTCGGGGACCTCAGCGAGGCTGATCTCAAGGGGAAGGTCGTCTTCCTGAGGGCGGATCTTAATGTCCCGCTTGATGAGAACCGGAACATCACGGATGATACCAGGATCCGCGCCGCTATCCCTACTATCAAGCACCTAATGTCCAAAGGTGCTAAGGTTCTGCTCTCCAGTCACCTGGTGAGCCTCTGTGATCTCTTGTTTCTTTCGATTTGTTCTAAACTTCTGCATTTTGCTTTCAGTTTCTCTTTTGTTTTTGACTATGCTTGGGTTTCATGCTTGTTCACTTCCATATGATTACTCTTTGGGTTAAATATTCATAATTTTCTTGGCACATTTCTTTCGTAATTGCTCTGACGCTAATGGAACAATATGACAGTCTGATCAACTTAACATCAATGTAGTTACAACTGGATAGAATTTCAGTTTTTAGCTCTATGATTAATGATCAGGTGTTTAGTTCTGTAAAAGGATAAATTTCTCAATCTAGATCAGCGGCTGGCTACAGTCTGCATTTATGCTCCTGGGGCCTTCTTTTGGACCATTATCCTTTGGAGAAAAAGTACTTGTTCTTACTTCAAGTTTGAGCTTAATTGTTGAATAATGACATACGTTTGAAGTTTGTTTATTTATTTATGTATTTATTTTAATGCTGCACAATGTGGGAGCTTGGTAGCACCATGCTGTCTTGCCCAATAAGTGATTGTTTGTCACCTTTTATTCATCTTTTTGGTGCATTTGTTGTGCTATTCTTTGGTAATATTGCATAGTTTTCAA
This sequence comes from Dioscorea zingiberensis, assembly GCA_026586065.1. NCBI lineage: Eukaryota > Viridiplantae > Streptophyta > Magnoliopsida > Dioscoreales > Dioscoreaceae > Dioscorea > Dioscorea zingiberensis. Next base: position 65,012,194 of record CM048819.1, on the reverse strand, counting down.
TATCTTAATAAAAACAATCCTGCGTTTACAACCTTATCAGGAGTAGACTTCTAGTGGAATCAGAAAATCAGCTCTTGCTGGGGATTGGATCTTAAACTACCATGAGGTGGATTATGAAGGCCTCAGGAATCTGACCTGAATTAGATATAATTACCTGTGAATATGTTTTTGCCCTCAGAGGTAGTAGCCCTTCAGTCATTGACTAACCCCTGCCTGCAGCATTTTGTAAATTTTCCTGTTATTAATCCGAAAAGGAGTAAACTTTTGCAAAGTTGCAGATTTTTCTTGAATTTTATATTAATTAATTTATTTTGGGACATCAGGGTCGTCCAAAGGGTGTCACACCAAAATTTAGCTTGGCTCCTCTGGTACCTAGGCTATCAGAGCTTCTTGGGGTGCCGGTATGTTACTACATCTTGCAAATCAAATTAAACAGTATATCAGACACTACTGTCATTAACATGTATTCATTATTTGAAAATCCTTTGTGAGATAAAATCAGGTTGAGAAAGCCGATGATTGTATTGGACCAGAGATTGAACAAAAAGCTGCTGCACTACCTGAAGGGGGTGTTCTGCTGCTTGAAAATGTAAGATTTTACCCCGAGGAAGAGAAGAACGACCCAGAATTTGCAAAAAAGCTAGCTGCAGTGGCAGATCTTTATGTAAATGATGCATTTGGTACTGCACATAGAGCACATGCATCAACAGAAGGAGTGACCAAGTACTTGAAACCTTCTGTTGCTGGTTTCCTTTTGCAAAAGGTATGGGTACAAACTCTTTTATCTTTTTTCTTTGTTGAGCCATAGAAGAAATGGGTCCCAAATGAAGATAATTGTCTTTGTTGGAGCCTTTAGTCTCTTCTTGGATCTTATCAGTCATTCTGATCATTCTGTTTTTGAAATCTAGTTGGTTCACATTTTTGAAAGATAGTTCATATTTTATCTGTCATCTTTCTTTGTTTTCTTAGATACTCATGCCTGTTTGTTTTCTTCTCAATCATTGTTTCTTTGCAGAACTTTGCAGTTTGCATATGTTAGTTTTAAATATATGCTGTGTTGATTGTTGCTAATTTCAGGAACTCGACTATCTTGTTGGTGCTGTTTCAAATCCCAAGAGACCATTTGCTGCCATTGTTGGTGGTTCAAAGGTGTCATCTAAGATTGGGGTGATAGAGTCTCTGTTGGAGAAGGTTGATATCCTTCTTTTGGGTGGAGGAATGATCTTCACATTTTACAAGGCCCAGGGCTTGTCAGTTGGTTCATCTCTAGTGGAGGAAGACAAGTTGGAGCTTGCGACAACACTTCTTGCCAAGGCAAAAGCAAAAGGTGTATCCCTTCTGTTACCATCAGATGTTGTGATTGCTGATAAGTTTGCCCCTGATGCAAATAGCAAGGTGTGTTCTCATAGTCTGCTTATTTTGTTGGTTCAAGAACTTGGTAATGGAAAACTAGTAAGAATTAGGGGCTAAAAATCTTGAAAGGTCACCAAACTATGCCCATATTTCATTTTGGGTATCAAACTTCAATTTGTATCTTTTTGGTCACTCTACTTCTATTTGATTTCAGTAGGAGGGTACCTAAGGAAAACCGGTGAAAATTATGGCTGCCGGATTAGCAACATGTAGGGTAATGAAATCCTAATTTACAGAAATCCTAACTAATTGAACAACATTTGGAAGAAAAAAAAACATTTGAAACTTGATTTCGAGAAAGTCAAAACAAACAACATTCGAAATCAAGGTTCAAATGTTGTTCAATTACATAGGAATTTTGTAAATTAGGATTCCAATACCCTCTATGTAGCTAATCCGGCGGCCACGTCAGATAAATCTCGTCGTTTCCCCTTGGGTACCCTCCCGCTGAAATCAAATAGAAGTAGGGTGACCAAAAAGATACAAATTGAAGTTTGGTATCGAAAGTGAAATATGGGCATAGTTTGGTGACCTCTCAAGATTTTTACCCAAGAGTTAGGACTAAGAATCATGAGTCCTGTTAGGTTTAGCAGTGAGAATTGCGGCGCTTAGCTTTATGATATAGCCTGTTATCTACTAGCTACTTTAGCTTGAACCTTCTAAACGAATACTTTGTGGTGTAGATTTACTGTGTGAGCATCAATTTTAGTTGATTGGGAAGAAAACTATTTTTAATTCATTTGAATATTTGCAGATTGTGCCATCGTCTGCGATCCCTGATGGTTGGATGGGCCTAGATATTGGACCAGATTCAATTGAATTATTCAGCAAGGAACTTGAAACAACAAAGACAGTCATCTGGAATGGTCCTATGGGAGTTTTTGAATTTGACAAGTTTGCTGTTGGAACCGAGGTATGTAAGCTTCTGTAGATGTTGTACCAACTAATCTTAGTTGTAACCTGCTGGTTATTTGGGATATTCTTTCATCATATCTAGCTCTAAACAACAGCGACATGTTTCATTTGCAGGCAATTGCGAAGAAACTGGCAGAGCTCAGCGGAAAAGGTGTGACAACAATCATCGGAGGAGGAGATTCTGTGGCAGCCGTTGAGAAAGTCGGCGTTGCTGGTGTTATGAGCCACATATCAACAGGTGGTGGAGCTAGTTTGGAATTATTGGAAGGTAAGGAACTTCCTGGAGTTGTGGCTCTGGAGGAAGCTGTGCCTGTGGCTGTATGAGGCATGCTTCACTTATTTAACTTGCTTTCCATCCTTGTGATTCTCCTGAAGGAGAAGAGGAACTCTTGTAGTGATGTCTGCCACTGAGTTTCACTGGAAAGTAGGATTACCGTTGTAAGAGTTTATTGTCAGGTTTTCGGCATTGACCTTGAAGAGAGTATTCTTTTCTTCAAAATTTCTCTCTTATGTCACCCTAGAAATTGTTCATTATATGTGAAATTTAGATTTATTAGAACAAGGTCATCTGAGAACCTTTGCTTTATTAATAAAGTTGTTGCGCTTTCTCCTGAAACTCTATTCCATTTCCAGATAGTTAAGTTTACAATTTTATTGAAATTAATGCATGGGAAATGTAGTTAAAATTAAAGATGATTCAGTGTATGTGCTCTTTTTATCACCTTTTATTTTAAATATAAATGAATGCTGAATTTGTAAGTTATCTTGCCATGATTTCAATGAATGCTTATTCCTTAACTTTTATTATTGAATTGGTGGGGCTTTCATTCTCTCATCTTTTATTAATGGATTGAGTTGAAAAATCTCTTGATTTCTTGGTGTAGTAGTGTTTACGGAAAGGAAAAGAAAATTAAAGTGCACACTTTTCACTATTTATTTTAAAACTAATTTTTTAAATTTATAGCTGTAAATTGTGGTGATATTTGTCTTAATGCAATATTTTTAATTAAGATACTTATTTTCTTTTAAATTAAATATCAATTTAATTATTTACCATTTTTCATAAATAAAGTGAAATATAAAAAGGACAGAACCGGAATTATTTTTAATTAGAGAGATATAAAAGAAAACAAAAACCCTGTCTTAAAGAATTGGACTTATCATGACACCAAACGAACATGACCCCGAGTATATAGCGACCAACCTCGCCCTCCAATCCCTCCCTCTCCGCCGAGGAGCTCGTCTTCTCTGGAATGTTCCCAGATCCTCACTTCCGCTTCCCTGATCTGCGAGCTTCCATGGATTGCGCGGTTTGAGGCTTCTCCCTTCCGTTCAGGTTTGCTAGCTTTCTTGTTTCTCGGTGTGTTCCATTTGTGTGTATTCTTCTTGATTTGTAGCGTTTTCTTGAGATTCAAGACCCTATGGGGTTTGAGGATTCTTGATTCTTGGCATGTCCTTTGGAGTATGCTGGAATGTGGCTTTAGTCTTGGATTTTCTTTCTTTCTTTACCTTTTTTTCTTGAATTTAAAGACCTGCTTGGTGGGAGGGCTCTTGCCTTTTCTTGATTGTTGTCTTCCCTTGGAATTGGTGACTTTGTGTGGTAAGGCTTGGATTTCTTTCCTGATGTTGTGACTTTGCATGGTATCCTCACATAGTGATGAGAAAAATGTTTCTTTTTTTATTGCAAATTTTGGATTTAATGTGGTGCATGATTCATCTTTTTCCTGCTCTTGCTTCATAGTCTTCACCATTTATTTCTTGTTTTATTTCTGGTTACTTTGTTGGTAAAGGAACCTCTGACCTTCTGTTGGATATTCGTTATTGCAGGCATTTCGTTGTTGATCCATGGCAAAGCTAAGACAGCCACTCTCCAACCCAGATACGTCCCCGAGATCTTTAAAGTCCAAAGACTGGGACAACATGTCCAGGTGGTCTGAGTATCTCCATGGTGAATCTTCTCCGGCAACATCTGGGAGCTGGAAGCATGCTGGCTCTGAATTAAATCAAGTTCTGGGAATTTGCAGAAAGGTCTGCAAATGGAGTGGAGTGGTTCAACTTTCAAAAGTTGCTGAAGGTTTAATGGCCAAAATGTACAGGTTGAACCATATTCTGGACAAGCCAGACTTGCCATCAAACTCCTACGCTGATTCATTTTGGCAAGCTGGTGTATTCCCCAACTTTCCTAAAATCTGCATATTTGTGTCTAAAAAGTTTCCTGAACATCCAAACAAATTACAGCTAGACCGAGTAAGATAAGTTCATATTTTGCAACATTTTGTTGCTGTTACTGATTCATTTATATTTCTAAAAGAGATTATCTGTTCTGCAGGTTGATAAATTTTCTCTTGATGCTATGCATGAAAATGCAGAAGGATATCTACAAAACCTAGAACCATGGGTCATGGTACAAATCTATGATTAGGTTCTATTTTTGCCACATAAAATATATTGTAGCAGAGTGCATGTTTTCATTGTTCTTCATTGTGCACTCCTAGAACAAAGTTTAATTAGAGTAGCAAATCTTGTTTTGATTATACACCCTTGTGCTTGAATGTATTATTGTTGAGCTACCATATTATTGCATAACTTAATTACAGTGGTATGAGGTCTTTAACAATTCTTTGTTGCTTTACATATTAATCTATAGATGCAATTGGTGAACATAGAGCAAAGTCTAACAATAATGATAAAAAAGTAGAAAATATGGTCATCAAATCTATCAAAACTGGTGTAAAAGTTAGAGAAAGGGCAATATGGTTGTTCATGTTCTCCAACCTATTTTCTGCTCTACCTTTACACATGCAGTTCTCATTGGTAATAATCCTAGACATCAGTGTTTTATGCCACTGTTCTCTAAATATAACATAATAGGGATGACTTTATATTTCCATGTTGTATAACTTTTCAACCCTCAACAGAAACCCTTTTGTATAGAACATTCAATTTGTGAACAATTTATTTTCAGATGTAGTTAATAATAGTCCTCAATAGTTTTTTTTTTTTTGGCATTATAGTCTATTTGAACCTTGATTTGCGCATCATGCTTAAGTTTCTGACTTTTGGAATTATGACTATACTCCTAAGAGCTAAATATAATTATGGTCATGCATTATTAACAAATGTCTGCCCTCTTAACCAGGGGTTTGTTATTTCCCTCCTGTAATCTAAACTCTTAGGCCATGTTTGATTGGTAAACCCTATTCCTCTCTCTCTCTTAGAGTAACTTTTCATTTTCTTTAATTTAATTAAAATTTTAAATATAGTATCAATAATAAAATTATTAGTCAGAACAATAAAATTTAACTAAAAATTAGTTTTAATTAAGTCAAATTTTAGTCAACTCAATTAAAAAATTCTTTCCAGAAACTTAGTTCTGAACAGTGTTTAGACCCACTCCTACCAAACACCACGTTAAGGATTTGTTTTGACCTTCATTTCCTATAAGTAGCTCATGCTTGCTGCAAACAGTTTGCTTTTTGAATTGAGATGCTTGGCAGTTCACTTAGTTTTATTTTCATGTGAAAGGTTATTCTGTGTATGTGATGTAGAAATAGTTGTGGCCGGAGATGGCCGGAGATAGGTAGGTAGATGGAGAGGAAGATCGCCAGGAACCTCTGGCGGCTATTTTCATTAATCTCATACTATTAACATTATACAAACCCTAATCCTTTATATACAAATATTCATATAACCCGGATCCGTTAACTCTAATATATATCCAATATATATCTTAACACTCCCCCTCAAGATGGGCGATAGATATCAATCATTCCCATCTTGTTACATGCTTTAACACACTCTTGAGAACCTAATCCTTTAGTTAAACAATCAGCTAGTTGTCCGCCAGAATGAACATGATTCAGCTTCAAAACTCCATCATCCAATCTCTCCTTAATGAAGAAGCGATCAATCTCAACATGCTTTGTGCGATCATCTTTGTCTGGGATTGTTAGCGATGCTAATTGCGATTTGTTGTCACACGAGCTTGATGCATCACCTCTAAACAATGTCCTTGATTACGGCAAACTCGAATCAAAAGCGTCTCACATGGTAGTCGCCCGTAGCCACTGTACTTTCGGCCTCTCGGTGTAGGCCAGGGCAACCACTCTTGTTTCTTGCTACGCCCGAGACACAAGGTTACCCCAACAAAGAACCGCGGTAACACGAGGTGGATCTCCTATCATCCAAAGCGGTTGCCCGTCAAGACGTAATGATATCCACTCCACGTCAGTGTCCGTGACTCACAGACGAAGGCACTTTCCACTGGCTTCCTTCAAGTATCTCGGAATCCACAGCTATCTCTGTTCCATATGCATTTCAAACCTTGGGATACGTACATATACCTACTCACCAGCCTTTCGCGGCGTATGCGATATCGAGGTCTCGTGTGGCGTAAGTAGATAAAGAGCTGACAACAAGTCTCTGATAAGCGGCTCCTTGTTGTTTGAGTTACCAGATTGAGCGCCAACTTGTGATTCGCTTTCCGGTGGTGTAGAAGCTACTTTCGGCGTACTAGCGTTCTGTTTGATTGAGTAAGTCCGGAACATACTTCCTCGAGAAAGCACTATTCCTTTAGGAGACCTTGCGATCTCAATACCGAAAATATCTTAGTTGGCCCGGATCCTTAACTTCAAACTCTTTCACCCGGCCGTTTTAGGTGAGAGATCTCACCGCCAAAGATCATCTCCTGTAATAACAATGTAAAATTCCACATGTAGGCGGCCCGAATTGTGGCGTGGGATTTGGAGTGTTTGTAAAACGATTAATGATCCCATTCTGGCTGCGTATAGTTTATACCACACATTACTGGCGTCACGAACACATCGAGCCATGCCCTTGGTGATTGCTTGACCCGTATAAGGACTTCTTGACCTACGCGCGGCTTCCCATTTATGCGTAGGTAGTAAAGCCGGGAGGAATCTCCATATACACCTCCTCTTGTAGATCTCCATGCAAGAAGGTATTTTTGACATCCATCGATGTAATGGCCAACCAAAGTTAAATTTACCGCGTGAGATCAAAGTCCTCAGCGTGCTAAATCTTTGCTCTTTGGAGCAAAGGTTTCATCATAAGTCGATCCCATAAGTTTGGCTATATCCCTGCAGAATTAACCTTGCCTTGTACACAGCCAATCTTCCTTGCCGGAGTTTCTTCACTGGTGTACACCCACTTCTGACCAATTTGCGCTTTTCCGGTTGGGGAGATACTGAAGTTCCATGTCTCATTCTTCTCCAAGGCTTGGAGTTCCTCGTAAATGCGCACTGCCATTTAGGATCTGCTTTGCGGCTCGCGATCGCTCGGTATTGGCGACTGGCGTGTAATGATCTGATAGAAAGTTTTGTATCACGAGGAGATAATGAAGAATAAGAGACAAAGTTAGCAATATCATTCTCAAAGCCAAACCCTAAGCCGAGGAGGTTTTCCGGCGATGGCTCGAGGTTACCTACGATGGGCAATAAGGCAAATTAAGAGAAATAGAGACATTACCATCCATTTCGGAGGAGGCGGGGAAGGACTGAGGAAGAAGAGGCGAGGAGAAGCACGGGGCCGGTGGCGTCGCGTGGGCTAGTCATCAATCTACGATGCGTAGGAGTGTAGATCTTGGTGTAGCTGCTGCTTTCTGCTAGCTGCTTCTTCTCCATGCTTTACTGAACACCTATCTGCCTCCTTTTGTACAGCGCTTGATTCTCCTTGACTGTTGCTCTCATAACACACGAACACTGCATGCAATACGTCTACGGCCAATGCAGCCTTGATTCTCCTTGTCCTCTGCGTGTGATTACTATCACCATTTTCAATATTTTTTTCAACATTTTTCATCTTGACATACTCCGGCGGTTTTCATCTTGACCATCTTGACCGCGCTCACGATCCATATCATTCGAGGGACCGCGGTATAAGCCCAGCAACCACATCTCTACGATTCTACTCTCGACCCGGCGCTTTGTGCTGGGAGAGGAATCCTCGAAAGAGAGATGTCAAGTCCGTCTGCTTCGCGTAGAAGGCTCAGAACTCACGAAGGTCACATCCATACTCGCGCGAATAGTGGCGGCCTTTCGGTCGGGCTCCGGCATTTATAACCGCCCGGCTAGAAGAGTACCAACAAATACACAGCTTCGGCTGAGGGTCGACTTCCCGAAGGCCTATGATCTCGACCGGCGGGTGCGACCAAACACCTTAGGAGGGATGATAAACTTGTTCTCACCGCTGAAGCGTTTAGCGTGGTGTCTTCATTCCCAGCGCTCGTGAAGGCGTCACGGTTGATGAGATAAAGCGGTTGTCATTCTTCTTCGCTCCAGTAGGATCTTTGGCGCGTTCATGCGTGAGCATGATAGAGCGTCACGACCTCCAGTGAATGTCTATTCTTGCGTTCGGTACCCCGTTTTGGGCGGTATCACAGGCAAGATATGCGTCACGAGATCCCCGAGGATGAGCCGAGCGATGCAAAATCTTTATTAACATACTTTCCGCGGTTCCATTGTAGTCCGTCTGATCAGACAGCCTTACAGCGTTGAGGCGGAAGTCTTCACCGCGAGCGAAGTCTTGAAAACAACCGAGAAACCTGCATCTTGTGTTTAAATTCATTATAAATCCATGTCATGCGAGAATATGATCAATGAAGGTCATGAAACCAGCAGAATCCACTAAGCTGAAACAAGCTGGACAAGGTCCACGTACATCAGAATGAATAAGAGCAAATGGTTCAACACTTGAGGCCAATACTAGAATAAGTAGAGCGTGTATGCTTGCGAACTCACGAAGCATCACACCTGAGTTTACTCTGTCTACTTTGTCCATTAATTACGGTTGCGGCCTACGTAAGCTTTCGAAGATAAGTGACCTAGAGGCGGCAAATGTTGAAGTAAGCGGCTGCGGCTTCTACCACCCGCTGGCCGGCTGACAGAGGCGACATCAATCTCCACGATCCAAGTACCCAAAGTCCATCACGCTGGTGCGGTCCCAACCTCATCAGGTTAAACTTTTCCTGGAAAAGACATGATTCACGGTCAAAGAGAACATGGCAGTCTAATTGATCAACAATAGAGCTAACTGAAAGAAGATTAACGGGGAAAGAGGGAACATGCAAGACAGACGAAAGTGTGATTGATGGAGTGCATTTGACCGAGCCAATCCCTCTAATGGGTTGAGAAGTCCCATCAGCAGTTTGGACGGTCTCATTATGAGGATACCTATATGGTGAATATGATGCAAACTCACTGCATCTGCGCTGATGTAATATGCCTAGATGCTCCACGAGTCTGATCCATTCTACATGCGATTTGTTTGTAGATGCAAGTGCACGAACACGAATACATTGCCGCGTGGGCATAGTTAGCAAAGAGATTACAGCGAGGGTTATAGCGAGGATGCATGTGTGGCACGGCCGCGCCATGGAGCTCTCGGTCCTCGACTTCAAGCTATGCCATGACTCTTCCCGACTTCGGCCCGACAGTGACAGCGGACATCTGAAAGTCGACCCTCGTGATGCTTGCTAAGTTGGCTTTGGCGCTAGCATGACCTGCGACCCGCGACCTCCTCCGCGTGCTCGCCTCCTCATAGGTCCCTCTGCCTCCCTCCTCGATGCGACCACGACCCGAGGGATTCGTGGTTGTAGGCGGTAAAGGCTGAGATGCCCACTTTCTCCACTTGATTGTAGCCTCTCATCATCGATCATCCACCTTGATCTAACCTCCTCTTGGGCCATTCTGCGTGATAGCCTCCTCCCGTAGTGGGAAGATAATTCTTAAGCCCGCCATACAGTTTCACATCATTTGACATCGGCTCCGGCCTACTGTTTCATCTCGGGCCGTTGCCGCGATCTCATTTGGATGAGGTATCTCCCTTACTCTTGACTCTGAACATCCTCGCAAATTCCTCGAAGATTCTTACATATCACAGTGGTATTTGGAGTCGCCATCACCTGCGTCGTCCGCATTTCGAGAACACCCAAACCACCCGGCTTGGCGGCGACTTTGATCCGCTTGCGGGAGTCCGAAGGCGCGGCGCCTCGGCGAAGATCTCATTTGCGCGGTCGTGGCCGAGAAGTCAGGGCGGCGCCCGCTCAAGAGTTTTCGAGCGGCGCCCGCAGGCTCATTCCCTGGCGAGGTGTCGGAAGAAAAACTCCGGTCAGCTTGGACGGTCAGCGTCGCGTACCCTCTGTTCGCGGCCAGCGTTCAGAGCCCGCAGCCCGGCCGCCCACACTTCACACTTCTTTGGTCAGCGGCCACGCACCCGATCGTAGCCTTGAGGCAGGGCGGTGATCTTCTCCCGAGCGGCGCCACGAACACCTTTGCGAGCCGCGAGGCGCCTTTACCCGCGAACGCTGTGTAGCGGTCTTCTCCAGTGCTTGGCGCGTCTGGCCTTAGCAGCAGTGTGGGCTAGCGGTGCTTCTCGAGCCAGTATGTGAGCAGTCGCATGCGAGCGGTCGCGGTCGTCTTACTCTCACCTGCGTGGCGGACAGCCCTCAACGCCCCAGATCTCTCACTGCGGCCGAGGCGGCACAGCGGGGCAGTGGCGCGAATCCTCCACGCGCGAACAGCAGATCCGATCTCCAGCAGATCAGATCTCCACCGCCTTCAGCCCTTCTTCTCACTTTCACTGCGGCCACCCGGCCCGGATCAGCCTTGAGCAGTAGCCGAATCTGCCGGTAGCGTCGACCGGGTTCTGATACCATGTAGAATTAGTTGTGGCCGGAGATGGCCGGAGATAGGTAGGTAGATGGAGAGGAAGATCGCCAGGAACCTCTGGCGGCTATTTTCATTAATCTCATACTATTAACATTATACAAACCCTAATCCTTTATATACAAATATTCATATAACCCGGATCCGTTAACTCTAATATATATCCAATATATATCTTAACATGTGATAATGAGGCCAAAGAAAATTTACTTTCTGAATATTTTGAAATGCTATCTGCTAAAGGTTTTGTTCAGTTCTGATAGACTGTGCTTTGCCATGAAAACAGTAATTGAAGCATTCCCTGTCTGTTTTGTGTAGCTACTTGTTGACTTAATGGCATTTCGGGAACAAGCTTTGCGTCTTATTTTGGATTTGAGCAGTACTGTGATCACCTTGCTCGTAAGAATCATGTTTGTTTTGTACCTTTATTTGATTCATGTTCTTTTATTATTGAGATCATTCATTTTGTTTTTGCAGCCTCATCAGAATTCACTGATCCTGCATGCTTTTATGGATCTATTCTGTTCCTTTGTCCGCGTGAATCTTTTCTCAGACAAGGCAATTTTATTTCTCATTTACCTTTTTTATTTTCTGAAATATGTTGATTTAACTTAACTGTAAGAGATCAGCATCTCTCTCCCTCCACCCCCCCTCTCTGATCTTCATATGTTCACACATGGCAACCTAAACTTTCTTGCAGATACCAAGAAAAATGATGATTCAAGTATACACTTTATTTTGCATGCTATGTCTAGAGGTCGGGATTGTGACTTTTACCATAGGTAGGAAGATGGTTTTTAATGTAGCATTCTTCTTCTAATCCAATCGTTTATTCTGTATGATATTATTTTCCACTCCTTAGTTCAGTATGCATTTAGTACATTGTATTTGGTTTCTTATGAAATGGGATTTTTCTGGTAATACCTGGATATCCTTTTTTTTTAAGGATTTTTTTCATGTTTGATCATGGATTCTTGAATGTATTTGCCTACTAAGATGAAGCTTCAAATTTCTATATCAGTACAGTCTTTCCTATCAGTTAATGATAATTTTAGTAATCCATGTTGACTTTACAATGCTTTTATCTAGTTTTTTTTTCCCCCAATCAATGACAAATGATTGAGCATACCTATTACATATGTTTGAGTCAGAAAAGTAGAAACACATCCTTCTAGCCAAAAAAGTTGGAAACACATTACTGGTGAGCATATTGATGTGTGTGCCCATTGTTTTGAAGATTATTGTGTTGGATGCCTTTGCTCCGCGTGTTCTCTTTAGTTCATGTTGTACATCATGGTAATGACGGTGGTAGAGATTTGTGTTAACCTGCCCATCTTAAACAAGAGCACTATCAAGAACCGTTACACTTAACTACATATGGGATATTAATAAAAAGACTAGTGGTTAAAGAAAAATCTAACTTATAGACAACAAACTATAATTTTGGAATTGCCTACAATGACAAGTGTGGATTTATTGTAAAAGACACAATTTTTACTATTTGTTTAATCCCTCTCTCTCTCTCTCTCTCTCTCTCTCTCTCTCTCTCTCTCTAGTTCATTACTGCTTAATACATCACACTGCTGCATATCCCCATCTCTTTTATTTCATAATGAACGTTCTTTTGTAGATCCTCATATTCAACTAATTTTCTTTTGATAGTTTTCTTCTCTCTCTCTCTCTCTTTTTATTTTTTATTTTGATTTATGCAGATTGGTTCAGTTTGTTGATTCATACGATCCACCAGTGAAAGGGTTACAAGAGGATCTCAATTTTGTCAGCCCTCGTATTGGAGAAGTCCTTCCTCTCCTTCATTGTCTTTGATATGCCAGATTTACTATAGTTTCGTGCTTCCTGTCTTTTATTCATGTTTATCCTAGTGAAATTTATGATGACCTGCCCTGTATTATCATTTGATATTTTCTGTTTGCATTCTGTTGGGTTAAGCTTTTGGTCTTCCTGCTGCAATTGTTAATAATCTGCAAGAAAACAATCAGGTTGTAATTGCATAAATAACATGCTATTGTTGATCTTATCTCATGTATTTAGGCTGTAATATGCTTCTGTTGACTGTTCACTTGCTTAAAAATAGTATATGCAAAGCTCTATTAGATTGATAAGAAACAGAGTGCAGTGATTTTGAAAATCCTTGAAATGTTCTGCATTTTCTCAATATTATAGTTTGTTGTCTTGTTAAATCATAACATTTAATCAGTAGTGAGAATTTTCATGCTATATAATTATTTGTTTCTGTATGCTCTTGATATCTTCTTCTTTTTTGTTGACCACATATCCATGCTTATGAGTATCTTAACATGATTTCTCCTAGTCAATCAACCCTAGCAAAAGTTCTGGTTGTGTTGTGCTAATCTTAGTTCATGATTCAAGTAATATGGCATATTCCAATCTGCTGCTTATTTGTTACTTTATGATTGTTATATAGATCTCACGATCTCCATTTTCTTGTAAATTAAAAACTTTAATATGTTTGTAAATGCTCAATCTTTAATTGCTATTTGTTTCAGGTGCTGGAGGCAGTGGGTCCAACTATATTCCTTTCGACTGATACAAAAAAGTTAAGAAATGAAGGGTTTCTAAGTCCATTTCACCCTCGTTATCCTGACATACTCACTAATTCTGCCCATCCCCTGGTTGGTTTTTATCTCATCTAATGACATTTAAGATCATTATGTCATCTCCATTTATATGAGTATGTCCTTGATTAATTTGTTTCTTTCACCATCTTTTTCAGAGGGCTCAAGACTTGGCCAATGTTACTTCATATCGAGAATGGGTCCTCGTTGGTTATCTTGTTTGTCCTGATGAACTTCTCCGCGTTACTAGCATTGACATTGCAATGGTATATGCCTTGCTTGTACTTAATTACTCAGTAACAGAGACATTTTGGATTTAGCACGTCATACTCAAGCATTTCAAGTTTCTATTTTTGTGAATCCATTTTGTATGTATAATATTGGTTCTATCACTGACCTCTGATCTAAGGGTATATACAATTAGTTACAAAAATCTACTGAACAGTTGAGATTGGGAATTTAGAGTGCATTTAAGTATAACACTTGTTGTACTTAAATAGTTAAATGTGAGGTTTCTTTTGGTGACTATCCATGATTTCAAATCCTCTGTTCTTGAATTCTTTCTTTTATTGTCACGGGCCTACATATAATATGCATAGTGATGAATTGGGCAGTCCATGTCTCTCTTTATTTCTTTCATGGATGGTATTAGTGTGTGAATGTAGTTTATGTTTTCAGGTTGTACTCAAGGAGAACTTGATTCTCACATTATTCAGAGACGAGGTAAGCCTATACATTACCTTTATCATTACTACTATTTTGGTGACATTTTCTTTGGACTTTGGCAGTATGTCTCAGTGCATGAAGAGTATCAGCTCTATGTTCTGCCAAGGGTTTTAGAATCAAAGAAGATGGCGAAATCCGGACGAGCAAAACAAAAAGAAGCAGATCTAGAGTATAATGTTGCAAAGCAGGTTGAGAAAATGATCAGGTGAGATCTTTTATTTATTCTAAAAGAACTAAGCTGCAGCCTTTTTGGCTTTGTTCATGTTTGTCCTTTACTATCTTCCTGTCCATTTCTAATTTTTTTGATCTAGTTCATAGTACAACGACATGTGTGTTAGAATTTTTGTCATTGTTCTCTTGAATTACTGTGATGAATTCTTGAACCATACTTATTTTTGAAAGCACAATGTATTGAATCATGGTCCTTCTCAGAACTGATTGTTTAGAGTATCAATGTTGAATCTCATTTTGGCGGCTTACTCCCAGTAATAAGCATGTGCATTTTGTGGGGTTGAAGTATAGAAAGTTATTTGCAATTTGGCCTGATATTCTTATGTGCAGTTTTGTAAAATATCTGTGGTGCTATTTATTAGAGGACATTTATTTGACAATCAATTCTTTTCAATATCTTAGTGAGTTAAAGCATGTAACGAGTAGAGCTTTGATCTTGAAACTCCTTATAATGGTGATAAAAAAGAATTTGTTACACATTATGTAGGATTCTTCCTGTCCTTTTCATAGCTTTATACATTATTATTATTATTTTGCCTTGGATTTAGGATGCTTCCTTTTTAGTATTGCTTGACTCCTCTCTTTTTTTTAAATTTTTTTATTTTTTATAACTAAGATCTGTTGTACATCTATTTATCTTGTATTTATTAGTCTTATAATAAAAGATTATAACTCTAAGTTTCTACAGTGAAGTTCATGAACAGGCACTATTATCTTGTGATGCCATACACCATGAAAGGAGAATACTACTAAAACAAGAGATTGGAAGAATGGTTCTATTTTTTTCCGATCAACCTAGTTTACTAGCCCCTAATATTCAGGTACTCTTATATGTTGTCAACTTGGAACTATGTGTGGTCATTTGATGTTTGTTGTTTGACATTCTTCTTGTTTACTTGAGAATATAGCATATGATTGAATAATGTTTATCTTTTTGTTTATTCTTTGTTATCTTTGTTCACTTATATAATAAGTTCAGTGCATATATTAACCCGTCACCTGTTTATGTTGGAATTTAATTTATGTCATAGTGAGTAATAAAATTCCTACTTCAATGCTATTTCTTGTACTTGGTACTTTTTTTTATTACTTCTGAAGATAGTTTCTGTATGCAGATGGTTTTCTCTACATTGGCATTAGCTCAGTGTGAGATTATTTGGTACTTCCGACATGTAGGTGTTTCATCTTCGAAATCTAAACCTGCGCGAGTGATCCCGATAGACATTGTAAGTTACATATGCTTCACTTAAATTCAGTTTTTGTTCACATCTTATACTATCACTTTTCATGTTTCCTCTTGATGCCAATGGGGTTTGCCATCTTATTACATTTATCATGCAACAATTCCACTATTGATGCAGGATGCGGCAGATCCAACTATAGGTTTCTTGCTTGATGGAATTGACAAACTTTGCTGTTTAGTTCGCAAATATATAGCAGGTCAGATTGTTCTATGCAATGAGTCGATATTTGAAATGACATTTGTAAAGCTAGTTTATCAATAAGTTGTCTGAAGATCTATTGAAATATATTACATCTATCAATGCCCATTGCGATTTCATTCTTCACATTCTTGTTGGTATATTTCTTCAAAATAGTTGTGCAAATAGTTTGTTCATGTGTGTGGACACATTCAGAGCCTCTCTTCCTTTTCCACACACTAAAAAGGAAATTAAGGAGACTTTTTTCTTAGTGGCATTAGCTCACATATTGGTTTATTAGCCTTGTTAGAAGTTCCTTTTAAGCCCAAAATTGTCAAAGAATTCCAATTTCTGGATCCTTTTTCTGACTGGAGTTTCCAATTATGATGTTGAAGTCCTGGGATTCTTTTAATGTTTTCTTATTTGCTTTTTTAGGCATAAGATTCCTATTTCTCATTCTTAAGCCATTTTTCTCAAACAAATAAAAAACTATACAGGCGTGTTTCTGGCTGTATTGACTATTTGACTGCATTTATCCAGACTCACTAAAAACTCCGAGTGTTTAGACATTTAAACAAAACGGGGCTGTTCGACTCTTCTTTTATTCTCATTCATTATGATTCATTCTGGAAAAAATATGAATTGTGCCGATGATGAAAAACTATTTTTCATATCTAAGAACCGAAAGAGATGCAGGTATAATATAGTTTTACATAGATGGTAAGTAAAAAAGCTGTCGGAACTAGAATATAAAGTGCAGTAGCTATAAATGCAAGAACGTTTACTCCCATAATCTCACCTTAAAGTTCACAGGATGAGCTCCCTACAAACAATTTATGCTTAAAATTGAACTATAAAAGAGTAGATAGACTAGATGCTTCTATATACTCTTGGAGGGTTGATTTAGGGAAGATTATAAGAGAAACAAGTCCCTTTTTTCATGAGGTGTTTCATTTCCAAGTTGTGCTTCATAGCTCACATCTTCAAATTTGCACCACAGCTTGAAAAGGTACAATGATGATGGGCATAGCCACAACAAGATGCCGGGGATAATTACAAGCACAATGTTTTGGATTCCAAGCAAGAACTTATTTAGTGGTGGAAAAGGAATTAAAATTATTCAGCTATACAGAATTTCTTTTATTTTATATTTTGCATGCTGCAGCATGTTGTTTAGATAATTCACACCCAAGTTCTTAAGGACACCAGTGGTTCAGTCCACCTACATAAGTTGAAGAGTAGATTGTGAGACTATGGTTAATGTGGATTTTTTTATGCAAATGGATATCTCAACCACTTTTGTTTTCTTCAAACATTTCTCATGGTGTTCATATCTTTTGAACATAGTCAAACAAAGAACTTTTCCTTCAACTGTTTTCTTCTTCTTCTTCTTTAGCCTAAAAGGTTTATTTGAATAGGAAGACTGATTGTAATATTTTTTTATGCAGCAATAAAAGGTTACGCCTTGTCATATTTATCATCCTGTGCTGGAAGGATTCGGTTTTTACTTGGTACCCCGGGCATGGTAGCTCTTGATTTGGATAACACCTTACGTGGCCTCTTTCAGCAAGTTGTTCATTGTCTT
The DNA here is from genome assembly GCA_026586065.1 of Dioscorea zingiberensis. NCBI lineage: Eukaryota > Viridiplantae > Streptophyta > Magnoliopsida > Dioscoreales > Dioscoreaceae > Dioscorea > Dioscorea zingiberensis. The sequence continues at coordinate 64,994,625 of CM048819.1, read as the reverse complement.
GAGACCATACCAAAGTCTCAAGGAGAGAATATCTCTGCAGTTATATGTGATTTATCTGTAAGAGCTACTGTTCAATATCTCTCTGAGTTATCTCTGCTTATTTGCTTGGTGGATCTATAGTAATGTTTACTAATCTTTTAAGAAATCTCATGAAACAACTAAGTTCAATAATGGATTTAATTATGAAGCTGCTGCTCTTAAATGAAAGTTTTGCCCCTCCAAAAATAGCAGCCATTTTGCTAAATGGAATCCATGGCTTGGGATATTTAATTTTCGTAAAGTTGGAACTTTGATTTATCTTCTTTTACCTTTCTTTTGTTTCTTGTCTTCTTCTCTATAAAGGATAAGTTTTTTCCGAAGTCTGCTTGTAGTGAATTGATAAACTGCATGCTCCTGAAAACTTCTATTTTAATTTTTCAAGGCTTTTGTGTGAACCTTATATTCACTGATCATGAAGGACTGTATGCTGTTAATTGACTTATATTAGCAAAGGAACTCTCCAATTGCCTTGAATGAGAGCAATACCTATATTGTAAATTAAGTTTTAGATTTGACATCTGGAAGAAGTTTTGTCTATCAAGAATCTGAAGGGAATTCCATTTGGTGGTTTCTTTGTTGTTGACTTGTTAAAACAGGGATTTACCGAAAATTTTATGCCTTTCATCCAACTTAGATTATATCTGTAAACTACCAACAATTTTACCACTCTGAATCTATTACAGTGACATTAGAATTCAACTGATGCCTCCCATTAGGGCATTACTTAATCCAGACATTATAAAGGTCAAGGCTTGGACTCCACTACTTCAAGGGAAACCTATTTATTTTGCTTATTGAGAACTGAGTAACCTATTTATCGGGTTAATTGAGAACTGCCAACAATAATGGGCGTCAATTTTAATTCTAAAGAACAATAACTAGAGAATTCTCCCACCACAACAATCAAAAGATGTTCTCAGTCTACCATAAAATATCTTGTATTGCTTAATTCTATTCTACCATCTCTTTCTAGGAAGGATTTGTTCCTTATTTTTTATTTTTGAGTTGTAGTGCATTTAATCCGGGCGTGGAAATTAACCCAAAATGTATGAGGTTTTCTTTTCCATTTAACTGTATTCTAATGGCTTTTGATTCTTACATGAATACAGGATCTAAGCGTGAGATATTGGTTGTCAATTCTTATGATTGTCACATCTTCACGATCAGCTATAAATATTAGACACTTGGAGAAGGCTACAGTTTCCACCGGAAAAGAAGGCTTGTTATCAGAAGGAAATGCTGCTTATATTTGGTCTAGGTACTTCATATTTTATGAGTGTCTATGATTATATACTTGCCCCAAATTTTCTCCCATGCATGGCCAATTATTCTCTTTCCCATATAATAACATCATAAACTAAAATGCCTTGAGAACTCTGTGATAAGTTGAGCAATTTTTAATGGCTATCAAGACCAAAGGAAAACTGACATGTTCTATTGTGAGAGAGCCTTTGCCAGGTCCCCACCCACTTACTGACAAAGTGGTCATCACTGAAATTAAGGCACCAAGGAGCTCAATGTCTGATTCTTCCGGCTAGTAGAACCAATTCCGGTTGAAGGAACCGAATATAAGTTGGTTTTTCATTTGAGTGTGCAGTCTCCTTGTGTGTGTGTGTGTGTGTGTGTGTCGGCCTTAAATCCTGTTGATAACCCTCCCTTAAGTGGTATGGGAGCTGAAAATTTGATTGTTTTTTCTTTCTAAGTCGAGGTAATCTTGAGTGGAAAATCTGCCTAAATGAGAATTGATCACTTCCTATGAATCTTCTACCAAATTAAAATATCTTCTATTCATTATAGAAGTTTTTATTTCTTTGGCCGAATATTTTGTCATGGTTGAACCTTGTCAAGAATAATGCCTTTTTGTGCTATATATAATAGCTGCTTTCACACTTCTTAGATCTGCTCATTGAGCACAAATGATCAGTTGATGTGCAAAGCTCGGTCAAGTATTCATAATTTTTCTTCAGATAATTGTAATGCATATACCTGTCCAACGTCGACCGGCTATTGTTTTTGAGTTTTGTCATTATTTGTAATCTCAGTATTTGGTATACAACAAGCTCTTTCCTGCTAAACTTTTTTATCAATTTATAATCATGTATAACTTACTAGCCTATACATATTGGTCTTCCTTTTTTATACTGATTCTGTTCATATGCTAGTTCTTTAAAATGTGCTAATGTCTTTCCAGGGGGTCCATTTATGTACATGAATAATTAAATTAAATAGTCTTTGTACTTCAGATGTGTAGATGAACTCGAATCTCAATTGTCCAAGCATGGAAGCCTTATGAAGCTGTATTTCTATCACCATCATCTTACAACAGTAATATCATTACCGTTTTCATAATTTCCTGATCCCAAAACAAATTTTAGCCTTTTTGTAGTTTAAATTGGCTATTTACTAGTGAGCTTTATTTCTTACTGACAAACTGTGCAGGTATTTAGGAACACTATGTTTGGGCCTGAGGGACCTGCCACAACATTGTTGTGCATGGCTTGGAGTTGCAAGTAGTTTTCCAGATTGTGCTTCTACAATTGTCCCAGAAGAGGTATTGTTTATAATTTTGTTCCATGACAATCAGCTTCACCCCTCAAATAAGTATTACTGTTTTTGAGGAGGATGTGTTGAAGGAAACAATTGGTTGTGGGGGCCTTCTAATTAACTAGCCATTTCCTTTAAAATGAAGATCCTAGTATATCTCAAGGTTGTCTGAAAACAAGATCACATTCTGTATTTGCGCAGTCAGTTATCTGACAGGTTCAATTCTATAGTTGATTTATGTATATACATGTAATAAGTACTATGTTGGACCAGGGTAAATATTTACAGAAATTGTTTTCGGCCACTTGCATAAACATGATGGGTCATTCAACTTGATGATCCATGTTCTTATTTGCACCATTTAAAACTCATGAGTGTTAGACTTTTTCCATTATATTTATTTGCTATTAATTCTCCAACTCAAATTCCATGTTGTATTTGCTGTATGTGTTTTTACTTCAACCAGCTGAATGTTTCTTTTTCTCTAACCACTTTCTTACTCATCCCAATTTTCATCTGGGATTTTTGTCTGCATGGTTTTGCACGCTCTATTGTTTTCCTTTCAGAATGACCCATAAACTCTGTTAATTTGCCAAGATTTGAAATGCAAGAAGCTTTGATCAAATAAGTCTTCTAACAAATGCAGTTGAGTAAGATTGGAAGAGATCACGATTTTATATGTTGAGTCCCTCATTGAATCTATCATGGGTGGACTGGAAGGTCTGATCAATATTTTGGACTCAGAAGGTGGATTTGGTGCTTTAGAGATGCAGGCAAGTATCTGTCTTGGTTAGTAATTATCCTCAAGTGAAACAATATTTGGGCTTAGAAGTGGATTATGTGATACAGCTCTCCCCGGAGCAGGCAGCTCTCCGGATGATTAACGCAGTGAAAGTCTCAAACCTCTCCATGAAATCGCCGAAAGGTTTGTCTGGTTTGTCTTTGCCTGGATATGAGAGCTACCCGAAAAATAATAGTTCTGTGAAAATGTAAGGCCATTTCTCTTCAATACTTTCATTTTTAAGCATGTTTGTTATTGACCACTAAGGACCGTTTGGGGACATTTTTTTGGTGTTGTTTTGAATAGGCTTGAAGCTGCCATGCAGAGGTTGACAAATCTCTGTTCTGTTTTAAATGACATGGAGCCTATTTGTGTTCTGAATCATGTCTTTGTTCTGCGTGAGGTTTGCTTCCTTTTCCCATAGGACTGTCGTCATAATCATGCATATGTATCCCATAGGACTGTCATCACATTTATGTGTATTTCTGTTTACACGGACTTATTTCTGCAGTACATGAGAGACTGTATACTTGGGAACTTCAGGAGAAGACTTCTCACTGTGCTGAAAACTGACAATGGCCTTCAGCGGCCATCAGTTGTAGAATCTCTGATAAGAAGGCATATCAGTATAATCCACCTAGCTGAGCAGCACATCAGCATGGATCTTACTGAGGGTCTTCGTGAAGTTTTATTAATGGAGGCCTTCACCGGGCTAGTTTCTAATTTACACAATTTTGAAAAGCCAGCAGGCATGCAGACTGGATCAGCTGTTGAATTCATCTGCCATTGGTACATGGAAAATATTGTGAAGGACAGCTCTGGAGCTGGAATTGTGTTTATGCCAATGCGTAATTGCTTCACAAGTTCACAACCTGTAGGTGGATATTTTGCAGAGTCATTCACTGATTTGTTGGAACTTAAATCCTTAATCCATGTGTTTGGGGGATATGGATTGGACCGGATGGATAGGATGCTACGGGACCACATGGCTGCATTGTTGAATTGTATTGATACAGCATTGAGGTCAAATCATGACCATCTTGAAGTCATTGCTGGTAGTATCAATACGGGTGATCGGATTGAAAGAGAAGCTAGTCTCAAGCAAATTCTAGACATGGAGACTCTGGTTGGATTTTGTATCCAGGTGGGGCAGGCTATAGCTTTTCACCAGATTCTTGTGGAGGCTGCCAAGGTGGTTTTAGAAGAAAAGGCACCTTTGCTTGTTTCCCTGATGCATGGGGTAGCCAAGCAATTACCAGATGAAATACCTGAGAAAGATGAAGTTAAAAGATTAAGAAGGGTTGCAACTAGTATGGGGGTGGTCAGTGACCATGACATGGAGTGGGTCCATTTGATTATGCTAGAAGCAAATGCTGCCGCTGATAATTCTTGGTCCTTGCTGCCATATCTATGTGCCTCATTTATGATTTCTAATATTTGGAACTCGACCACTTTTAATGTCAGTACTGGTGGGTTCAATAACAACGTCAACTGCTTAGCCAGGTGAGTATGCTATCACTGACCCAGATAGGTGAAGCTAACCTTATACAGGGTACTATTTATTGAATAAATATAACTCAACTCAAGGATGTGATTCTGTTGTCTCTAGTTCTGAGTATTGAAAGAAGCCTATTTTTATATTCTGAATGGCTTGCATTTCAAATTAATAATTAATAAAACCCTCCCTCAATGGAAACCAAGCTGTCATCTGATGATCCTTCTACATTTATGTCATTAAAGTTATAACAACATTTGGCTTTTGCAGGTGTATCAATGCTGTAATTGCTGCAAGCGAGTTTGTTAGGTTAGAAAGAGGAGAATATCAAAGACAATCTACTTCAAATGGGCATGCCAATGAAGTGCTGGAACCTGAGATACTGAGCCGTGCTACAGTTGAAGCAAATGCAAAATCTGCTATGCAACTTTACACTAAATGCTCTGCTGTGATATTGCTTGATTCATGGAGCGATAGTACCAGGTATTATTCCTTGATCACAAGCAAGGAAACTTTCTTTTTAAAGAATTCATCAATCCAAACATTCTTTTCGTTGACAGTTTAAAATGTTCTGTTCAATGATGCAAGGCCAGAGCAAAATTTTAGTCTTGTACAGTCTGCTCTATGCCAGTCTAGTGTTCTAATTTCTGGCATTGTTAAGATGATTCAAATCCTTTAGGCCCGTTTTGTCCCTTTAAAGCCACTTCTTTTGAGTGTGTGTTAGTTAACCATGGATGCTTGAGGGACCTCAAATGAAATGGTCCACACTTCATTTTGTCCTTTTACTCAAAAAGTTCATCCATCAGTTTTCTCCTCTTGTATTTTTTCCCATCTTGTATGTTATTTTTGTTCTTTTTTAATTTACTTGTTTCTGTTGGTCTATTCAGGAACTCTTAGACATAAGGTTTGTATTCATATGTTCTCTCTTGTTGGCATTATTTCTTTTTGTGGAAAACTGAAATCATCTCTGCTCTTCCATGCAGGTCAAATATAGTTCCAAAGCTGATTTTCATGGACCAGCTCTGTGAACTCTCCCCATACCTCCCAAGAAGCACCCTCGAGATGCACATACCTTATGCCATTCTTCGGTCGATATATCGCCAACATTACGGAAACTCATCATCGATGGCCATAGAAATACTGGCACCATCACCAAGACAATCACCCGCTGTCTCTCTTGCTCATTCATCTCCTGCCATCAGGCACCACCGTGGTGATTCTACACCTCAGTCGAAAGCACATTCGATTCCAGTTATTTCCAGTTCTCATCAACAGGAGGAATATGATGTAGATGTAAAGGCTAAGGCAGGTGACAAACAACATCGCGGTATGAGAAGCTCTGGGCCTTTAGATTATGGTTCAGGCAGGAAGGTCAAGTTCGTAGAGGGTTCAACTTCTGGTGGTCAAGGACCAAGCCCACTGCCAAGGTTTGCTGTATCGAGATCTGGCCCCTTGCTAAACAAATAGAGCAATCAGTTGGTGTCACCGAGCAAATTTTTATTTTGAATGAGCAGTATTTGTATGTATTGGTAATTTTTTAGTGATGATGTTGATTATACTTTAATGTTATTCAGTATGTTTCTTATCTATTTAGCCCCCCTGCACTGCAGGTTGTATGTTCTGCAGAATGAAATCTTTGAAAAGCTTACTTTTAAACATAAAATGGGTAATCTAAATACAGAGAAAGGGTTAAAGGTTCACACAACACAGCAAACAGAATTTCATCAAGAGAAGTTAAAAATGGAATGTCTTATGTGCTCATCGCAATCAGTTTTCTAAAGGATTGCATAATTACTTTGAACAGAAGTATAATATATTAATCTAAAGATGTACATAAGTTACACAACCAGTAGTAGCTGGCAATCTCTCTGGATATATGGCACAATTGGTTGACATTCAAAGGAATTGCTTGAGATAACATTGTACATCAATTACAATTTTTTTTTAATCAACTCCTCATTCACCGTAAGTGGTGCCTGAAAGATGAGCAAAGTATAGTCAATATTGGGGCAGGATGATGAAGGCAATGTTGGACTGTTATTGAGCGTCTTACCTCAAAGTTTCCTTTGTTCCACGTCGGATTTTACAGCGGATGGTAGGCAGGCCTAGGCGTTGATGAGCCTCATAGCGGTGGCACCCAGAAAAACCTACAAAGAGAAAACTGTTGCTGACTTGCTAGACTGACGAAGCTTGCATATGCCTGCCCATTCTAGGGCTAGGGTGAAAGAACAAATAAAATCAATTAATAAATTTCAACAATAGTTTAAACAGACACGCACCATAGTAAACTCCATCAACCTCTAGCACGTCAATCTGTATGGCAGATGAATGGAAGTTGTTAAGCTTGTGAAATAATGAGATGGGCGAAGTTATCTCAATATCTTGTGCTGGTAGAATTCAGCATAAATTTCCATTCGATCAGGAGAGAAAATGATAAGGTACTTTAAAGGCATTTTGCTGATGGAAATCAAGTCAAATTAGGCATTGATAATCTCAGTCTAGAAATGAATAATTAACGGGTAGCCATGTGCACTGACAGGTTGTCAAGGGCAAACTTAATGGCCATTGGACATCTCTTCGAAAGTGTTGAGTACCCTAAAGGTAGGGAATTGTGGTTGGAGATCCCAAAAGAGCTTGATAAAATACTCATTCTCTACAATACCCCTTAAACTGAAGAACATACTATAAACTATCCCATTTATCATGCAGTCTCTTTCCTCTTCCAGTGCTGGGACATGTCTGCTAAGGCACTAACTACAGCATGAGCAAATAGAATTATCACATTTTTCTCCCTCATTAACTGACACTAACCACTATATGATCATTGATTCAATGTCGATAGCAAGATGCATGACAGCTAGTTTACAGTAATCGTCTCAGCCTGTCGCTGATCACTTTCATCATCTCAACAGTTTCAAACTCATCCAAAGAAATCTACATATCCAAGAAACTAGGTCTCACCAAACAATACAATGATCAGTTGTAGATTTCTATATATTGAATTTGAGCTACTTAGCACATGCAGAGCCTTACCTCTTGAAGAACTTCTATCATGATTTAGAATACAAGATATAACTTGATGATGGCATTCCGCAAGAACTATGCAGACAGTCCCAAAAGGTATTCAAATTCAATCTTACCAACAAAAAGCCTTCAACTAGGGCTCCTTAAATGCTTTATGTAAGATCCATGAACCCTTTTTTTTTTAACTTAGGTCATAAAGACCCCCCTTAAGTCAGTCAGGGACGTGGCCGTGAGACCCGAGGAGTAAACTCACTCAAGCACCCCTGACCCCTCACTGTGCACGTATAGGACTCGAGCTGCTCATCCCATTTATGGGGTTGGGCACTCGATCCCGGGATCACTCGGAAGAATTTCTCAAAGCACGGACCCGAGGTACCACTAGGATGAGCGCTCTTTGGTAGATCCATGAACCTTTCAGCTCTAACAAATCCTATCCCGAAGGGCAAATCCATAAATAATCCTTTACTTTAGCCTCACAACTTCAAACAACTCTTTGCACCTCATTTCACCCAAATAGAGCAACACTAAGATTATCAACCACACTTTAGGCAAACATCTTATAATAATCAATAACCAATAATATAAAAACCTCCTCCTCAAATTTCTGCACATGTACTACACACTACATACATTCCTCAAGTTCTACTACTGCTGCTACTGCTACTGCTACTACTACTACTGATTTTCATTAATTTCATTTCGGATAATACAAAAGGGATGAAGTTCAAAACTTTAATCTCATTGAATACATGACATCCCAAAGATCAAGATAGGGAAGGGATCAACAAAAGCATCTTTAGCTGTGGAATCGTTTACTTTCACCAAATATTCTATTGCAATTGCAGCCAGCCAACCTGAATCAATTTTCTCTCCCTGTTCTTCAGCATTCATTTAAAACAAGATATTAACCAAAGAATCAGAATTTTCGGTTGCATATCCTCAAGAATGATTCTAACAAATCAATAATCAATGCGAAGCAAACCCTAATCTTGTCCTCATACTTAGCTCTAAATACACAACTAAAACCTAACTTCAATTTCCCCAAAAATAAAAAAAATAAAAAAGAAACTACTAAATCCTCGGATTCCATGCATGTTTTATCTAATCTAAAAAGAAAAGTAGGTACGGAGTTATTACTGGCTCTTGGAGACCGATATGGCTGATGCTCTCCATGAGATCCTTGACCTTCTCCGGATCATTCGCTCTCGTGCGCATGAGCGGCCTCCTAATCTTCTCCAGAGGGAGTTCCAGGATCGCAGGTCCCGACTTGGGCTTCGAGAATGGAACCCCTGCAACAAACTCATCTCATCTCAGTCACCTCCCAGAACCATCCCAAGAGAAGAGAGAAGAAAGAAGATAAACAGAGACAAAGAGAAGAAAAAAACCATTGGAGGACGCTGTGATTCTGAGCGGCGAGCCGCCATGAGAGGAGATCAACGAGAGCTGAAGAGCAAAACTCGCCATTTCTCTTCGTCAAGATCCACAGAACCAAGTTGAATGCTCTTTTATTTATTTATTTATTTATTTAAATTCATTAATTCATTTTCTCTATTTTTTAGCATTTTAAAAATTCAAGAAAACCCGGGAAACGTGCACGTATACGCATCCCACAACGCCCATCTCCACTTGTTTTAAATCACTGAATTTTCTTTTTTTTTTTTAAAGAAAATTTAGTCAAAATTTTTATTTTTTTTAAAAAAATCCTGAAATCTTTTTAGTGTTGATTGTCCTTTCTCATCCCTTCCAGAAACCAACGACTCTTCTTCGCCGGCGCAATGCCGCGGTACGCGTCGTCAAAAGCGACCAGAAAGAAGAGAAGAAAATTTTATATATTTTCGAGAATTAATTAAAATCCACCAAAAACTCCAAACACTAACAGCAATAAAATATAAAAAGAATTAATTTTTAAAGAAATTGATCTATATAATTACAAATCCTTAGTGGAGCGGACGGAGGAGACGAGGTCTTCGGCTTATGGAAACCATGGCCGCCTTCGCCCGGAGACTCCGCCTTCTCCTCCGCTCCACCGCTGTGCTCTACCTCCTCACCGCCGCCTTCCTACTTGGATCTGCCGGAATTATCTACTCGCGCTTCACTTTCGCGGCCTTCCCCGACCTCTACACCCCGCCGTCCCCCGGGTGCCGGCCTGATGGGGAGGGTTCTTGGTCTGTTGGGATGTTCTACGGAGAGTCTCCGCTGAAGCTGCAGCCTCTCGAGTCGGTGAGTCGTTGTGTCGGGATTTGGTTTTGAGTTTTTGCTTTGGATTTGGTTATTTAGGTCTTTGGTGTCTTTCGGCAGAGGGGTGTCTGGAGGAACGAGAGTGCGGCGTGGCCGGTGGCGAATCCGGTGTTTACTTGTGCTTCGGCTTCGGATGCTGGGTCTCCGAGTAATTTCGTGGCGGATCCTTTTCTTCATATCCAGGTACGTTGAAGATCTAGTAAGGATTTTGTTTTCTTCATTAAGGATAATGAGAATTGTCTGCTTGGGATTTCTGTTTGTAGAATTAGGTCGATTGAATTTGCTTGTTTTGCTGGTGGCGATCGGAAATGGTTAAATGATTGCTTTAGAGATATAATCCAGTAGGACTTGCTTATTTGTTGTGTGTGTGTGTGTGTGTAATTTGTTGTTTGTTTGTGGTATTGTGATAGCGTTTTCCAATTTGTGATGGCTGTAGAGTTTCTCTTTCAGTGACTTCTAATTCAAAACAAGTTTTAAAACTTCTCTGGATTTTGTAGAAGATACAATCTAGGTATTATTTGGATGAAGTTGACTACCAAATATCATTGTTTCATTTTTCCATCTGTATTTTTTTGTGAATTGGAAATTGAAAGGCTTCATGAAGATTGAAATAACCGTTTAATTTTTCTGTGCATTTTTATGAATGATTTTGGTGGTTGTGGTCTTCTGCTTGAAGCCAACTATTTTGGAAACTTAGATTTCTTTCTGGTATGGATAGCCAAATTTGATATGAAAGATGGAACATTGTCTGTTTTGGAACATCAAGTTTATACTAATTGGTTGCATACTTGAAGTTAAACTAGAGAATTAATTAGTTTACCAGACAACAGGATATTGATTCTAGGCTGGCAGTAATGGTCAAGTTTGGCCGGTACTTGCAAGAGGTGAGGGCCTCAGAAATGATTTCTTCTTTCCAGAAGTGATAAATTTTTAATTCATTTTAAATTCTTTGGAGTGACTGTTTGGTCTTGATTAATTTATACCATCTTCTTTGTTCGTTATCTTTGTTTGTGAGGATAAGCAATGAGTTTAACTCTTGACACCCTCAAAATTTATCAATTTCTGATGCAGTGGAATCATTGATGCAAACCTGACAGACTCTGTTGTGGGATGGAATCATAGATGCAAACATTTTTGTCATTCTTTCTTGCTTGTCGTGGGGTGTATCAAGTAATACTGTTTATGCATCAAGAGAAAATGTTTTAGGGGTTTATTTTTTTTATTTAATTTTTACTTTCTAATTGCCAAGTCTTTTGTCCTGATGGGACGGTTACTCTGTAAGTAATAGAATGCAAATAAGGTTCTCACATTCTTATAATTTCTAGTAGTATAAGGAAATGTTTTATAACATTAAGCATAGGTTTTTCTATGGAAATTGTTAAGCGATTTTCATATATTTGATGTGGTTAGTCGGCCATACGTATTACAAATCCAGCTGTTGGTTTATTTGCTACTAGATGGTAGGGGGTCCTGATAGTCTATGATCATGGCTTTATGTGCAGGGGGACACATTTTACTTGTTTTTTGAGACCAAAAACTCTGACACACTTCAAGGGGATATAGGGGTTGCCAGGAGCACAGACCAGGGAGCGACATGGAAGTACTTGGGCATTGTTTTAGATGAAGAGTGGCATCTTTCTTATCCATATATTTTCAGCCATGAGGACCAAGTAAGATCAACTTCGTTTCTAGTGCTTTTACTTCCATATTGAATGATAAAATCCTACATACCTCACAGGCCTTCTTTTTTTCTTCTAATTTTGTTCTTCTTCCATCTTTCGGCCACACAGATATTCATGTTGCCTGAAAGCAGCAAGAAAGGGGAACTACGTCTTTATCGAGCACTTAACTTTCCTTTGCAATGGAAACTGGAGAAGGTCATTTTGAAGAAGCCCCTTATAGATTCATTCATAATCAATTATAGTGGTCATTATTGGCTTTTTGGGTCAGATTTTAGTGCTTTTGGTGCTAAAAAGAATGGAGAGCTGGAGATATGGTATAGCAGCTCTCCACTTGGTCCATGGGAACCTCACAAGCAGAACCCTGTTCACAACACAGACAAGAGCTTAGGGGCTCGAAATGCAGGCAGGCCTTTTGTTTACAATGGCAACCTTTATCGCACAGGACAAGACTGTGGTGAAACTTATGGTCGTCGGATACGATTGTTCCAGGTTAAGGTTCTTACCCCAGATAAATACGAGGAAATAGAAGTTCCTCTTGGTATCAAGGAGCCAAAAAAAGGCCGAAATGCTTGGAATGGTGCCCGCTATCATCATCTTGATGTGCAACAGCTTCCATCTGGTGAATGGGTCGGTGTAATGGATGGTGACAGGGTTCCTTCAGGCGACTCGGTTCACAGGCTTATTTTAGGATACAGTGCTTTTGGACTAGCGATTATACTGGTCATCTTATCAGGAGTACTAGTTAGTGCAATCAAATGCGTTGTACCTCTAAGCTGGTGTCTTCCTATTTCAGCAAAAAGAAGTGATTCTATCAGTGAAAGCCAATCCCATCTTCAATTATATCCTAAACTGAGATGGCTTTTTACCCATGTGAACAGGTTTGGTGCTCCTCTACAAGGAAGAATAAACCCTAATACTTGTTCAGGCAGGTCGCTTTTGGCTTTCATACTTCTTATTGTTTTGGTCTTCACATTCGTTGGTACCCATCATGTTTATGGAGGCAATGGTGCAGAAGAGGCTTACCCTGTTAAGGGGCAGTACTCTCAATTCACATTGCTAACCATGACCTATGATGCCAGGATATGGAACTTGAAGATGTTTGTGAAGCACTACTCAAGATGCTCTTCAGTCAGGGAAATTGTAGTGGTGTGGAACAAAGGTCAGCCTCCAGTTGACAGTGACTTTGATTCTGCCGTTCCTGTTAGGATCAGAGTGGAGGACAAGAACTCTTTGAACAATAGGTTCAAGGCTGACCCATTGATAAAAACACGAGCTGTTCTCGAGCTTGATGATGATATCATGATGACATGTGATGATGTTGAGCGTGGATTCAGGGTCTGGAGGAAACACCCTGATCGGATAGTTGGTTTCTACCCTCGCCTTGCACAAGGAAACCCGTTACAGTACAGAGACGAAAGGTATGCCCGCAAGGAGAATGGCTATAACATGATACTAACAGGCGCAGCATTCATTGATGGCAAACTAGCGTTCGACAGGTACTGGAGTGAGCAGGCAAAGGAAGGAAGGGAATTTGTTGACAAGAAATTTAACTGCGAGGACGTCCTTTTGAACTTCTTATATGTGAATGCCAGCAAACCCGGTAAGACTGTCGAGTATGTGAGACCTTCATGGGCAATAGATACATCAAAATTTACAGGAGCAGCCATTAGTAAGAACACACAGGTGCATTACCAGATTAGAAGTGAGTGTATGGTTAAGTTTGCAAAGTTGTATGGAAGTGTAGCTGTTAACAAATGGAGCTTCAATGGCAGGACTGATGGGTGGGATGTATAGTTGTTTTGGAAGTGTAGCTGTTTTGATCTTCTAATTGTATCCTGTTTTTGTTTCTTTTGTAATTCAATCTTAATTTTCCCAAACTGTATGTGTATTTTCAATGATTTTGTTAGTGAACAGGTTTAGCTTGAGAGCTAGTTTCCTTCATTATAGAATTTCTTCACCCTTATAATTATTTTTTTAATTTCAGAAATTATTTGTAATTTAAATCAAGGAAAAAAGACAGGAGATAATAACTAAAAATGAAAATAAAAATATAGAGTTTTTTACTTGTCACCCCCTCAAAAATAACCAAATCACTTGCTACCCCTTCACTTTTCAATAATACCTCATAACCCCCTCTTTTATTTTTATTTTACTTGCTACCCCTTTGACTAAAGTTTCAAACTTTAACCTTAGTTAAATATAAAACCTAAGGTTATAATATATGTAAATTGACAAGTTTAACCTTTTTATATATAATATTATTTTTAATAAGCTTCTCATATTTTCTATTTTTAATAATTATGTATTTTGTTGGTGATAAAATGTATTTTATTATTATTATTATTATTATTATTATTATTATTATTATTATTTTCCTTCTATAAAATATAATTTTTTAATAGACATATAATTATGTTGTTTTATTTTGAACATCTCACAAATAAATTTTTTAATGTATGTTATTAAAATTTAAAAAATATATATGTTAATAATATTTTTTTTAAAATTTAATATTATTTGTATTTCCCTTAATAAACTCATAATTTACTTATAATCATTTTTAAATTTTTTTAATTATTTATTAGTCTTGGGTAAATAATAATTATGAAAATAAGGGGTATTTTGTCTTTTACTTTGTTATTTGAATGTTTTTAAAAAATATTCAAAACTTTTAATGTGAATAACTAACTCAAGGGGTGGCAAGTAAAATAAAAATAAAGGAGGGGATTATGGGGTATTATTGAAAAGTGAGGGGTTAGTAAGTTATTTGGCTATTTTTGAGGGGGTTGTAAGTAAAAAACTCAAATATATATCATGTTTCATTTGCTCAATTTCACTATAAAAATAATTAAAAGCAGCAATCCAAGCATATCTTACCCATTTATTATTTATTAATAATATATATATATATACGAATTATTGTAATTATTTTTCTCCAATATCAAAGCAGCTAGTGTTCACTGTTCATGCCTTGTGAGTTGTGGCTTGTGAGAGCTTGGTATCCTCTGTTAATGGTGTGTTGAACTCCGGCGAGAGCTAATGCCGTGCCTTCGTCTCTTCGCCTTCTCTTCCCCACTTCCCACCCATCCCGCCGCTCGACGAAACACCCTTCCGCGCAACAACAGCAACAACAATCGCGTCATCTCCAGCCCATCCAATCCCTTCGTCAAGCACTGCGTTAAGCTCCGTCTTAGCTCTTCCTACCGCCGCTCCTCCCGCTCCGCCATCGTCGTCGGGCTCACTCCCATCCTGTAATCCTTATCCTGTTCATACTCGCTCCTCAAATCCTCAATCCATTTCACACCTCTTATCTTTTGATTGCTTGCAGAGAGATTTGTAGGTTTCGAGAACTTGAGGAATGGGGATTTTCTCTAGTAGATTGTTTGCTTTTGTTGGATGGATGCGAGATTCCGGACGGATTCCGTGATTCATCTGCTCGGATTCTGCGTGTTAGTGCTCATGTGATGAAGAAAGTTTCGGGCTTGCAATCGGCTGACTCCATTGAAGCTGTCGCGCTTATCAAGTTTCCAAGCAGCTTTCTTGATTTGAATGGTGATCAAGAGGAAGCAAGCTGTGGGGCTTGGTTCCCTTCTCCTCAAAGAATACTAGCCCTCGATGGGATTCAGGTACACTCTGGAGTTGCCAATGTGAGATAAATTTCATTATCTGTAAAATGCTCTACGTCTTGCTTTTGTTTGATGTTCTATTGCCTGTTAGAAAGTTTTGTTCACGGTGAAGAGTAATTATCCTTGCTGTCTTTGGTGCTTGTTAAATTAATTATCCTTGCTGTCTTTCTTCCTTCACTTGCCATTGTGCATTCGGTGTTCTACAAGTTGGTAGTCTAATGTCAGCTCCTTGGGAGATAGCTGTCTCTTCATGTTGGTATTAACTGAAAATATGATAGTGTTAGAGTAGCAAAGAAAAACTAGGAGAACTCGCTCCTTTTAAAAAAAAAAAAAAAAAAACAGAAGTGGATAAACCACATTTTATTTCCTTATTTTTAGAAAGATTAATACATACATGGTTTCATCCGGGTTTACAAAGATCTAAAATTATGAATTGTTGGTCATGCTTTCCCCCGGTTCCGTTTGCCCTCCTTTAGTTGGCATAGTTGCCCCTGGACGGGTTTCTCTTCAAAGGCCGCGTCTCCTTTGTCCCGCTCCCCTAGGGTAAGTGTGTTCTCGACGAATTCCAAACTCCTTTCGATGAGGCTTTCCGCCATCGCCAGTTTGGTCGTTTTGATGAGTGAGCTGCACCAAACCAGAATAACTTAAGATAATCGATTTGACGGATTATTTTTAATAAAACACATTATTTTCTTTGGAAGACTCTGGAGTTCCTTTCGATCCAAATACTTCAGATGGTCATGACAGCTAGATCCCATCAACATCGAAGACGTTGGGTACCTTCCTTGTTATGTTGTTTGATCCCCATGCATCTATTGTGGATACCGTGGCCGAAGATAGACAGAAGAGAGTCCTATAGTGGGACCATATATTCGCTGCATAGGGGCATGTAAATAGTTGTGCGCCCGTCTTGTTATCCGTAGTGTACATAGCATAGTGATCGATCTCCTTTCCATCTAAGCTCCTTGAATATGATCATAAGATTGGTTCTGTTTGGCCTGATTTGGTTAGAGACAAGATGGAGGTGAAGAAAAAGAAAATTTAAAATTTTCATAGTTTGCTGGTGATAAATATATATTGTACTAGTAATGGCTTATAGAATTGATTGACATGATTATTTCACTTGTCCTTGTTGTATACTCATGATAGATTTAATGAATTTAATCTTGTGCTTGTAAAACTAGTTGTCTATTTGATTTTAAGGCTTAGATTAAAAACTCCATTATGGCTTGAGGGTAAGCACATAGATACCAATACGTTCAGGTCATGTCTTGCTACTCTCTGATGATTCTTTGATGAGTTCTTAGGGACTTCATGCTTCCATCAGACACTATGTACTAGGGTTGATGATTGCCAATCTTGTACTTTTGCTCTTGAGATGCTCTTCTTTTGCTTCATATGAATTCCATGTGGAAATTTGGTCTGTTCATTATGTAATCAAACTTTTCCATTGCAGGATCCTGGTAATCTCGGCACATTAGTAAGGTCTGCTATGGCTTTTTAAATGGGTAAGAATGCATCTCTTTATTCCAGTATAGTTCTCTCCACTTAAACCGTTCTTTATTTGTCTACTTTCATCGATCATCTATTCCTTTATCAGTATTTTCTTTTCTTTAAACTTAGGGACTTCATGCTTCCATCAGACACTATGTCCATGTTCATAGTGTAAGACACCAGAGGCTTTTGACAAACTTTTGTTACTTCTTAACACCATGCAATGTTACAAGGTTTAGAAAAACAGGCCTTTTAATCTGATTAGCTGGTCGTTTTAAGAGGTCTCATGCATCATCAGGTGAGAATCCCATTGTTTGTAGAAACCACTGATGTGTTAAGCTCATGTTGGAATATAATACTGTCAAATTCTCGCCTTCAATGTTTGTTCAGTATTGAATGCCTCAAATAATTAGCTAGAAGTTTGCCTTATTCTCATGTGGTCATTAAAAATTCTCCATTGCATCTTCCAATGCTGTCTGACCTTGCATTTACCGTCTGTATCTTACTTCTTTGCTACAATGACCTACAGGATGGTGTCTTTTTGCTTCCCGGGTGCTGTGACCCTTTCAATGAAAAGGCCCTCCGGGCTGCCAGAGGAGCTTCTTTTCAGCTCCCACTTGTTTCTGGAAATTGGCTTCATCTAGAAGCTCTGAGAAATAGATTTGAAATGAAGATGTTAGCAGGCCATCCAGATGACTACTCTGAGAAATCAGAAAGACCTTTGCTATCTAGAGAACTTGCAGATTCACTGACAGGTATGCCTCTCTGCTTGGTGTTAGGTAGCGAAGGCCATGGGCTATCTGAGAAAGCCTTGCAGGTATGTGAGCTTGTTAGTATTCCTATGGTAGGGATGTTTGAGTCTCTTAATGTTTCTGTTGCTGGTGGTATCTTCTTGTTTATGCTACAACCTGAGCACCATCCATAATCCATTGGCATTTCACTTGTTTCCAGTTTCTCTGCCGCTTTTGACAAAATTCATTGATAAGGTTATGAACACTTGTGAGAGTTTGTTTTATATACATGAGTCACACATACACACATGTTTGTTGATAAATGCTATAAACTCTTGCAAGATTTAAAAAAAAATTCAAGAAACGTCACAGTATCGATTGCTAACTCAGGATGAAAGCCATTTAACCAGTGTTTTATCTGTTTATTTTGTAGTGACCATCATCAACTCTTCATTTCCTACTCTTCATTCAAAACCACTGCAAGTACTGAATTGGAAAAATGAAACAATACCAATCCACTTCATTTTGGATGAAATTTAGTTGAGTCTTGATATTCCTTTTCCCAAATTCATAGGTTATCTGACGCATAAGACACCCTGGATGACTAAACACAAGTCTAATTAGTTAGTAAAGCTATGACTACGATGTTCATTATCCATAACAAATATCTTGCAAATTTTCTCTAACTACTAAACTTATACTATGAACTGTTGATGGACTATCCATTATATATATATATATATATATATATATATATATATATACACACACGTATGTAGTCAAGTTGTGTTTCCCTTATTTCTTTACTTGATTTGTAAGTTGTTCAATGAAAAATAATCTAGCGGATAACACTTCATAATGTCTTATTGAAAAAGCATTTGCACTGGAAATTGGTGGTTGTTGCCATTGCAAGCTTGTCTGGTGAGTGCTATGAGAGTCACTTGAGAATGAAATTTGAGGTTTAGTGGGTGCTGAGCTGCACCTAAGAACAATCTTGTAGAATTCTATGAATTATGAAGATGATGTTTCGTACTATATCAAAACTCATTATGTACTCTTTATAGAAATTATTTTTAAAACAGCTTTGCTTGTGATTGTTTTGTTCATGAAGGCCATATAAAACTTATGTTCTTTTGTCCCATAAAACATTAATTTTAGCTTATAACACACATCACTTAGCTAGTTATAAAATATTTTTGTCTGTATGTGCTTTTATTACCATAATATATATATATATATATATATATATATATATATATGGAGAATTTGATCATGTGCCATTTGTCTATAACCCCCTTTTCTAGAGAGA
Organism: Dioscorea zingiberensis; assembly: GCA_026586065.1. Taxonomy (NCBI): domain Eukaryota; kingdom Viridiplantae; phylum Streptophyta; class Magnoliopsida; order Dioscoreales; family Dioscoreaceae; genus Dioscorea; species Dioscorea zingiberensis. The sequence continues at coordinate 64,975,662 of CM048819.1, read as the reverse complement.
TGAACACAGAGATTCCAAAAGGGTGGGAGTCATTTTTTGTGGAAAAACCTTTTTGTATGGTGGACTCTGACAAGCTTAATGGACTCCACCAAAATAAGTCATTGGTTCCTTGTAAGCTCCAATCAAACCATCCTAGAAAAGAAATCTCACATCATTTAGATGAGTAATAGAGAAGAAAGAGCTGAAGTTGTAAACATGAATAATGTTTGTATAGCTTTATTTATTTATTTATTTATTTATTTATCGGATTCACAGTGATTTCGATGGTTATTATTTAGTTGGGAAATCTATTTAGTAAATAACTACATCGATGGAAAGAAATGAAACACTTCGTATTTTCTAGGAGATCACTTGAACATGAGAGATTCATATGCTTAATGTTAAAAATAAATAATAGGTCCTCATCTATATATATTTTTTGTTTTTAAAATGTTTCTTTCGCGAATCAATGATATTTCAAACCATGAAACAATATATATCTCCTTAAAGATACTATCAATCAAAACACAAGGGCAAAAATAGATTAAAGCATGCTTCAAATCAGGACCACATATGAAACACCAACACTATATAAAGATGAAGCCCTCCACATTCTATCACTCAAGCAACCTCCAAAGAAACTTGCCTGCTCTTCCCTTCTCCTTTCTTTAGTTCCAAAAAAAAAAAAAAAAAAAAAAAGGAAAATATTTCTAGTGATTCATAGAGGTTGAAATGGAGATGAAGAAGATGTATGCAGTGTTACTCTGTGCTGAGGATCCAGAGTATGTAAAGAAGGTGCATGGTGGTTATTTCCAAGTTTTCAAGCGTTTACTCGGAGATGAAGGAGAAGAAGATAGTAATGGTGATCATGAGGTTTGGGACTCATTCAAGGCCTTGGCCGGTGAACTGCCGAAAGGTGATGATGAGATCGCAAAGTATGATGGCTTTGTTATCACTGGCAGCTCCCAGGATGCGCATAGTGATGATCTCTGGGTCCGTGAACTCATTCATCTCTTGAAGAAACTCAACTCCATGAAGAAGAAGGTGCTTGGCATTTGTTTCGGCCATCAGGTGAGGGGCACAATCTCGGATACCATGTTCAATGAATCTGATCACATGATCAAATGAGTAACGATTTCTCCTATTGAAAACACAGATTCTGTGCAGAGCACTTGGAGGCAAGACAGGCAGAGGTAAGAAGGGATGGGACTTAGGGGTGACCACAATCAACCTCTCAACCAAATACATCTCCTCTCAGACCTCTCTAAACACACCACCTTCTCTCGCTGTAATGGAATGCCACAGGGATGAGGTTATTTCTTTTGCTTCATGAATACGTGCATGTTTGTTTCTCGGGAATAATCTTAGTTTCAAAACTGTCTGAAGCGAGAAATATTTACAGTTTATAAATTTTGACTTCAGGAATATGTTGTTTCTTTCAGTGACATTTGGTCTGAAACAATTGATATGATGAAATGTAGGTAAGGGAGTTGCCACCGATGGCGGAGGTGGTGGCATGGTCGGAGAAAACCCAGGTGGAGATGTTCAAGTATGGGGAACACATGATGGGCATTCAAGGCCACCCTGAGTACACCAAAGACATCGTCTTGCACTTAATCGATCGCCTTCTCCAATCTAATCTCATTCAGGTACATCAAAGACATGCACCAAATTGTGGATTTTCTTGTTATATGGAACTAAAGTTTATGGTGTCTGCTGTAGGCCTGGCAAGCAGAAGCAGCAAAGTTGAAGCTTGAAGCCAGAGAACCAAATCAAGAAGCATGGAAGAAGCTCTGCAAAGGATTTCTTAAAGGCTAACTAGTAATTTAACTGAGAAAATTCAACATTACATGTATTATATCATTCAATCAAATAAGAGCGAATGTTACATTTGTTATTACTGAAGAAAAACCAAGTTATTAAAGGAAATAAAAAATTATATTATATATATTATAATAATAACTGTTTCTTTTTATTAAGGCCCGCTTTGATTGATTTATGGAAAAAAAGGCTTTTTTTAAAAAAAAATTGATAGGACTTGAAAAAAGAGAAAATAAATTATAGATCCCTAGAAACAATATCCTAGGACCCCCCCTCCCATTATTTGTTACACCACCACCCAGTGATCTTAAGAGAAAAAGCAAACAGTATCAGAGATCTATAATTAATTTCTCTTTGAAAAAAATGTTTCTTAAGTTAGTTAAAATAATTTTATAATAATAATAATAATAATAGTTACAAACCACTAGACACTAGCTTCTAAAAAAAATTGCTTCTTTAGAAAAAGCTAACACAAAGATATTTTTTTTCTCCCAAAAACGCTTAATTTATTAAAAAAACACTTCTAAAACTCCTAGAAGCTAATCCAAACAAGCCCTAAAACCTTCAGGACAAACACATCATTCAAACAATTAGGGGTGAACATGGGTTGGGCTGGGCCGGGTTTGGGCTGGGCTAGACCCAAAAAAACAACCCATGCGTTTGGGTTGGGCTGGGCTGGGCCACTTTCGGGTTAAATTTTGTTAGCCCAAACCTGACCCATCAGAATTTTTTTTGGCCCAGGCCCATCCCAGTCCAACCCAAAAATAAAATAATTTTTTTACTAATAATATAAATAATTAAATAAAACATATATTAGATTATTATATAAACAAATAGAACATAAATAACACAAGTTGTTCAAAAAAGTACTACACAAATAAGTATTACATAATTCCACACACAAATATAACATAAGAACAAGTTCCACATTCTTAATAAAACACAAATGGTTCCATAAAGCAAATACTACATAAGCTTGTAAAAAGACACTAATTGTTCCATAAAACAAATACTACATAAGATTGCAAAGAGATTGACTCTTAAATCCCCCCACCACAATAGCTTAAAGAAGCAAATAACCTACACAAAATACCATCAAGCCAAATGTTAGCATTAAAATATTAAAAAGTAGCCTAAAAATTTACAAATAGATAAAACAATACCTATGTCGAAAAATCATTCACAGAATCCGAGCTTGAAGATGAATTATCTTGCTCAACATCAACCACCATATCGGATTTTTCTTGAAATTATTAATTTGAACCATAGTTCAATATGTAAACATAATTACTAATTAGCAACAACAAAAATAAAAAGGAAAATCCAACATTAACATAAATTTTTAAAACATAATTAACTTACTTGCTTCAAAAGATGCTCGCAACCAATCTCGAAGACACATTATAGCTTATATAGTCTTTGAACTTAATGAAGCTCGATAAGGACTAATCACTCGACGACTTGTGCTAAATGTGCTAAATGTGCTTTCTGAGGCAACAATGGATATTGGAATAGTCAAAATATCACAAGCCATGCTTGAAAGGTTTGGAAACCTCATTGAACAAGACTTCCAAAAATCCAAAACATCTAACTCCACATTTCGATTCAAACATGGTTCTTCTAAATAAAGATCAAGTTCTTACTTTTGCATTTGAACTCTACTAATAGAACTTTCAAATGTGTCCAACTCTTGCATTTCATCATAATCCTCATCAACATTCACAGTCATATAGTTTCTGGCACTTGCAATTGCAGTATTGAAAGAAGATGTCTCATTTTGTTTTATAAGCTTCAAAACATTTATAAAGAGTACTAACAACATTTGAAGTACATCTTCCAGCTTCCATCCCATACACCTTACTATAACAAAATTCAACAAATCTGACCTTATAGCGAGGATCCAAAATCACCGCACAAGATAAAATCAAGCTATACGTGAACCAATATTTTTCAAACTTTTTCTGCATTTGTTTAACCATCGGTGTTAAGAAGGTTTCCGGTCCATTAATCACATTTAGCAATTTACGATGAATTTTCCACACACCGCTGAAATATAAATTAGAGGTCAGATATTTGATACCAGAAAATGCACAAGTCACCTCATGAAAATACTTCAAAAAATTGCACAAAGTAGCAACATCATTCCATTCTTGATCATTTAAAGTATATATAAAATTGCTATCTCTCTCACCCAAATACAAGAAAGCTGCCTTGTAATGAAGAGCCACAACAAGCATGTCGTATATAGAGTTCCATCTTGTGGGGCAATCAAGACATAGTTTCTTTCCAATGTCCAAATTCAACTTCTTTGCAATGTCATAAAATTTCTTTCTTCGATGAGTAGATTGCTTCACATATTTAACACCAAGACGCAATTTGCTAATAGTTGACATAATAAGATCAAATGATGATTGAACAACCAAATTCAATATGTGAGCACAACATCGAATATGGAAAAATTCACCATCACAAGGAAGAAGTCCTTGGTGATTAAGACAGCTCTTAAGCAAGGAGACAACACAATCATTTGTACTCAAATTATCCAAAGTGATACTGAATAATTTATGTTGGATGTTCCATTGAGCAATGCAAGAATTGATCTCATCTTCAATATGAAAGCTATCATAGGGAGGCAGAATGAGTTTAAAATGAATAACCCTCTTATGCATCGACCCTTCATGATCAACAAAATGAGTTGTGACACAAATATAATGATCTTCAGTAATAGATTCCCATGTATCAGATGTCAAGCATATTCTACCAGGACATTCGACGAAAATATCTTTTAAGCGTTGTCTTTCTTGCTTGTATAGCAACATAACATCCCTTTTAATTGTTTTTCTACTCATCATTTTAAATTCAGGACATGCAGCTGCCATAACAGGCCTAAATCCAATATTCTCAACCATCAAGAAAGGTTGTTCATCAACCACAATCATCATACCAATTTCTCTACGAATGATCTCAACATTAATTTTATAATTTGAGAATGACATACCACTTGTAGTTGTTTGATGAGAAATCGTGTATTGTCTAATATCACGAAAAACTCGTCTCGGGCACTTCGCCAAATGTCTTCTCAAATGAGATGTTCCTCCCGAACTTTTGCAAGAATATATCTTTTTACAATATTTGCATTGAGTTCTGTCCAAATTTGCATCGATGGGTGGTAACTTGTCAAAATGCTCCCACACATCGGATCCAGTACGTTTTGATTCGGGCTCATCAACATTATGTTCCAAGTCTATAGGTGCAGATGATTGACTTTCCATAATTGTTTAATAAAAAAATCAATTATCAAATTAGAAATTAAAAAATCAATTGACAATTAACAGTAACACTATATATAAAAAGTAAAATTTGTAACATATTTAGCTCTAATAGATTCAACAAACAAGAATCTACTACTCAGATCATCCATTCATCATCAGTCAAATAGCTGACAGTTCGCCTAATAATATTCTCCCAGAATTAAGAACTAAGAAGTATCTCTAAGAAAAATATAAGATCCGGAGCTATTACAACTTACAAGTAAATCAAGAGAAGGTAATAGTACTGGATAACTACGCCGCCAATAGATCCTCTGGTTCACCCCAACCTTCAGACCTCTCAGCGCCTCCTGCTTCTCAGTGGTGATTCTTAGAGAAGAAGGTCCTTCACAGAATCCCAATCAAGAGAAGAAGCTCTAATAGAGATTTGGCAATTGAGTGGAAATTGAATAGAGTTTTAGGGTTTTGGACATTTGGTATTTTACTTTATAAAGTATATGTATTCGGGCTGGGCTGAGCCAAAATCTATATAACTCAAGCCCAATCCGAAATTTAATTGGGCCAGCTTAGTTTAGCCCAACCTAGCCTTTTAGGTCATTTTCCTAAACCCAGACCCTATTTTTTTGGGTTGGGTTTGGGCCAGCCCATGGGCCACCTGACCCATGTCCACCCCTACAAACAATTGCTTGAAGTTTTCAAATTCTAAATAATGGAAAATTTACCTTCCTGGCTTCATCTTATGATTTTCATCTAAATATATCACCTTTTAACATAAAAGAACTCCAAATTCTATCAATCAAACAGCTGGACTTCAACCATTTCAATAGAAAAGTATCAGCTTAATTCCAGCAAATGGCACAAAACCTAGCAAGTGAAATTTTGCATGCTATTACACATCATTGTTTTATGAACATCTGTAAATTTGATAAAGGGGTGTAAACATAAAAGGTTGGAACCAAAAAACAAGATCAAGCTCCTAAACTGCCAAGCCAAAAGAACAAGGGGAACTGAGCAATAGCCATGAACAACAAGAGATAGTGGTGCCTGCTTGAATGTTTCTCATAGCTTCTCATCTCTGTGAAGAGCACCCTCTTCATTGTCTTCACTAAGAACACACCCATGCACAAACACAACCATGGGAGAATGAAGTAATATGAATAGTTCCAGACGAGCCTGCCAAGGATTGCGAGAGACAAGCCTGTGAATGCATACCCACCATAAGCTACCATGTCTAACAATGGTGCTTCCCCTCCACCGATAGAATATAACAGTCCTTTTAGCATCATGACCTGCAGGAGCCAGCCGGCAAGACCCCTTGTAAATTGCAAGCTTAGAGCTTCTGGGCTAAACCTGCATATAAGGTTGGACTGATTAGACAAGTGAAGACCAAAAATGAAATCTCTGATTGAGATTGACGCTTCTTACTTTCCAAGAAGACCAAAAGTAAAGCCTGAGAGGATGATGTAAGTGCCAAAGGCCATCAAAGGGATATATAGATCTGGGGCATTGATATCATAAATTGGAGGCTTGTAAGATAGCCTCCCACCAACTGGTTCACTGATCCTTGTCCAATGTCCCTACAGAGTGAGAAAGAAGATTAGCAGATGAGAGAGAAAAGGAGTTGCCTACAAACTGAATAAACATAAGATACATGTATGTTTACCCTGTGCAGGAATGGAAGCAGGATCACTTTCAATTTGTTCCTTACATACTGGTCATTGACTTGAAAATAGTACTGTGGGTTGGAGAAATACCTACTGATCTGTTTCATGAAACTCCAGAAGTTAGAAAAAGAAACATGACAATGGTTGACATGCCAAAGGAGAAAAACTTTAACAGGTAAAAACAATAGTTTGTGACAATATAATATTCCATGATAAACATACATTGCTTTGCATAAACTCAGAACTTGAGCCCAAGAACTTCTCTCCATATGCTCCTAGGCCACCTCGGATTAATCCAGAACCAGCGCCATAGAATGTGTTACCAAAGGGGCTTTGTTGAGGATTTAACGGAGGCCTCTGCATCCCAGGCTGACCACCCAGATTATCATACATTTCTGCAAAGCAACAATATGAAGAAATTAGCTACTCTAGACTAAAAAGCTCAAAACTTAAACCAAACTTCAGCATAACCACTAGCGAAAAGTAGTTCATAGAAAAGAAATTAAAATCACAAGATAATTTCAACAACACAATGCCAAGAGTTTAATCATATAAAATGATTTATCTTGATTCAAATCCAAGCTAGAATCTGAAAGCACATGTCAAGTTAAGGCAAAATAAGGACTATTTCTTGGGGTGAATTACTCCTAAAAGGTTTTCTGATTTATGTGAGCCAACAATTCCACCATCATCATCTTAATATTCTTCATCAAGTTCTCTCATTGTCTTCACTATGTTCAAGTTCATGTTGAACATATATAAAAAAGTCTAAATCACAAGGACCAAAACAATCCAAACTAAAATCTACAAAACTGTAAGCATAAAAAAAGAGAACTAAAATCTACAAAACTGTAAGCTAAAAGTATAACAATTAATGCCAATTTGCAATTAAAACTAAAATGAAAGGCCTTTGGAGTGAAATTAAGATTACTTCACTGCAAAGGTCTTGAGGTATGCTTCTATAAAGAAAGAGTCACTAAAACAGTCATCTAAATAGCCACCCACGATCAAATAGGCAGCTATGACAAGTGAACACATAGAAACACCTTTCAGTTACACAGTCCATGAAGAAACAAAATATGCCGGGAAACAGATTGGTTGATCCTAAAAACATACATCATACATCCCTAAATCATATAAAAATCCAAATTTTGTTCTAAAAGCTGACTTTAATGGATAATTCACATGACAAAGAACTAATCAACACTCACATGAGATCATAATCACAAAACAGATTGGTTGATCCTAAAAACATACATCATACATCCTAAATCATATAAAAAATCCAAATTTTGTTCTAAAAGCTGACTTCAATGGATAATTCACATGACAAAGAACTAATCAACATTCACATGAGATTATAATCACAAAACAACAGATAAAATGAACAATTGATGGAAAAAGGTAGAGAAAACATCAATATACCTGCAAATGCGAGAATCGAACAGAATCCCCCACAGAAGTCCAAATCTCGCCAAAGACAATGATGGCTGGCTCCGACACCGAATCAGATCCAAGAGAAGCAAGGGTTCTCGCAGAGGAGGGAGAGTCCACACGCCGCGATCTCGCTCGCGGCAAAGTCTACTACAAAGGTCTTCGGCAGGACGCAAACCCTAGAAAAATCCAGAGAATTCAGAGAAAAGGGAGAGGGTGCCCTCGACCTTCCGCTTGGGTGGGTGAAGTAATTGTCGGCTCTGGATTTTTATATTTCCAACCCCATAAAACTGGGTATTTGAAAACTCCTCTGAAAAAACCGCATTTACATTTAAACCCCCCCGAAATATGGTTTTTTCTGCAAATACCCCTGAGAAAATAACATTTAAAAAATGGAATTTGTTTAAATTATGACAAAATTTTATTAATTATTTTAATTAGGATTACACTCCCTTTCAATTCAATGCCAACGATGGCCGGAAAACCGCCGGCGGCCACCATCCCGAGCTTGCTCCTCGCTCTCGCTTCGCTCACTCTCATCACCTTCAGCTTCCTCTCGCTCCGATCCCTCCGATTCTCCCAACTTCCCTCCCGCCTCGCAGACCCCTCCACGCCATTGCCGTCACCATCGGCCTATCATTCGCGGGAGGTCGAGATGAACTACGACGAGATGGAGAGGAAGTTCAAGGTGTTCGTATACCCGGATGGCGATCCGGGTACGCATTACCAGACGCCGAGGAAGCTGACGGGGAAGTACGCGAGCGAGGGGGTACTTCTTCCAGAACATCCGGGAGAGCCGGTTCCGGACGGAGGATCCTGATGAGGCTCACCTGTTCTTCATCCCAATCTCGTACCACAAGATGCGCGGAAAGGTATTGTTTTCAAGTTCCCGGTTTCTGATTTTATAGTGTTTTGCTCGCGTTTTAGAAAAGTTTCGATCTTGGAATGACAATGTGATTAAAATGCTTACAAGAAGAGCTTGAGAGGGATTATGAGGTGCTATTGGAATGACCTTAGATAATGCCGGAAGTGGGGAACTGGATGCTAGTCTATGGATATTGTTGGCAAACAATGTGCTGAAAGGTATTGGTTTGCAACTCTCGGTTTTTGATTCATAGTTCTTTCTTGCTTTTGGTTCTATAGAAAGTTTGGATCTTGGAATGACAAGTGAAAAAAAGAATAGCTTGAGAGGGATGCTGAAGTGATATTGAAATGAGCTTCGTTATTGCTGGAAGTCGAGAATTTGATGCTAGTCTATGGATAGGGTGGACGCAAGACATGTAGAAATGTATTGGTTTCAGATCCTTAGTTTTGATTATGCAGCATTTTGTTTATGTCTTGATTCTAAAGACCTACATATATTAGATATTGAGTCGGATTTTGCTTAGGAAAAAACGATATGGAGATAGATAATTCATATAGCCGACCCCATCTAGTATGGGATTAAGGCTAGTTGTTGTTGTTGTTGTTGTTATTGTTGTTGTTGGAGAGCTAATGCAAGGCAAATGCTCACAAGAAGATCTTGTAAGAGATGACAAGTTGATATTCTATTGGGCTTAATTAGACAATGCTGGAAGTTTGGAAGTCGATGCTACACTATGGATATGGTCACCATGGAACCAAAGAAATAAGCTTGATGTGTGGTAGTGTTTGAGTTAGGGGATCTTTTTTGCTTCTGTAGTGGAGGAATGGCTGAACAAGTTAATAGTTCCCAGCAACAAACAAAGTCTAGGTGATTTCAGAAGAATTCCATCTCCAAACTGGTGCCTACGAAGGATTATTTGTACAGATAAGTGATATATCCAACTATACAGTTTAGTTGTAAAACTGATTATTCCATAATTCATAAGAGAATATTAAGAAGTGGGTCTTTAATCTGCCTGTCTGCTCTATTAATTCCTTGATTTTATTTGTGTTTAAATCTTGCAGGGCACATCATATGAGAATATGACTATTATTGTTCAGAATTATGTTGACGGCTTGATAAACAAATACCCTTATTGGAATAGGACCTTGGGTACATATTATTCTGTGGTCACCTGTCATGATGTTGGTGTGCGAGCATTTGAAGGACTTCTTTTTCTTATAAAGAATTTCATTCGTGTTGTCTGTTCTCCGAGCTATGATGTGGGCTATATCCCACATAAGGATGTTGCTCTTCCTCAAGTACTGCAGCCATTTGCACTTCCTGCTTGAGAAAATGATATTGAGAACAGGTTCAAATAGGGTCCAGCTCTTTTGCTCATATTTGCACAGTTCATCCATACTATGTCTTTGCAGCCCAATAAAAGTGATATGGTGCACACATTTTCTTTGTTTTTTGCATTTGTGGCACACACATTTTCTTTGTTTGTCCCATGCTCATTTAAAAACAAGATCCTTCCTGCACTGCATTATATATGTACAGTTTGCTGTTCAATGATATGAAAGAGTATCTTGGGGAAAAAACTTTGGAGCAGTCATGTGAATTATGGTAGTTGTGTAGATCAAGCAGAATTGAATATGGTATGCTCTTTTGTTGTCTGGCTTCTTGTTTCTAATTGGTTCACTAAGCCAGTGGCACCATGAAATTATGAAGGCATCAGTTTTCTGATTCTAGGTTCTTATTGGCAAATGCCCTATGTCTTCATCTTATTTCAGTCTGATGTCCTAAACTTTTAGGACTATTTTTCTGTTAGAATAACTTGTTCAGAAATTGTTATTTGGATGTCTTTCAATAATCTCTTCTTTTTTTTCTCTTTCGGCTGTAAGTTTTCACAGTAAAAAAAATTGCTGGTAAATATCCTGAACTTGTTTTGGCACTAGGAATATTTAATGCACAAGTTTGAACAGGATGCTGCCTCTAGATGAAGATCTCTATGATAACAACTCAACCTGAGTCTTCCAAGAAAGCTGTATCCTTCATCGAGAAATACTTGGGAATCATTAAGTGGCCTCGCTTCTGTTATTTATTTATTTATTATTATTATTATTATTATTTATTCAGTTTGAAGTCATAGTCTGGATTTTTTCTGTGTAAACATATGGTAGCAGCTAATATGACCAAACTTCTAATGCTTTTTCTCTTTGATCTTTTGGGACTATTTTGACGTGAATTTATCTATTCTGTCTGGATATGCTTCCTTTGGTTACTAATTCCACGAAATTTGCAGGACAATACTTGGTTTTTGGGTTGGGCATAGGAATTCTAAGATAAGAGTCATCTTAGCCCGAGTATGGGAGAATGATACAGAACTTGCTATTAGCAACAATCGCATAGATAGAGCTATCGGAGAGTTGGTTTATCAGAAGCAATTTTATAGGACTAAATTCTGCATATGTCCTGGTGGTTCCCAAGTCAATAGTGCATGAATAACTGATTCTACTCATTACAGATGTATTCCTGGTGAGAATCTCATTTTAGAGGCACAGTATAACTGAACTCTGTATCCTTGCCTTCTTGATTTCTTTTAAGATTACATTATTGTTGCATATAACCAGTGAAGGATGTTCTCACTGCTTGGACTACTAAATCACTTTCTTCCTGCAGTGATCCTGCCCAATTATTTATGACTTGCCTGTCAACAACATCCTTGACTGGATGAAATTCTCTCTCATACTCAAGGATAGTCATGTTTACCGACTTAAATCTATTCTAAAGTCCATCTCAGATGAAGAATTCATTGCTCTACACAAGAACTTGGTTGAGGTATGTTTCGGGGTATCTTATAACTGTTACCTCTTATAAATTCAGCAGAATTTGCTCTACACAAGAACTTTTTTTGTTTTATAGCTTTTGTGAAATTATACCAGTGAACTTTTTATGTCTCTTTTAATTACATAACATGAATGAGAAATTCTGGAGTTTGTCTTCTCACACAAACATGAGGAACAGTCTGTGAAGGAAGTACTTTTCAAGGTCTGAGTAAGTCTACAAACATGAGACATGACATGCAATTGTGTGGTCCTTCAAATGAGTGTTATTAGATTTGGGAGTTCTAAGTGAAGCATGGCTCACATCTGTAGTCTAAGGGCATGTTTGAACACCTTGTTAGAAAACGAAAATGAATAAGAATTATATGTTAGGGTTTTATATGATTGTTAAAATTTTCTTTATTCCAATAGTAATACATGGGTTTTAGATTACATCGAGTCCATTTCACACACACCATAATAATAAGAATAACCTTCAATCAAACCCTAAAAACGAGTTTTGCATGTCTCCGTCAAAATATTAAGACCCACACGTTTGTCCATGGACCACCATAATACGTAAAATGAAGTTTACTCAGGTGGTAGAAACAAGAAAAGGGACAACATTGAAGTCATATCCCCATCAATGTTCATCTTCATGGTTGATTTCCACAGTATGTGTGTGGGATCGAAAATACGCGCCTGGCATCGTGTGACACCAGACGATATATCGAAGCACAAATATCATTTTTATTTATTGTGGGTTCTTTTATTCCTAATAGAGGCAAGCCTCTATTATTAATTACCCCAGATAGAATCTTGGGAACCTCCGATTAAGGGCAAATGTACAAGTAGAGACGATGAAAAATAATTCATTTTATTGTGGAAAATGATAATTTATTACATATAGATATCATCATATAGATGTACATAATTTATTCATTTATTTATATAAATGGTGCCGCCTTCCGTTGTGGAATATATGCTTCCATCGGTTGGCTCAAGACGACTACTTTATCGCCGCTTTAAGATTTGCACCGCTTTACATTTTATCGACCATCTCGAGATGAATGTCATATAGCCGCCGCCTCGAGATATATGTCACTTTAGCGCAAGATGTTGACTTCGCCGCCGCCTTAAGATTTTCGCCATTTTAGTGTTTATGTCTTTTTATAGATCGTCCCTAGATGAATGTTTCATCACCACCTCGAGAGTCGTATCATTTTATCAGCTACCTTGAGATGCGTATTCCATTAGCACATTGAGATTTGTTGCCTTAGGATTTGGATTTTATCAGCCGCCTCAAGGTGAATGTTCCACTGTCGCCTTGAGATTTGCGCCGTCATTTGGGATGAATGCTTCATCGTCGTCCCAAGACATGTGTCACTTTGAGATTTGTATCTCATATCGGCCACTCCGAGATAGGATGCGTGCTATTTTGAGATTTATACGTCATTGGCGCCCAAGGTGCCTCTTCATCGCCACTTCAAGCTTCACGTCAGTTCAGAATTTGGATTTTTTGTCGGCCACCTTAGAGACTTGTAATCCATAGCTGCGTCAAGATTTGGAGATTTGAAAATTTTCATGTTGTAATTTTGCATCATGTTTCTTTATTTCTCTCTTTTTGATGTCATGGAGACAAGGCCTAGCCATCCATTGTCTTTCTTCAAAAAAAATAGCATTTGGTCTTAACATAACACCACTACGATCATATAAGTAGACCAACTGGGCTCACTTTCCACTACTGAGGTGTTCTATCATGTTGAATGGAATCCATTTCATTGTAATCCATTTCAATGTACCATCCACTCCTTGGCATTTTATTTTGTCAAACTCAAAATCGAAGCACCAACCTTGAATTCCTGATATTGATATACTGTAACATCTCCATTATTGAAGTCCAGGATCCTCTGACCATTTTTTATGAATATATCTTCTTTATTTATAAGGTTTAATAAACTGAATTGAGGTTATGGTTCATAGTATCTCTTCACCATTATCAGCATCATTTCTTTGTTGAAAATCTTTACCAACATCAGCATAATTCCATTCAAGAAAAGCTGCAACCCTGTTATTGTGAATTTTTTTGGGCACCAAATTTGATTGCCTTTACAACAAGGAATGTCATTGAGACATTTTATCAAATAAGAGTAGGGCGCTTTATATAGCTTAGTATTTGAAGTGGCCTTGGTATGTTATCTCCAAAGAAAAAGAATTACAATAGAATGCTTTCTCATGACACTAAAACAAGCAAGCATAATGATGGCATTAACACACATCCTCATACCAAAACCCGTCCCCATAATGAATATGAGCATTCTTTGACGGTCAGCCTCCTTACATCATCTTTATCATCTTTATTTCTGGGGGTCTTGTCCTTTTTCTCATGGGATTAAAGTATACAAGCTTCTTTGAGTAGATTGCATGCTAATTAATTTTCAACCAAAATCTGAAATCTTTACAATTAAAGACTTATCTCTTTTTTGTTGAGAAATAAAATAAAATTTACATATGAATGGACTAAGTTGGCAGCCGTGAAGAGCTTGTTGTGGTTGCGTTAACATTCCTTGAATATGCCCATCTTCTAACTATATGAACAAGTTCTAATCACCCCACAAGTAGATGTGAACTTTTCATTGAAAGTCATCCTTCACATATCAAGGCCTCCATGGCTGACAGTTAAAGCAATATCTTATAGTTAGACTTCTTCATCACCCAACAGTTTATGGAGCTCACAAAACAAGCTTCAAATAGTATATGCATGGATTCCATGCTAATGTTTTATCCAAAGAACCCTTTAAAGGTTAGCTTTCCATCATTTGCTTCATATCTAGAACCATCTTCTTAATCTTCCACAGTAGTAGCTTTCCATAATAATGGCGACCTCTTCTGCATGCTGGCAACATCTTCTTGACATATTGATCATCAACAACTGGATGGAATTCAAGAACAAAGACCATTACTTTGAAGTGTTTTATCAAGATTACTCATAATTTAGACCATATGTTCATATGATCTTCACTTGATGCCTTTGCTGTGGTGGTGTTTGGAAAGCAAAGTTATTAATCTTTAATCCCAATATATCTTGGCTGAATCTATTTTGCATATAATGTGAATATGAGCTACCATACCAACCCAACAGTAGAATAACTTCTTTGAAACATTTCGTCAAACACCAGGAGGGCGCTCTTCAGAACTGAACAGTTTGCATAGCTTTTGGAATACTTTTCCAAAATTTACAACCAAACTCTTCATGTTAGTTCTCCATATGAACCAATAAAAAGATGCTACCCAATGTAACTGGACTTGCGGGAGGGTATAGGCTGGCGCATGGAACCTTGGAATTGGTTGAAGAGCAGCAAAGACCCGGCTTAGCGTCAAATTCAAAGACAAAACTTTGGATCCAACTCGGTCTTCAACGTAAGATACACCTGAGCCAAACGAGCCTCAACGTTCCAAGACGAGTGCTTTTCTCCGGCAAAGATAGAGGGAAGCTATTATAGAGCCTCCGCCTTTCTCCGGTGGCGATGTGGGATAACGCATGCGGTGGCAGGGGAGGCTATTATATAACCTCGCGCCATTCTTCTCGGTGACGGTGGGCAGGGAGGTAGAGAGGCTATTATATAGCCTATGCCTTTCTTCTCCGGTGGCGATAGGCGTGGAGGTTATCATATAACCTTTGCCTCTTTGCCGATGAGACGACGGGTGCAGGAGGCAGTGGAAGCTATTATATAGCTTATGCCTTTCTTCTCCCGGTGACGATGGGCATCGGGAGGCGGAGACTATTATATAGCCTGTGCCTTTCTTATGGCGACGGCGAGGTGAAGGCGGCAAATGTACATGCGATGATGATCACTGAGAGAGGAGGGAGGGTCTTCATCTCTTGCTACATTTTTTCCCCTCCCCTTTTTTTTCTTCTCAATATCCCTTTTTTATAGACTCAGATTCTTATCCAACATGATATCCATATTTAAAATAAATTAACATCCCAATTTGATTTTATCTCAAGCTGGATAATATCAAATATTTAACTTTTTTTGTTTTAAAATTTAAATTATCATGAAGATAAATTGGGTCAAAGGGATAGGATCAAATCCATTTAAAAAAAAATAAAATAATAAACTTTGATTTATTTATTTATTTTATTTTGAATTTGCCTCGGGATTTGTTCCCTTGGATTTTCTTGGGATTTGCCTCGGGATTTGTTCCCTTGAATGGTCTTGGGTTTGCATTTTTTTAGATTGCCTCGGGATTTATATTCGGGCTACCTTGAGATTTGTATTTTTGAAGATTGCCTCGAGATATGTACTCTCGAGTCATCTTGGAATTTGAGATTGCCTCGAGATATGTTTTCTCAGGCTATCTATTTTAATATATATATATTTCATCATATTTATATGAAATATTTCATATTGGCCCTTGAGACATTTATTTATTATTATTATTATTTTTTGATATAAACAAATGCCCCCTTCATACTTCTCTCACGAAATTTGTTTGAGAGGGAGAAGTATGAACATACAGAATTTGTCATCTTTATGGCCAAATCGTTTTGGGAGACCTGAGGTCATCATCATTTTTTTCATCATTCTTTTATTTTTTTTTATTTTTTTTTATTCATTCATTCATCATTTTTTTATTGGTGATGGTGGGTCTCCTTAGGACTAGAACCATCTCTCCCTTGTAAGCCTGGGACATAGGACATATATGCTCTATTTACTTCAAGATTCTGCTGCACTTTTTATCTTCCTCCTGTAGAGAGATTCCAGTTCATCTAAGTGAAGTCAAATATTGCTTTTATTTGAAATTTCATGCCATTTGAATTTCGAGGGAGAGGGATGCTTCAATTCCAAACATCGAGGAGTATGTTGTGGATCATATTGCAATCCAATAAGTGGCATGACAAACCCACAACATGTCAATCTCCGTGGTTTTTTGGACATGGCTTTCTTTGGGTTTGGATGTTAATGGCATCTGTTGGCACCTTTTAGCATATTTAATTCAATATATGACCGTGGGTGGCCAATAATATCCCCATGCGCTTACTCTTAAGTCGCTTCTTGGGTCCGAATTGATGTGAACCACATTTCACAACGTGTACATCATGCATAACTTGTGTATGATATCGCATATATGAGAATGAATCTTAGGGCGCCTCGCTTTACCTGAAGGCCTTCTGATTTGCCCCCTGAAAGTTTCCCATATTCCAAATATTTCATAAATGGTTGCTTCCGAACTTCCTCCACTTTTGCCCCCAGCACTTTCCTCTTCAACGTCATCAAGGATCGTACTTATGGGCCTTCTATTGATCCGAAATTTCATATTTATTGATTATCTCATCATATGAGTATTTGAGAAACCAAGTGTGCACTTTTTCATTTCATCATTTTTAGAAATCTCGATTCAATTTTTTTTTTTTTATTATTTTTTTTTTTTTTTATTTTTTATTTTTTTTTTTTTGGAATATGTGAAACTTCCAGTGTTATATTTTCACCTAACCTCATTGATGGAGGGTACAAGTTTTGATATTTCATATTTCCTTGGTAATCTCATCAGATGAGTGTATGAGAACCCAAGTGAAGAATTTGTATTTCATCATTTTTAGAAGCGTCATTTTTTTACCTGACCTTATTGCTAGAGGATACAGGTTTGACACTCCATATTTCCTTGGTAATCTCATTATATGAGTGTGAGAACCCAAGTTTGACATTTCATATATTTGGTGATCTCATTATATGTTTGAGAACCCAAGTGACATTTCATATATCTGGTGATCTCATTATATGTTTGAGAACCCCAGATGAAGATTTCATCATCTTTTTAGAAGCATCATATTTTACCTGACCTCATTAATGGAGGATACAGGTTTGACACTCCATATTTCCCCTTTGAAATCTCGGTTCCGTATCGGAAGCATGTGAAATTTCAAGAGTCATATACCTTACCTCATTAATAGAGGATATATGTTTAAGATTTCAAATTTCCTTGGTGATCTCATCACATGAGTGGTTGAGAACCCAAGTGAAAAATTTTCATTTTTATATATATTTTCGGGAAACACATTTTTTTATATGCATCATATCCCATTTTCTTTTGATTTCATATGAATCGTAGCTTGCCCCCATCCTTCTAAAAGGGTTATGGAGCTTCATGATAAACTTTGATGTCTTATCATTTTTGGACTTTCTATTTGAAAGTCCAGTAAGACCTTTAGACTAGTTTTGTCCAACTTTTTCATTAGCTCTTGAAGTGATATCAAATGCGCTTTGGAAAGCCACCTCAAGATTTTTATCCATTAGCCACCTTGGGTTTTGTACTCTCAGGAAGCAACAGGATTTGTGTTTCAATCACCTTAAGATTTGCGATGTTTCGAGATGTATGTTTCGTTTCCTCGGGAAACACACTTCATTGCTTTGAGATTTGCATTTGTTTTTGGGGATATATATTTTTTGCTTTAGGAATTATCACCACCTCAAGATGCGTGCTGCATTGGCGCCTCGAGATTTGTGGCTACTTCAAGATTTGTACTGTCATCGACCGTCTTGGGATATGTGCTCCATCACTACCTCAAGACTCGCGCCGTTTCTTGATTTATATTTTCATCGGCTATCTTGAGATGCGCGTTTCACCATGCATCAAGATTTGCGCCATTTTGGGATTTGTATGTCCATTAGCCATTTTGAGATCCGTGCTCCATCGCTACCCCAAAATTCATATTTGCTTTGGTATTTATATTTCATTATCTATCTCGAGACACTTTGCTTCGTTGCCCCCTCGAGATTTGTGATGCTTCGAGATGTGTGCTTTACTACATCGGGATGCACACTTCATCATTTTGAGATTTGTAATTGTTTTGGAGGACGCATATTTTTTGCTTTGGGATTTATCACCACCTCAAGTTGCGTACTATATCGGTGCCTTGAGATTTGTGGCTGCTTTGAGATTTATATTTTCATTGACCGTCGTGAGAGGTGTGTTCCATCCCTGCCCCAAGACTTGTGTCGTTCCAGGATTTATACTTTCATCGGCCATCTTGAGATGTGTGTTTCACTATGCCTCAAGATTTGCGCCAATTTGGGATTTATATATTTTTTATCAGCCATTTTGAGAATCGTGCTCCATAGTCGCCTCGAAATCCATGGCTGTTTTGATATTTGGTGTTTCATCATCTACCTCGAGATGCGTATTTGTTGCCCCCTCGAGATTTGTGATGTTTTGAGATTTATATTTTCATCGGCTATCTTGAGATGTGTGTTTCGTCATGCCTCAAGATTTGCGCCATTTTGGGATTTATATTTCATCATCAACCTCAAGATGCGTGCTTGATTGCCCCCTCGAGATTTGTGATGTTTTGAGATTTATATTTTCATCGACTGTCTTGAGAGGTGTGTTCCATCCCTGCCTCAAGACTTGCGTCGTTTCGGGATTTATATTTTTTATCGCCATCTTGAGATGTGTATTTCACTATGCCTCAAGATTTGTGCCATTTTGGAATTTATATTTTTATCAGCCATTTTGAGATGCGTGTTTGATCATCATCTCAAGATTTGTATCTTTGCCGAGATGTGCGCTTTCATCGCATCGAGGATGCACACATCATCGCTTAGGATTTTTATTTTTATCGCCTATCTCGAGATGAGCGTTTTATGATCACCTTGAGATCTCAAGTACGCTTTGAGATGTGTGCTTCACCGCATCGGGATGCATGCTTTCTTATTTTGGATTTGTATTTTTATCGCCTATCTCGAGATGAGCGCTTTATGATCACCTTGAGATATGTCTTTGCTCGAGATGTGTGCTTCACTGCATCAGGATGCACACTTTCTCGTTTGGGATTTGGATTTTTATCAGCTATCTCTAGATGAGCGTTTTATGATCACCTTGAAATATGTGCTGCTTTGAGATGTGTGCTTCACTGCATCGGGATGCACACTTTCTCATTTTGGATTTGTATTTTTATCAGCTATCTCGAGATGAGTGTTTTATGATCACCTTGAGATATGTGCTGCTTCGAGATGTGTGCTTCACTGCATCAGGATGCACACTTTCTCGTTTGGGATTTGGATTTTTATCAGCTATCTCGAGATGAGCGTTTTATGATCACCTTGAGATCTGTGCTGCTTTGAGATGTGTGCTTCACTGCATCGGGATGCACACTTTCTCATTTTGGATTTGTATTTTTATCAGCTATCTCGAGATGAGCGTTTTATGATCACCTTGAGATATGTGCTGCTTCGAGATGTGTACTTCACTGTATCAGGATGCACACATCATCGTTTGGGATTTTTATTTTTATCAGCTGCCTCAAGATGAGCGTTTTATGATCACCTTGAGATCTGTGTTGCTTCGAGACGTGTGCTTCACTGCATCGGGATGCACACTTCCTTGCTTTGAAATTTGAGGATGTTGTTGCTTCGGGGCCCACTCTCCATTTGTCTCTTTCCTCATCGCCATGGTTGATGTCGGATGAGATGCCTTTTCTTCTTTGGGGCTGATAGAGGATTTTATTTCTTCTGCACTGGATGGCAAGCTTCTTGGACTCGGCTTTGGAGGAAAAGACTGGCTCTATCTCGTTAATGGAAGAGAGAGTCCCATCGTGATCGCCAGTCACCATCTGAATCCACCACTTTGTTGCGTAGATCTCTTTATTTCATGATATAATATGTCACATTATTTTCTCAAATAGCTATGATGTCAAATATTATGATTTCATCATTTATGCTCCCCAAATTATAATGTAAATGCATCTTTTATTTGTGACCATATCCTCAAATAACTTGAGTCTTGCATTTGTGGTACTCTTGCATGATTTGGTGTTGAACCACCAAAGGAGTGAGGTTTTACACTTGTATACCAACAGGTTGTCATAAGGCAAGCCAAGTGCCAATCCGCATTATACCCCTCATTGTTGTGGACCTGCTCAAGGACGTATGTGAGGCCTAAGTTTCCTCTTTGTTCCATCGGCCCGACTTTCCTTTATGTTGAGTGATTGGGTTATTCAACTCTTGTATGTCTTTAAGTTGATATGCCAACAAGCCAACCAACAGTATATTGCACGTTTTTATTTGTTAAAATTTCCTTAAGGAGGATTTTGGGTTGGAAGGAAGATGAGGCTCAACCTCGCTCATTGCCCCCTGTGTGGCATGTAGCTTGATCCTTCTTCTTTTATTGCACTTTATGTGACATCTTGTGATGGTGCGTGTGATGAGCTTCATCTGGTCTCCATGACCATCTAGGTGATATGGATCCATCCTCTCTATCCTTCCTTCTAGGAACATTTTGTTGTTGAAGATCGACTCCCGTTCCTTGCCCCCGTGGTGGCATGTGACTTAGTCCTTCTTCACTTGTGTCCCTACATGATCTTATGAATGGTGCAAGTGATAGGCCTCCTCAGCACCAATGACCATCCGTGATAAAAGAGTTGACTTAGCGTCATTTTATCGATTGGAGCTTCCTCGATATCATGTAGGGTCTTTTTATGAAGAAACCCTTGGAGGTCGACCACCATTATATGCATCGTGTTGAGGTTATGACTCCACAATAGTTGAGTCCTTCTCCACCAACAAAAGGATGTTAAAGAACACATTTGAGTATTTTTAAAGTCTTGAAAGAGGGCAAAATCCAACTCCTGATAAGGGACCTAAATCTCTCAATAAGTGGACGTCAGATAAAATTCTCTTTCTTTTTTTTTTTCCTTTTTTTTATTTTTGATTTTTTGATTTTTTTTTGATTTTTTTTTTGATTTTTTTGATTTTTTTTTTTTTTGATTTTTTTTTTTTGCAAGCAAGTTTGAAGATTTCCTTTTCTCTCAAACTTTTTGAAGATGCTCTTAATTTCTTCTCTTGTAGGAACTGCCATCTCAAGCTGGGCTGGGGTAACCCCTACAAAATGAAAGTCCTTGATTCTTTACCATTGGATCTTCATATTATAAGGTCGACATCCAATGTGTGGAAGGTATAGGACTATTAGGACCTCTATGGATGGTGAGCTTCCAACTACAACCAAGATCTCTTTATAAAATTCATATGCCTCTACTTGTACTTTCTGCCTCATAGATGGAAGGAGCAATAGTCCCCACCGGGCGCTGTAATTTGTGGGATCGAAAATACGCCTACCGCATCGTGTGTGACACCGCATCGCATATATCAAACACAAATATCATTTTTATTTATTGTGGGTTCTTTTATTCCTAATAGAGGCAAGCCTCTATTATTAATTACCCCAGATAGAATCTTGGGAACCTCCGATTAAGGGCAAATGTACAAGTAGAGACGATGAAAAATAATTCATTTTATTGTGGAAAATGATAATTTATTACATATAGATATCATCATATAGATGTACATAATTTATTCATTTATTTATATAAATGGTGTCGCCTTCCGTTGTGGAATATATGCTTCCATCGGTTGCCTCAAGACGACTACTTTATCCCTGCTTTGAGATTTGCACCGCTTTACATTTTATCGACCATCTCGAGATGAATGTCATATAGCCGCCGCCTCGAGATATATGTCACTTTAGCGCAAGATGTTGACTTCACCGCCGCCTTAAGATTTTCGCCATTTTAGTGTTTATGTCTTTTTATAGATCGTCCCTAGATGAATGTTTCATCACCACCTCGAGAATCGTACCATTTTATCAGCTACCTTGAGATGCGTATTCCATTAGCACATTGAGATTTGTTGGCTTAGGATTTGGATTTTATCAGCCGCCTCAAGGTGAATGTTCCACTGTCGCCTTGAGATTTGCGCCGTCATTTGGGATGAATGCTTCATCGTCGTCCCAAGACATGTGTCACTTTGAGATTTGTATCTCATATCGGCCACTCCGAGATAGGATGCGTGCTATTTTGAGATTTATACGCCATTTGGCCCAAGGTGCCTCTTCATCGCCACTTCAAGCTTCCACGCCGGTTCGTAATTTGGATTTTTGTCGCCACCTTAGAGACTTGTAATCCATAGCTGCGTCAAGATTTGGAGATTTGAAAATTTTCATGTTGTAATTTTGCATCATGTTTCTCTATTTCTCTCTTTTTGATGTCATGGAGACAAGGCCTAGCCATCCATTGTCTTTCTTCAAAATAAATAGCATTTGGTCTTAACATAACACCACTACGATCATATAAGTAGACCAACTAGGCTCACTTTCCACTACTGAGGTGTTCTATCATGTTGAATGGAATCCATTTCATTGTAATCCATTTCAATGTACCATCCACTCCTTGGCATTTTATTTTGTCAAACTCAAAATCGAAGCACCAACCTTGAATTCCTGATATTGATATACTGTAACATCTCCATTATTGAAGTCCAGGATCCTCTGACCATTTTTTATGAATATATCTTCTTTATTTATAAGGTTTAATAAACTGAATTGAGGTTATGGTTCATAGTATCTCTTCACCATTATCAGCATCATTTCTTTGTTGAAAATCTTTACCAACATCAGCATAATTCCATTCAAGAAAAGCTGCAACCCTGTTATTGTGAATTTTTTTGGGCACCAAATTTGATTGCCTTTACAACAAGGAATGTCATTGAGACATTTTATCAAATAAGAGTAGGGCGCTTTATATAGCTTAGTATTTGAAGTGGCCTTGGTATGTTATCTCCAAAGAAAAAGAATTACAATAGAATGCTTTCTCATGACACTAAAACAAGCAAGCATAATGATGGCATTAACACACATCCTCATACCAAAACCCGTCCCCATAATGAATATGAGCATTCTTTGACGGTCAGCCTCCTTACATCATCTTTATCATCTTTATTTCTGGGGGTCTTGTCCTTTTTCTCATGGGATTAAAGTATACAAGCTTCTTTGAGTAGATTGCATGCTAATTAATTTTCAACCAAAATCTGAAATCTTTACAATTAAAGACTTATCTCTTTTTTGTTGAGAAATAAAATAAAATTTACATATGAATGGACTAAGTTGGCAGCCGTGAAGAGCTTGTTGTGGTTGCGTTAACATTCCTTGAATATGCCCATCTTCTAACTATATGAACAAGTTCTAATCACCCCACAAGTAGATATGAACTTTTCATTGAAAGTCATCCTTTACATATCAAGGCCTCCATGGCTGACAGTTAAAGCAATATCTTATAGTTAGACTTCTTCATCACCCAACAGTTTATGGAGCTCACAAAACAAGCTTCAAATAGTATATGCATGGATTCCATGCTAATGTTTTATCCAAAGAACCCTTTAAAGGTTAGCTTTCCATCATTTGCTTCATATCTAGAACCATCTTCTTAATCTTCCACAGTAGTAGCTTTCCATAATAATGGCGACCTCTTCTGCATGCTGGCAACATCTTCTTGACATATTGATCATCAACAACTGGATGGAATTCAAGAACAAAGACCATTACTTTGAAGTGTTTTATCAAGATTACTCATAATTTAGACCATATGTTCATATGATCTTCACTTGATGCCTTTGCTGTGGTGGTGTTTGGAAAGCAAAGTTATTAATCTTTAATCCCAATATATCTTGGCTGAATCTATTTTGCATATAATGTGAATATGAGCTACCATACCAACCCAACAGTAGAATAACTTCTTTGAAACATTTCGTCAAACACCAGGAGGGCGCTCTTCAGAACTGAACAGTTTGCATAGCTTTTGGAATACTTTTCCAAAATTTACAACCAAACTCTTCATGTTAGTTCTCCATATGAACCAATAAAAGATGCTACCCAATGTAACTGGACTTGCGGGAGGGTATAGGCTGGCGCATGGAACCTTGGAATTGGTTGAAGAGCAGGCAGCACCCCGGCTTAGCGTCAAATTCAAAGACAAAACTTTGGATCCAACTCGGTCTTCAACGTAAGATACACCTGAGCCGAAACGAGCCTCAACGTTCCAAGACAGTGCTTTTCTCCGGCAGCATAGAGGGGAAGCTATTATAGAGCCTCTGCCCCTTTCTCCGGTGACAGTGGGATAACGACAAGGGTGGCAGGGAGGCTATTATATAACCTGTGCCATTCTTCTCAGGTGACGGTGGGCAGCAGGGAGGTAGAGAGGCTATTATATAGCCTATGCCTTTCTTCTCCGGTGACGATAGGCAGGGAGGTTATCATATAACCTTTGCCTCTTTGCCGATGACGACGGGCTGCAGGGAGGCAGGGAAGCTATTATATAGCTTATGCCTTTCTTCTCCGGTGACGATGGGCATCAGGGAGGCAGGGAGACTATTATATAGCCTGTGCCTTTCTTATGTCGACGGCGAGGTGAAGGCGGCAGCGGTACATGCGATGATGATCACCAGAGAGGAGGGAGGGTCTTCATCTCTTGCTACATTTTTTCCCCTCCCCTTTTTTTTCTTCTCAATATCCCTTTTTTATAGACTCAGATTCTTATCCAACATGATATCCATATTTAAAATAAATTAACATCCCAATTTGATTTTATCTCAAGCTGGATAATATCAAATATTTAACTTTTTTTGTTTTAAAATTTAAATTATCATGAAGATAAATTGGGTCAAAGGGATAGGATCAAATCCATTTAAAAAAAAATAAAATAATAAACTTTGATTTATTTATTTATTTTATTTTGAATTTGCCTCGGGATTTGTTCCCTTGGATTTTCTTGGGATTTGCCTCGGGATTTGTTCCCTTGAATGGTCTTGGGTTTGCATTTTTTTAGATTGCCTCGGGATTTATATTCGGGCTACCTTGAGATTTGTATTTTTGAAGATTGCCTCGAGATATGTACTCTCGAAATATCTTTGGAATTTGAGATTGCCTCGAGATATGTTTTCTCAGGCTATCTATTTTAATATATATATATTTCATCATATTTATATGAAATATTTCATATTGGCCCTTGAGACATTTATTTATTATTATTATTATTTTTTGATATAAACAATGTGTTTATGAGAATTTTCTCATAACCACATATTCATGTACCATAACCAATCAAAGTCTTACTTTATGACTTTTATACAAACATGTTCCACAACATTGAATTTTTTGATTGGTTTCAGATGATGTATGAGAGAAAATCCAAAGCGATAACTATGAACTTCGTCATGAATTTCAATTGCAATTATATTTGATGTAATTTTTTCTTTGCAGGCTTCAAACTAACATGAAATTTATTTTTTAAAAATGTGTGATTAAGATGCAATGAAATTTCAATCAAGTTTTAATTTTAGTTTTAAAGATATTAAAGCACCAATCTTGAAAGAGCACATATTTTTATCTCATTTTCTTGCCATTTTTTGGTTATCCTTTTTCTTTTTAATTTCTATCTCAATCCAAACAAGTCTTGAAGAACCATTTAAAATGAGTTTAATTTCTTAATGCTCTTATTTGAAATTTATGCTTTAAACACCAACCACACATTCACTTGTGTACTTGTATTGGCATTTGCTTCCTTGTGACCATGATTGAAAGCCATGTCTTTGTAAACTATAGGATGAGTGAAACACATGTTCACTCATCCTATTTAATTAATCATTTGCTATGTAGGTTGTACCTCAAGTCAAATTCAATTCCATGGACCTTGGCATACTTTAATCTAAAAGAAAAAAAAAATATATGAAACATTTACAAGGACCAATGCTAAATTCTTAATTCATTATATGAACCACAATTTTATGTACCTCACTATCCACAACAAAGACATTGTGTCACTGAGATACTAGGAAACACTAGCATGAATGAAAGAATAGGGGAGGAAACAATGTCCAATTTTGTCTCTGCTTGTTTTCATTGTGAAACACATCGAACAGACTTTGAAACTCTTTCCTTTGTCCTTCTCTTATTTTGTTTGTTCTCAAAAAATATCCAGTAAATTGCCAAAGCCATCTCAGGCTAGCGGCAAACCGGTCGCGCTCCTCGACACCCACCCGGGTTCGAGGATGCGCTGAGGGATAGGTGTGAGGCGGACCATTTCCGGGCACTTGGGGGGTATAGAAACCAAATTCCCGTGCGCTGAAGGGTTCGATCCCATCACATGCACGCCTGGCAAGATTTGTAAGCGGCTACCAACCGCCTAGCTCTTATCGCCAAAAAAAAAAAATATCCAGTAAATTTTATCTTGATTGTTATCTAGATGATAAATATTTTTTACAAAAATTATAAGCTACATATAGACAAGGAAAAAAAAAACTCCTTTTCAAATTAATTTATAGATATAATAGAAGAACATATATAATAAGAGTAAAAAATAAACCTCTATAATAAGATTGGATTGTGATCAAGTTTATAATATGAATTGTTAATATTAAAGATAAACAATATTAGTGGTTCGATCTTATTAAAAAGACAACTATAATGCAATGTTCAACAAAAGAAATAAAGAGAGAAAAAGACTTGCAGAGCGATTTTATTTAAGAGTTGTTAGAAGTCTCTGGTTGATGTTCAAATCTTTTGTTTGATATAATGAATTTATTTAATGTTGACAAACCGAAGTAAACTTTCATGACATGTGTTTATATCTATTATAGTTGTATTTTTTTCAATTTCTATTTATCATTATTATTATGCTTATATATATTTTTTACTTTTATTACATCACGTCGTAATTTTTTTTTCACAATTTTT
This sequence comes from Dioscorea zingiberensis, assembly GCA_026586065.1. NCBI lineage: Eukaryota > Viridiplantae > Streptophyta > Magnoliopsida > Dioscoreales > Dioscoreaceae > Dioscorea > Dioscorea zingiberensis. The sequence continues at coordinate 64,948,262 of CM048819.1, read as the reverse complement.
TATTTTTTATTACAACACAATATCACTCAAGAATCAAAAATGGCTCCACCAACAAACGATACCATATCGAACAACTATTTATAAACTAATTATTTAAGATATGTCACAATGTTTGGAAAAAATATATATTTATTTATGAAAGCAGCCTCTCGGGTCATGGGGAACAAGGCACGTGATAAACAAGGATGTTTATGGGCCTGGGCTTTGGGGGCCTGTTTAACAGATGAACCCGGTTCAGTGAACCGGATCGCGTCGGCAAAGAATAGCAAAATCTCACGAGTCACGATACGATACGTTGAATCGATACTTCTCGAGTTCAAATGAGAAGCTCTGCCCAAAGCTTTATATATATAGAGCACCATCCCCCCTCTTCTCCTTCCAAGCCTTCACCTTTCTCCTTCTCTGTTTCTCTCCCTCTTGCTTGATTGCTCTTGATCCCTATTTGGTTTTCTCTATAATGTCTGCTTTGGTGGCAACAATGGCGGCCCATGCAGCGGCATCTTGTCTGTTTGGTAGCCCTTGTTCCTGCTCCAATGGGAGGAGGAAGGTATAGAGTGCAGCGCTGTTTCTCCCTGTTGTTTTGGATTCTGAACTTGTAATTGATTTATTTCCACTGATTCTATAAAAAAATATGGTCTTTTTGGTGTTTCTGAATGCTCACTGGGTGACACTTTCACCATTTTGTCACTCCTGTTAGAAAGGTTCCTTCTTTGGTTTTCAGTATGGTTGATGAATGCTGAGGATTTATGAGATCCGTGTCTTGTTTTCTGGATAAAGATTGTGTTTTTCCTGGTTTATGGCTGCTGGGAATTCACTGGTTCTCTCTCTTTTTCCAGTTCCGAGTGCGAGCTGACAGCAAGAAGGAGCGGAAGAAGATGATAAGGAACGAGGAGAATGGTTGGAAGATTGACTTCTCTACAGAGAAGCCGCCTACCCCTCTACTCGATACAATCAACTTTCCAATCCATTTGAAGAATTTAAACTTGCAGGTGTGACAGATAAAGAAAAGGATGGATTTTGATCTCGTTTCATGAATTTTTATGGTATTTGATTAGTTCTAATGGGTCTATTTGTCTGATTTTTTTTTTTCCATAGGATTTGGATCAATTGGCTGCAGAGCTGAGAGCCGACATTGTGTACTCAGTGGCAGGCACTGGGGGGCATCTCAGTTCTAGTCTTGGTGTTGTGGAGCTTACTGTTGCCCTTCACCATGTCTTTAACACCCCCGAGGATCGGATCATTTGGGATGTAGGCCACCAGGTGAGCCAAAGCATCAAATTTCTAATTTTTTTTTGTTCTTTTTTATGTGGTGTGGAATTAGAGTTTTTGATGAGGATGAGTTGATTGAATTGCAGGCATACTCACATAAGATCTTGACTGGAAGAAGGTCTAGAATGCACACCATCAGGCAAACTTCAGGGCTTTCTGGGTTCCCGAAGAGGGATGAGAGTGCTTATGATGCATTTGGGGTTGGCCACAGCTCTACCAGCATCTCTGCTGGTCTTGGTGAGACTTCTCTTTGATCTTCATTTCAGTTCCTTTGTTCCAGTTTCCTGCCTATTTGAGTTGTTCATGTTTGTTTTTAATTTACTAGGAATGGCAGTGGCAAGAGATTTGTTAGGGAAGAAGAACCATGTTGTGACTGTTATTGGAGATGGAGCCATGACTGCAGGACAAGCATTTGAGGCCATGAACAACTCTGGTTACTTGGACTCCAACCTCATTGTTGTTTTGAATGACAACAAGCAGGTTTCATTGCCGACAGCCACTCTTGACGGCCCTGCATCACCTGTTGGTGCTCTCAGCAGTGCTCTCACCAAGCTGCAGGCGAGCAACAAGTTCCGCCAGTTCCGAGAAGCTGCCAAGGTTTGTATTTTGGCCTATTACTCGGTTGGTCTGCGGTTTATCTTAATTTGTACTGATCAAGATACCAACTTTCACACCAACGGCCTCTTAGCCTAGTTGTACCGGGTTCCTACGTAGGGTGTGTTCTCTCGGACGAATTGAGTTCGAACCCCCACTCATGCAGATAAGAGCTCAGATGTGTTGAGGTGGGCTTCACACCGGTGCTCATCCCTGACTTCCCTTGTTGGGGCGTTTGTCGCCTTTGTCAAAAAAAACGATACCAACTTTCACAAGAAAAGTTAGTAACTCATTTCCTCTTATAAGGAGAGGTTGAGGGCTCAAAACACGTCTATGACGTGCTTCTAGTGGCTTGTTCACATTTATTAAAAAAAAGGTACTGATCAAGATGATGGTGGATTGACTGTGACGCATAAGAAGGAATTGAAATTTGTTTCTAGTTAGAGTTTGTATTAACTAGTTTGCACTGTCCAGGGAGGTGATTTCCTTGTGGGGAAATTTTGATTCAAACTCATGGTTATTAGCCAACTGGAGATCACAAACAATTGCATCATGCATGATGCCCATCTTTTTTAGAAATTAATAGAAACACTCATCATGGTGCAATTGTTAGACAGTGCATTATTTAATCACCATCTTGATTATTGGAGCATGATAGAGTATCATGCCAATAGGTTATATGCTTTAATTAACATCAATTCTAACATGAATTGAACTCCTATTGCTCAATCATAGTGACTTATAAAACTTGAAGTATAAATCATGAGATCATAATAACAAACTGCACTTTGTTTTGTCCAGACTATCACGAAGCAGATTGGAGGCGCGACACGTGAAGTTGCAGCCAAGGTGGATGAGTATGCGAGGGGAATGATAAGTGCTCCAGGGTCTTCGTTGTTTGAAGAGCTTGGTTTGTACTACATTGGCCCGGTGGATGGGCATAATGTGGAAGATCTAGTGACAATCTTCCAAAAGGTCAAGGCCATGCCTGCTCCAGGACCTGTTCTTATCCACATTGTAACAGAGAAAGGGAAGGGGTATCCTCCTGCAGAGGCTGCTGACGATAAAATGCATGGTAAATAACGCTAACATGGTGCTCTACATTAGTTACCGCGATCTTATATGGTCCAAACTTATGAAGAAGAAAATGATTTTTTGCTTTAGGTGTTGTCAAGTTTGATCCCAAGACTGGGAAGCAATTCAAATCCAAGTCATCCACTCTTGCATACACTCAGTACTTCGCAAATGCTCTTATTAAAGAAGCTGAAGTCGATGAGAAGATTGTAGCCATCCATGCTGCCATGGGTGGAGGCACAGGTCTCAATCATTTCCAGAAGAAATTTCCTGAAAGATGCTTTGATGTTGGAATTGCTGAGCAACATGCTGTCACATTTGCTGCCGGTTTGGCAGCTGAAGGCCTCAAGCCTTTCTGTGCAATTTACTCGTCCTTTCTTCAACGAGGTTACGATCAGGTACTACTAAAAAATTCCAACAAATGAATTCTAGCACATATGGAGTACTGTTCTAACAACCTGCATGGTAATTTCCACTCAAGGTGGTGCATGATGTGGACTTGCAAAAACTTCCAGTCCGCTTTGCGCTAGACAGAGCTGGGCTTGTGGGGGCTGATGGACCCACCCATTGTGGAGCTTTTGATATCACATATATGGCATGTTTGCCCAACATGATTGTCATGGCACCTTCGGATGAAGCTGAGCTTATGCACATGGTGGCCACAGCAGCAGCCATTGATGACAGGCCTAGCTGCTTTAGATTTCCTCGAGGATGTGGAATCGGTATTCCCCTTCCTTGTGACAACAAAGGCACTCCTCTTGAGGTACTAATGAATGTTCATTTTAATTGACTGAAACTCGAGTAGTTTTTTAGTTAGTTTATAATGTTCCTTTTCTTGAATTTGGTTGAACAGATTGGAAAAGGGAGGATTTTGAGGGAAGGCAGCAGAGTTGCAATTCTTGGATATGGTTCAATAGTGCAGACATGCATTAAAGCTGCAGATTCTCTTATCAACCATGGCATTACAGTTACTCTGGCCGATGCTCGCTTTTGCAAGCCTCTTGACAGTGAACTTATAAGAAGATTAGTGAATGAGCATGAGATCCTGATCACTGTTGAAGAAGGTTCAATAGGAGGCTTTGGCTCTCATGTGTGCCATTTCTTAAGTTTAAATGGTCTTCTTGATGGACACCTTAAGGTGAGTCTCCATTGATAAATTAATGTTTGCCTTTGCTTTGTACCGTTTTAAGTGAAATGCTTGATTTGAACTCTTTCAGTTGAGATCAATGGTGCTTCCAGACCGATACATCGACCATGGATCACCACAGGATCAGATCGATGAAGCTGGGCTTTCTTCGAGACACATTGCGGCGACAGTGCTCTCTCTTTTGGGGAGGCCAATGGAGGCCTTGCAGCTTCAGTGAACTGAGGGATGGCAATGGGGCGGGCCGGGAGCGGGGCAGGCCTCTACCACCACCGCCCTGCCCAAATGTAGCGGGGCGCGGGGCGAGACGCAGGGCACCAATATACCTAGAATGAAGAGAAATTTACCGATTAAACTCAAATAAAATAAACTTAATGGTAATGTAAAAGCACTTTGATATACAAGCTCGAGAGAAGAGTTGGAAAACAACAGCCAAAGTCCAAAGAGTCCAAATAAATCTTCATTGTAAACCCTAAAACTATATAATCTAATATATATATAAAGATATTTTTATATTTTTTTTAGCGGGACGGGGTGGGGCAGATTTTAAAGGGTCTTTACCACGCTCCGCCCCGCCCCGCATTTCTCCGCCCCATTTGGGGCGGATCGAATAGAAAATTACGGATCGGCTCGGATATTGCCATCCATGTGAACATATGTTGCAGTTCATTCATGTACACTATTTACTCCTTCCTGTGGCTGTAATCTAATTGGATGATGAAGGCTGCTGTTGTTCAAATGGAAGTAGTAACCTTTATGTCTCGTTGGTTGGACAACTTGTACATTCTCATTTGCACTATTGTAACAGTTTACAATAAAATGAAAAACGTTATTTTAGAAGTTCATTTTGTTCATGTTTTTGATGCTTTGAGTACTATATATGATCATGCAAGCAGATACATTGAAAGCTGTGAAATAAAGTTTTGGAGCATTAGATGACAAACTAGCATATGAATCAGCCTTTCATGGACTTGACAAGTGAACGTATAACAAGACAAAGCCTATGAAAGTAGGTTCAATAAAACGGTAATTTTGATGAACTTTTGTTGTACTATTTGAGGTCATTATTAGATTAACCCCAAAAATAAAAAGGAAAACATCACTCTCAATTGGTCACGTTCTTAAGTAATATTGTGTGGATATTTTAGAAAATTAATTGAATAATAACTAAATAAATAATAACACCCTCACAATCTACATAAAAATAAAAAAATAGAGAGAATAATGCACTAGATGTTACTTGTGTAAAACCGCCGATGAATTATACCATATGACCATTTTATATCCATATGCATCACACATTGGAATCACTTTCAGAATCTGTTTGTGGCTGGCATAGGGGGCTGATCTACAAGCTCTACGGGGAACTAGTGTCACCTCTTATGGGGTGGACAAAACCCTTTTAAAAGTGAGATATTGTTGTAATAACAATCATTTTTGGAGTAATTGGGGGAGAGAAATAGACTATATTTTCACAATGCATTTTCACATGCTAGAGAGTAAGAAAAGGTGTTCATTTGGTATTTTGATAAATATCAGTCTAAATTTGTAATAAATATATAATACAGGGGATTTTATGAAAAGAACCTTAACTAATGAATAATGTAAACAAAACTGGCCCTCTTAGATTGATAGGGCCCATTAACAGACCAAGAGCCCATATATCCGACTAATCTTGGCGTGAATCGTGAAGCCAAGGGTTCAAGAAACGGAACGGAGCAACGACGCCGACGAGCGAGCGAGCGAGCGAGCGAGCGAGAGAGAGAGAGATTTCTCTCCTCTTGGCGGCCATTGCAATGGTGAGCTCCTGGTTTCTTGAAGAATCATCTGGTTTTCTCTTCTTTCTTCGTGTTGATCTCCTCCCATTGCTATTCTTCTGTAGTTTTCCATCGCTGCCATCAATGACACAGATTCCGGTGCTCCATGGGAGCCCCTCGCGCCAACCAAGGAAGCACAGGTGATCCTCTCTTCCCCGTTGTTTGCTCTGCGATTTTGCTTTCATTCTCTCGTGACCTTCGATCGTTTTAATATTTGATCCTTTCTTTGTGAGTCTTTTTGTGGCTTGTCCTTCAATGTCCTCGGTTCTTTGATTTTAGTTTGAGTTCTTGGAGCAGTAAGATTTTGTTTTTTGTTTTTTTTTTCCTTTTTTTGTGAGTTTTTAGTGGCTTGTTCTTAGGTGGATGGGATAATGGAAAGCTGAACTTTGATTAGAAATAAGGCGTTGTTAGGATATGCTGCAAGAAATAGAGCTATCTGCGCTTTGATTGTTGTCTATCTTGGATATAGAGAGGGACTTCTTCTTGCTTTGTAGATTGAACCATAGGAATGCATAATTTAGGATGTGTTGGGATTGAGGATTATTTTGCCTCAAGGCAATGATACCCATATATAGGATTGAGGATTCAGTGAGAGAGATATAACTTATTTTCAGTAATTTGATAGTTAACACTTATGAAGTTTGGCAAGTATTGACATCTAAGGGGATTCAAGTCAATCTGAAGTGTATAAGATTGTCAAAAACTCTAAACAATTGTCGTATCAGATATCAATCGCCTTCTCTCATATATAAGGAGCTGTTTTTTATTGTTTATGTGGGAAAAAAACACCATCAGTTGCCTTATCCGGATTCAGTTAACTCATTTATCTATGTGGCACTGTTTATTTTGGAAAATGCTTTTTAATTTGTGGCTTGCTATCACACTGCCTAGAATGAATTGTCATTTCTGTTCTGCTGCAGGAATTTCATCTTACTCAGACTTATCACGAAGGACTTCTTAAATTGCAAGCTAAGGATTATGCAAAAGCTCGCGAGCTTTTAGAAACCGTTTTGAAAGATCCTCAAATTTCAAGTGTTCAGGTATTCTAGCTGGAAAAGTTGACATTTATTATTTTTTCACCGTTCCTCAGTTTCTTTTAGTGATCAGATTTCTTTATTCTTTATAGGTTCACAGTAGTGCTAGTGACAGCCATATGTTACAGCTAAGGTTTGCAGCTCAAAACATTATGTTCTTTAACTTAAGAACTTTGTGCATGTGTTTATCTTGTTATTTTTTATTTTATTTTGACAATATCATTTTATGTTTTATTTTTTAGTATTTTAAATGTATACAGCTATGTGAGTAAGAACTTAGCTTGAGAGCTTTCACACTTTGTCTTCCACTAGTGAGTAGGACTTCACCAATCTTCTCAAGATAGAAAGCATTGTGAGGAAAAAGTCAGCTAGCCCTATGGGCCTATAGTTAGCTTGGTTTGATATCTTGTTAAGACAAATATATGCAAATCTCTTTATATATATATAAAAAAAATCTCCTCAAATGATTGCTCTGAATTAAACTCTGGACTTGTGTTAGTCATCTAATTTGTAAATAGTGATGAATTTTGAAGTAGTGCTTTCTAAGGCTCATGTATATCGGATTTTGCTATTTTCTTTCTCTCAAAAACTAGAAGAGGAGCTATAAGATTTGTAGGATACTGTTGATGAAATGAGTACCACTTTTAGAGTTTGTTGCGTGACAACATTATATACTGCTGGTTATGATATCCACCTATTCAGCTACCCCAAGTTAGGCAACCCACTCACCTACTTAGCTTGTTGATCTTCTATGACATCAAGACATGCATGGATGTTGCTAACTATTTCCTGAAGTATTTCCACCTTTCTATATGGGTTCTTTCAAGCCTTCTGTTAAACCCTATATTGTTTTTTTTTTCACAGGTTTTTGACCTTAAAGAATCTTGCCACTGTTTTTCTTGAACAAGGATCTAACCACTATGAAAATGCTCTTCGCTGCTATCTTCAAGCTGCAGAGATTGATGCTAATGATTCAGTTGTTTGGAATCAATTAGGAACACTGTCTTGCACAATGGGTTTATTGAGTACTTCACGATGGGCCTTTGAACAAGGGCTTCTATGCAGCCCTAACAATTGTAAGTTTGTTGTGAACCTAAGTTTGAACCACTTATACTGTGTAGGTCATATCAACATGACAAGAAAGGGAATTCTTTTGATGGGGATCTTATTCTAAACATTAACCAATGTTAATATATATGTTTAACAACACAATCCTTAGTTACTATTTCAGTTGTCTGCAGGGAACTGCATGGAAAAACTCTTGGAGGTACTTATTGCTATTGGGGATGAAGTTGCATGTCTTTCTGTAGCAGATCTGATTCTAAGACATTGGCCATCACATTCTCGTGCTTTGCATGTCAAGAACACTATTGAGGACCTGGAGCCTGCACCGTTTGCACCTCGTGGGATTGACAAATTAGAGCCAAAGCATGCCAGACTTAAATTTCGTGAAAAGAGAAAAGCAAAAGATGATGAACTAGATGGGGGTGCTATATCGAAGAAGCCTAAACAGAACATTGAGGTGGAGTTGGCTGGAGCAACATGGACAGCTCTTGCTGGTGCGGTCCTGGGCATCATTCGTTTGACTAATGGGGAGGTTTCTGTGCCTGGATTTGCACATGATTATGGTAATGAGACAAGGGAACAAGCTGCACACAAACAGGCTGATGTTCTGTCTGGTGGCATTAACACAGAGGATGGGAACTTAGGCACTATAATTCATGGAGAAAATGGAAGGTTTGCAAACATCAATATAGAATTGTGCTTACCTGCCAGTTCAAAAATCCTAACGGACATAACAGAAGGGAAAGGAGAGGTTGTCTGCCCAGTTAGCACAAGCACACCCCTTAATTCTAATGGCTTTCAAAAAACAAGTATATTGAATGAAAAGGAAATTTATGCAGAAAAGGAACAGCATCAAGAAAGGCGAAGTTCACGTCTTGAAAGGCTTAGAAGTCGAAAATCTGGGAAAGAAGATATGGAATTTGCAAATTCCAAGGATCTTGAGAAACTTGTTTTTCAATTTCTAGAACCATTTACTCTTAGTTCAGAAACAAGGAATCGTGATTATGCTGGTATCTTGGATAATACTTATTCCAAGATGCATGCATACTCCTCTGTACAGGAATACAATGATGTTGTGCAATTCATATCTGAGACTTCAAAGAATCATGGTGCTTGCCACATAGGTCATTTGTTTTTGGAGAGGGTTGCCCATGTAAATATCCCCTTCCAAGATAATTTTGATAAGGTTTTGCAATTGGAGAAACTGACTAGACATTGGGGTCAGGACAGGACACCATTATGTAGCTTATTTCTTGCTGAACTTTGTTATGACCAGGGACAATCATTTGCTGATGAATCGAAGCGGCTAGAGCTATATTCTGATGCTTCTTATCATCTTTGCAAAGTAATTGAATTGGTAGCTCTTGATTCTTCAGATGACTTGTTCGGACAATTTAGTCAAGTTAGCAATTCAGTAAACAACATGGGAATTGATGGTACTGATCAAGCGGTATCTCTTTTAGATCAGCAAACTATAAATTCAAAAATGTCTTCAACTGATAGAGCTCAAGATTTAAGCTTGTTAGTAGTTAAGGACTCCCTTTCTCAAGAGTCCAGTGATCAAGATTGTGTTTCAATCAATGATGACATTCTTTGGGTTCGTTTCTTTTGGCTTAGTGGTCATCTGTCTGTTTCTTCTGGCTGCATGGAGAAAGCACTCAGTGAGTTTGGCATCTGCTTATCACTTTTGAGAAACATCAAGAAATTAAAAGAGACGTCAGATGTTTTTCTGCCCCATTGCAAGTTTGTGAGATACCTTACTACTGATAGAGTACTTAGAAATTAACTTATTGAAACTAGAAGCATTTCTAAGAGAAACCACATATGAAATGATGGAGAAAGAAATGTACAAAGATTGCATTAAGCTGCTCAAGCCCCACTTTTGCTTTCAACAAAAGATGTTTTACCTTGATGAAATGTCTGGTACTCCAAAAGAAATTGAAAAGGTTGTAAATGTTGAGTTATCAGCATTAGATGTTCTCCTTTTGGCTTGTGAAAAGGTTGAACCAATGGACATCCATGTGTATCTGACCTCTCATCAACGGAAATTGCAAGTACTTAGTATTGCAGCAGGTATGGTAGGTCCTTCTGCATCAGAAAAATGGAAAAGTTTTACGCCAAATGTGTTTTCTGCTTGTGATTTAGATCACAGAGAAGCTATAAGCAAGCAATGGATACACAAGGTATCTGAAGAAGTGAAGAATATATCTCGAGGTGCATCCCAAATAAAGAGTGCTCTCGATCAGCTTGGTACTTATGTAAGACAACATTTTCAAAGGTTATATTATCTTCAATTCATGAAAGCTATTAAATTTTTTTGTCCTACATATTAAACCAAAGCATATTTCCGGTTCTTGTACTATGTTTTAATCTAGTTTCCTCTTCTGACAGTGCCAGGTTTGCTTTGATCAGTATTTAACACACACACAATCAAGAAGTACTGCTTGTATTATATTTGCCAAAATAATTCCCTGGGAATTGAAGCAATGATTAAAATCATAAATGCTGATTTATACTTCATTTACTTTATTCTATTTGTAATTTTCATTGCAATGAATCAGGCTACAAATGCATCTTTTTTTAACCATGCAGTGAATTTTTATTATGACACTGCTAGAAATGCATTCATAAGAAAATCTGGAGTATAAGTAAGACGGTGGATGTCTAAAATGAATAAATGTGAAACAGGACAATTCTGTAAAAAATAAAAAATAAAAAATCCTGGCACTATGGTGTGGTTTTCATAATGCTAAATGTAATTAAAGAAATGAGGATACTCTCTTAAATTTAAAAATCCTGGCACTATGGTGTGGTATAAGTTAGCTATAATTCTCAAATTGCTTAGATGGTTTTACTGAATTTACATATCATTTACTGAAAGTAGATTAAAATCTCCATTCAAATCTTATATAACCGATAGTTGCTTCTTTTCTGAAGGATGGCTTCAAACAGCTAGTTTGCATAATTGGAGATATTCAATCTCTTGTCCTGAATGTAATGTGTGGTGCTGTGAGATTGATTCTTAACCAGAAAGTTCCTAATTCAAGTACTTCAAATCAAATGGATCAAATGGAGATCTGGTGCCTTGTAGATGCAGTGATTGCTTTTTGCAAACTGCAACACCTTGATCCCTCTGTTCCTGTCAAAACTCAGGTTATTTTCACTTAGCAATTGAAGCTCCTTGCTCAAGTCATTATCACTGTGTTTATTTATTGACAGGTCTGATAAATGTAATATTGCAGGTTGATTTAATTGTTGCAGCTCATGATTTGCTTAGGAATATGGGCTCTGCTGTGCTGGTAGAGACAGTGCAGGGAAGGAAGGTTCATTTTTGAAGTTTGCAATGAAGCATCTTTTGGCCCTAGGGATGAAACTGAAATCACTTAATGGTAGGTTAGAATCAGAGGCAAATCAAAGGGATGGATCAGCTTCTCAACCTGACCATGAGAAAACAGTTGTTAGTGAATCAAGTTTGAGTCCTGTGTTGGAAATTCCTACAAACAGGAATGAGGAAATTGCACCTCTGACCAGGGATGCTTCTAAAGATATGACTGAGGAACATATTTCAACTTCTGAAGAACAGATTAAGGTAAATCTTGACAGAGAAAACGATAAGTGCATTCAGATGGATATTGTTTTAAAGCAGAATGACACTCTTGCTGACATAGAGCTAGAGAAGGTGGAATTGGGAATTGATAATGCTTTGGACCAGAGTTTTTTATGCTTATATGGACTTAATATCAATCCAGATTCGTCAGGTGAAGATGACCTCGCCACACATAAAAACACCAGCCATGGAGATTATCAAACTAAGGAGCAATGTGCTGATGTGTTCCAGTACATTTTACCATATGCAAAGGACCTTTCTGTGAGCAATTTTTTATCCTTTCCCTCCATTGTAAATTCAATATGCTAAGATTTTGTTGTGGTAAGGGATTATGTAAATTATTTTATTTTAATTTTTATGCTCATGATGCTTTGTTTGCTGGTGTCAGAGAGCTGGCTTGGTTAAACTCAGACGAGTATTGAGGGCTATACGCAAACACTTTCCTCAGCCACCTGATGAAATACTGGCTGAAAATGCAATTGAAAAATTCTTAGATGATCCTAATTTGTGTGAAGATACCCTTGCTGAATTACCTGGATCTGGTGGAAGTCAGGAATCCATTATAAATGTATTGTATGCTGATGGGAGAGGCCCTGAATCATTCAAGACTTCATCAACTGCAAGGTTTGCGTGCTTGAAACTTCTTTATATGAGTTGTTTGTTACTTTACTCTATTGCAATGAACTTCAAATTATGAACTAAAGTTTGGTATGTTTGTATGTTGGTTATGTTGGTAATGATTTTAGCACTCAGCCATACAATGAGGTTTATGGCAACTTGTATTATCTTATGGCTCAAGCTGAGGAGACAAGTGCTACTGATAAATATCCTGGCTTTGTACTTAAGAAAGAAGGGGAAGAATTTGTCGAACTTAATAGTAATCTTTTTAAATATGATTTACTGTACAATCCTCTGCGTTTTGAGAGCTGGCAGAAGCTTGCAAATATTTATGATGAGGTAAGTTGTAGTTTGCATCTCTGGTATCCCCAGTCTTCTTTTACAAAAGTTCTGCCTGAAAAGCAGGAAGTGGACTTGTTGCTGAATGATGGAAGTAAACACATCAACATCATGGATTGGAGAAAGAACTCTTCCCTACCGCAAAGAGTTGAATGTGGTCGAAGACGAAGTCGCAGATGCTTACTCATGAGTTTGGCCCTTGCTAAGTCTCTAGATCAACAGGTTTTCTTCATAATCTGGATTTACTTTTATGCTACCAACCATGGGTGCTTTCCCTAATCTCTTGATCTGTTGGCTTCCATCCTTTTTTTTTTTTTTTTTGCTGGTTTTCTTTCAGAGCCAGATACATGAATTGTTGGCTTTAGTATATTATGACAATATCCAAAATGTTGTGCCATTTTATGATCAAAGATCTGTACTACCAACAAAGGATGCAACATGGATGAAATTTTGCCAAAACTCAATGAAGCACTTTGAGAGGGCTTTTGTACTCAAGTACTCAACAACTCTATGCCTGATCACTCATTTCTTCCTTGAAATTCTACATGGCTAACTGAAAGTACTACTTTTGTAATTGTAGACCTGATTGGATTCATGCATTTTACCTTGGAAAGCTTTGTGAAAAGATGGGATTTGCATCTGAGAAAGCATTATCCTACTATAGCAAAGCTGCATCTTTAAATCCTTCGGCCGTTGATCCTGCATATAGGATGCATGCATCTCGCTTGAAGTTACTCTATACACGGGGTAAAGAGAACATTAACATTATCCAGGTTTGTCAAGGCCATTAGGCTAACTTATTGTTTTTTTCCCCTTGTCTCATTAATTTGTCTTGACTTATATCCTTATCTATTATTTTTCATGTTAATGCAACATGTATCAGGTTGTTACTGCATATGCCTTCAGTCAATCAGCAAAAGAGGAAATTATGAATATGTTTAATTGGAGTAGTCAAGATCTTCTGCACTTGGCTTCACATATCAAGGATGAATGTCATCCAGATGATCAAAAGAATGAAGGGAAAAATATTGAGCCTCATCTGTTAGATAAAGCTTGGCACATACTTTATGATGATTGTCTCTCAGCACTTGAAATTTGTGTGGAAGGGGAATTGAAGCATTTTCACAAGGCAAGGTACAAGCTTGCTCAGGGGCTGTATAGAAGGGGTGAGGGTGCAGATCTGGAGAGGGCAAAGGATGAACTTTCTTTTTGTTTCAAATCATCTCGATCTGCTTTTACAATAAACATGTGGGAGATTGATGGTACTGCTAAAAAGGGAAGGTATAACTAGTCGGTCTTTATGAAAAGCAGAAAATTCAACACAGTATAAATCACTAGCACTCTCTCAATGCCACAACTGCTTAATATATATATACTTGCCATTTTCCTATTATATCCAGGAGGAAAAATCCTGGCCTTGGTGGAAATAGAAGGGTTCTGGAGGTCAGCTTGTCTGAAAGTTCTCGGAAATTTATTACTTGTATCCGCAAGTACATATTGCTGTACTTGATTTTGTTGGAGAAGACGGGAGATTTATGCACTCTTGAGAGGGCCTACATTTATCTCCGAACAGATAAGAGGGTATGGACTGACAAACTATCTGATTAAATTATTGTTAGGGATTCTCATTATTCTCATTACTTTGCCAATTTGATTTACCTTGTCAATAACAACACACACACACATCCTCTTTCCAGTTCTCCTTGTGTCTGGGAGATATTGTTCCAATTGCCCTTGGAAAGTACATTCAACGGTTGTCATCAATAATACGTAATGCTGAAAGTAGTGGCTCGTCTGACAAAACCAGCTCTGGTGAGCAGATGTTAGATAGGATGTTTACCACATTGATGGATCACGTACATCTATGGTCAGATATAAGCACCATGCCTGAGGTGAACAGCCCAGACTTATCAGAAAGCAACCTCTGTGGGTTAGTAGTATGATTTTGGTCTTGTACGCTGCGTGATACTTTTACAGTGACTCATGTTGCTCTTTTGCTCTTTAGTCATTTCCTTTTATGTTGTTTTTCATGGCAGTTATATCCACCAATACATCCACTTGCTGGAGAGTGACACCCGATCAGATGCACTTGAAGCAGTAAATGAGAAGATCCGCAAACGTTTCAAAAACCCAAAATTATGTTCTGTTAACTCTGCTAAAATATGCAAACATGCATCTTTGGCTTGGTTCCGCTCTATTCTAATGAAGTTGGTATCCATCACTTCATTGCCTGATTCAGAGCATGTGGGTGACCAGGTTGGTGGTTCGGAAAATGACCTGCTTTATGTTGATCTTGAACCTGATGAACTCTTGAGTTCATCGGTGGAAGGTGCTCATTCTAAAGGCATAGATATGAATTGGTATGAAGCTTTATCAAAAATCAAGAACATCCAAATTAGGCAAGTGTTAGAAGAAAATATAGAAGCCGCTTCTGCTTTGATGAGATGTTCCTATAATTTCTATCGTGAGAGTTCATGCGGCACTCTCCCATCAGGTATTGCTCTGTACTCAGCATCATCATCAAAGTTTGCAGAGGGAGGCCCCCATCAAACAAGAGATGGCAACAACCATGGCTTTAATGTCCTTGACCTTAGCATCCCAAGAAAGCTTCTTTTGTGGGCATACACACTGGTGCATGGTCGTTATTCAAACATCTCTGCAGTTGTAAAGTTCTGTGAAGAGAATGCAAAGGTATGCATCGGAGCACTGTATATCATGATTAGTAGATAAAGACTGATTTATGTTAATCCAAATAAGAATTATGTATGCAGTCAAGGATGAGAAGGGGAATTCCAACACATTCTGTTGTGCAACCAGCAAGTGTACCCACTGGCTACTGTCATTCAGGTTCATCACATAGCTCGATGCTAATCATTCTCCTGTTTCTTTGGCTTCATTTTACATCTATTTTAATCTCTGCCCTTGGTGATAGGTGGAGGTAGAGAAAGAAATGATCGAGATGAGTATGTGGATTCTGAGGATAATCCATCCAACACACAAACAGTATCCTCACATCAGGAGGAAATGGCACACACCCCTAATTCATCTCTTGCCACTAATGAACCTGTGAAATATTTTGATTCTGCCCCCCAGCTCCAGAAGTGCAATTCAACCAAAGCTACAGAAAATGTGCAAGAAGAGTGCAAAGGAAGCAAAACCGCGGATTAAGATGTTTTCATTACTCACAAAAACATTGTATTTATCTTGCTGATGCATCTGTATAACAAGAGCTGATCCATTATTTTGTGAAAGGTGATGATGTTGTATATGCATCCGGTGTGGTTTCTTACTGATGGTAGCTACAGTAAATCAAGACCTGGGATCTCTAATACTCTCGACTGACCAGCAGAAGGGATTCGTTTTGTTAGCTGTGTTTGGTCTAGGGATTTGAAGCTCTTATTTTAGTTTTAGAGGTTTCCGAATTGATTTTAAAATTTTTCACTTTTGACTGGAAAATTTGCGCTTCATATGCCAATTCTTATTATAAAATATGTTTATTTGGAAGAGTCAAAATATAATTGATGTAACAGGAAAAAAAAAAAAGGCAGTCCGGTGTTGCAAAACTTCAGTTATGTGTAGGGTCAGGAATTACATAGAAGGTGATAACAATTGTTATTAAAGTTGAGCTATCAATTTATGTAAATACTTACATATTTATCTTTTATTTTTCTTTTAAGATTTTCTTATAACTAAATAAGGCATTTCAGATTTTTTTTTTCTAGTTTAAATCTCATGTTACTAGGAAAAAAGAGTAAATGAGTAATATTTGCATCCTTGAAAATATTATTCAGTAGACTATTGTTTTTCAGAGAAGGTGGGCGCAACAATTTTATTTTTCTAAGTCATGAAAATAATATTACATTTTGTTTGACTAATTATTTTTAAAGTAGAACTGCATTCTATATGAAGTAGAGTTTGTCATTGCATGAAAATATCACATGTCACACACATATCTTGTGTCTTTTGTGAAATGGAAATTGCATGCTTGATATCATTCATTCATTTTTTTATCTTAAATATAACTTATTTTTAATCTTTGTCTATCAAAGAAAAATGAAATGACTAGAGATACCGCCTCATTTATTTTGATAATTTTTGTGTCTTAACAAATTAAATGAGACATTGGAGGAAACTCAAAATCAAATCAATACAAATTATTAATTATTTTAGTTTTTTACCCTTACTCTAAAGCTCCCATGATGGTAGAAAAATTCACATTCAATACAAACTATTAATTATTTTTAGTTTTTTACCCTTACTCAAAAGTTCGCATGATGGTAGAAAAAATTCACATTCAATTCACATTCAATTTTATATTTTCCGGTAAGAAGTTAAAAGGTTGGTGAGGTTCAGCAATCTTTATATTTTTTTAAATTAGGGATGTTCTCAATGATTTAATAATTTTGGAAATAACAACAAACAATAGTGACACAGACACATTCAGTATTAGTTACAGGTATATATAAGAAAATAAACCTCTAAGATAAGAAGACGCAGTTACAGGTGACTCCAACTTCGACAAACATCACTAAAAAGATGCGGATATGCATAGGTTTGTTAGACACAATCTAACCCTCATCAGAGAAGACCAAACACAAGGCCCTTGTGCCGACTTCGAAGAGGAAAAGCATGATTGACATTATATTGGGGGAGTTTCTCTCTCCTATTATGTAAGGACATATATAATTTCACGATGTACACATCTCGTCGATTCAATGTAACACTTTGATACTTTATTATAATAGATAATTCACTATTAGTCTTTGAAATAATGTCCTAATTGTCTTGGAGTTTTTGAAGGTTTTGTTTATTATTTAGCGTTGCGTATGTGTTTGACTTTTAGGTCTTTGAAAATAGTGTTAGAGGCTTATAGATAATTTTTCTTTATTATAAACATGGTTTATACTTTTTTTTAATATATATATATATATATATATATAGATATACATATAGATATATACTCCAAAATCAAATTTTACTCTGAAGAGGGATTAATTTTCCTGAGAGAGAGAGAGGGGGAGAGAGAGAGGAAGAAGATGAAGTTCCTGATGGAGTTCGCGGAGAACCTCATACTGAGGTTGATGGAGGATCCGGCGGAGAGGGATCGGAAGACCCGGGAGCACATATACGCCATCCGGGATCAGTGCAAGAAGACTAAGGAGATGTGGAGCTTGCCACTGCGGCCCTACGGCTTCTGGACCTTCGAACGATTCAACGCCCAGCTCTATTCCGATGCCCAGATCAGCCAAGCCCCCGGACGCCGCGATCCCTACGATGACCTTCTTCTCGACGAGCCCTTTACTCCTCCTTCTCAGAAATAGAACCCTAATCAGCGTTGTATGCATCTCTTCTTCTCTATTCACATGTTTTCTTCTTTTATTCGCCAATTGGATGGTTTTTTCGTTGGTTACCGATTTAAATCTAGGGTTTAGTATATGACCTTATTTTAGATATTGATTGTGATGAAATTGAAATTGGAAAATTGGATAGTTGCTAGATTTATGTTAGGTGAGGTAGTGATTGTGGTAGTAGCATTGGAGGATATGTAAAATTTATTGTTTTTGATTAATTATATCACAAACTTTTTGAGTGTTTCTTTATTGATGGGAAATAAGGAAAAAAAAACGAAATTCAAAGGAATTGAAATGAGATTTTAGCAATGCACTTATGTTTTCTTCATTCTGCCAAGTATATGGAAGTCAAGTCACTTATGTTTTCTTTTATTTCCTTGATATTCCCTTAATCCAAACACACCTGAAAAGATTTGGCTATACTACTATTACAGGAAAATATATGAAACCATAAGATGCTCATGGAGTTGATATTGGTTATTCTTCCATGCGTCCTTAAAGAAAAAAAATATCAGGGTATAAAGTTAGACCTGGGTTTAAGGTAGAATGGGAAGATAACCTTGGCTGAGTACCTGAATAGCTCAAAAACCCCAACTTATTGTTCTCAAATGCATATGAAGACTGCCAGGGAATAAAGATGCGTGCTATTGTAAACATGCATAACCAGCTTCATTGTATAAAAATATTTGCAAGTAATCAGATGCTTATAAATATGCATATGACTCTTATAAGGCCTATAAAATCATAGATACTCATTTATCATTAGATATCTAGATTATATATTTCTCAATGAAATTAGTAGCTGCTTGTCATTATTCCATAGATGTGGTTGTATAAGGATGTGTTTAAATGTTATGATTTGATTTCCTCTTGCTTTTGAGAGATGTGATTAGTTTCTTTTGATGATAAATAATGTAGATAATTCTTTTTTTCTCTTTTGGGAGTCAGGCTGTTGATGAGTCTCTGTCCCATGGTAATGCCTAATCTGCTTTTTGTCCTAAAGTTTGATTCTTTTCACCAGATGGAAAGCTGAGAAAAGTGCCAATCAAAGGCTCTAAATCTTGTCTGTGGCGAAACTCTATTAGCTATTCCATTTCTGGATTGTTTGAGAAAAATCTTCTTCATGTGAACATCTTCTTAGGTTCTTCCAATATGTTGTTCTATGATGCAATACATTTCCCCCAATTATTCTTGTCCTTGGATCTTGGTTCCCTTTCCTAAGCATGAGAAACCTATAGAAGATAGTTGGTAGATGAGTTCAGTTGATTTTTGGTTGCTAAGTACAAGCTTATGGAGTCAATATGATTTTAATTGGCAAAGTAATTGCAAGCAGAAGAATTGGAGTCATCCGCAGGATCAGATGTACTAGTGAGAGAATAAGAATAATTGATAATAGTTTTCAGGTTAAAAACGAACTATTTAAATACATATTAACATTCTCCTTACAGCACTTCTGACTGTTACATATTCAAGTTGATAACTGCTTAAGATTAGTCTTGGAATTATTGAATTTTAGTGAAAGTATTTCTGCAAGGAATTTGCTTCCTAGACTTCCTGCTTATCTTATAACCTGCAGTGAGGGCGTTTGGTTTATGTGATTGAAGCCATTGAACCTGAATTAGAACCCTACACATATTAGCTGATTAGCACTTTTGAAAGTTGATTCTGAATACCTACTGCTTTTGCTCTATATAGACATGTATGATATAAAATCTCTTTCCTGATTGGTGTTCATCGTTTTCCATTTTGTGCAGCACAGGAGGTGTCGGTCAAGCTTTTACTCGCATGTTGCTGTTTGATATATCACCTAATTAGTAATCCTCATTTGCATTGAGGACGTTTTTTCTGGTTTGCATTACAACTTGGTGACTCCAAACTTATTTTCATCCCCAAATAAATTCATGTAATTGACATTTTATCATGTTTTGCAAATTCTACACTTTTTTAAGATTAAATGTGCATTGTATGTTTCGTACGTTAGTTTGCTTAATGCTCCATCTGTATGGTGATGAATTCTCTATTTATTGAAGCATTTGAATGTGTTCTGTTTCTGTGCTGCCAGATATAGTGATTTAAATACCAAATTGTTCCCCAAATATCTGTAAATTTTTAAAGGTACATTTATGTGTTCTTGTCTTTGAAGTTTATTATTAATTAGTCAAATCTTTGTATGTGACTCAAGGATTTATCCATTGCTTCATCAAAAAGTGGTGTCATTTATCAAATTTTATCCTAAACAATGATAAAATTGTTTAGTCACAGAGCAAAATTAGAGCAAAATATTACAGCCTCATTTTAATCAAAGTTGTTAGTTTTAACTTTTAAGTATCAATCGTCTTTTAGCTTATTGGTGTCGGGTCTTTTATGTAGAGTTTTGTTGGAATAATCTTAAGTTTGAACCCCTACGGCCCAACCATGCTAAACTTTTAAGTTCAACCCTTGAATCAAGACCTTGACGGTGTTGAGGGGTTTCTCGCAAAATAAGTTAATGCTATATCGGATTCGGATCCACTCTGGCACGGACCCGAACCTATATCTTTTCAATTATCACTATCCCCGCCGCCGGGGAGAAAAAAGAGCGGACTTTCAGACTTTCAGTATGAGGTCGAGAGGAAAGCGAGAGAGGCCGGCGACCCCGCCCTCGATCCCTGTCCACAAGAGGCTTCGCCGGCCGCCGGAGATCGAGGTGCCCGATGAAAACGAGGGGGCACCGAAGAGGCTTCCTTCGTCTCTGGTGGTTGTGACGGGGCTCCCAGCGGGCTGCACGGTTCTGGAGCTCAAGTCTCGGATGGAGATGTATGGCTCCGTATCCCGCATCCGCATCGACGCCGATGGCTCCGGACACGTCACCTTCCGCTCTCCCACCTCCGCCGAAGCCGCCGTCTCCGCTGCCCTCAACCCCGGCTTCGGCATCCTCGTCCGATCCCAGCGCGTAATGTCTCTGTTTCTTTCTTTCTCTCAATTGCTCTGATTTGATGGTTTTTAGTGCGTTGTCTACTTTCTAGTGAATCTGGCTAGAGATGCAATGTGATTAGATGGGATATGAGAAATTAGGTTTTGCGAATGCTTAATAGATAGCGCCTTCTCTCAAATTGTAGAAATTTAGGGTTAAATTGGAGAAAAAGAAATTCCTTGGTGCAGATTTCTTGTTCTTCATAATGTAGGAACATTGAGTAAAGGTAGAGATTTGAACTTTGCTTGCTTGAATTTAAGAATGGGATGACAGTGGGAGAAAGCATTTGAAGTTGAGGATACTTATAACTTAGAGGACTTAGATTAGGACAAGATCAAATACTAGAGATCAAGCTTTTGATGCCTTCGTTTTCCTCTATTGCATAGTCACACGAAGTTCCCAACTTTTAGATTGTTCTCAAGCTTTTATTTCTTCAGTGGTTGTTCTCCATTGCATGTGTTGTAGCTTTGCAATGGTAGCTTCTATGATTCCATACTTCTTTCAGTCTTATCATAGGGCGGTATCATTAGTATTTGCAATCTAACATAGATTTGTGCTGTCCTGGCCTTGCTGTTTCTATCAAGTATCAAGTATATGCTAATAATATTAATTGTTTTCCATGAACTTGAGATTGCTCGATCTCTATAACCTCTTTCATAGAGCACATTAGATCCAACCTTTAGACTTTTTAGGTAAAATGTCGGCACTTGCAGCTTCTATCGGGAACATATTCTTCCCAGTAGTGAATATGGTAGCATCACCTCCAACATTGCCCACAATGTTCACTTCATGCTCCCGGAACATCATACCAGTTCCTCTTCTTGTAATGCTATAAAATAAATTAGGTCACTATCCATAGTTCTTTGCTTAATTGATTTTTGAGAAGCCAACTTAATGTTGTAACATGACTGATTAGAACTTTAAGTGGTGTATGACAAAGGAATGTTTTGATTTTTTTTTTTTTTAACGTGGATTTTCTGTTTTTCAGAGTGGAACTTGAATTAGTCTTTTACATGTCCAATTAGGGCTATTTGGTTTGGAACACACTAGATCTTCGGCTCTAACTGATTCTCTTTGATTATACATAAGTTAG
Organism: Dioscorea zingiberensis; assembly: GCA_026586065.1. Lineage (NCBI taxonomy): Eukaryota > Viridiplantae > Streptophyta > Magnoliopsida > Dioscoreales > Dioscoreaceae > Dioscorea > Dioscorea zingiberensis. The sequence goes on along the minus strand of CM048819.1, from coordinate 64,926,304 downwards.
CACTCTTTTCAGTATGGTTTTTGCTTGTGATTTTATATTTCCACTGGACAACATTCCAGGTACAAGTATGTCGAGGTACTGATCCTTCAGTACAATGGAGAATTGGTGTTCAAGTTTCTCCTACATCCAGGCTACTCCGAGCTGAACTCCCTTGAGCAAATATGGTAGAAGCAACAAAAAACTTCATGTAGGTTCAACAAGTGCCAGAAATACTTCAGAGCCTTTGAAGGGCAGGGAGATAGTTGCTTATGATGATATATTTTGAAAAGGGAATTAGATGATGACTCTGAAACTTGCTGATGAAATCCTTGTCAATATTTTTACCAAATATTTATTTTTCCTCTTTCATAGATATTTAATCATGTAAGCCAGAGGTATGAAAAGCTTTGTTTGAGACAGGATGTGCTTGGTGATGTATCAATCCAATTCTCCAATATTCTCATATCATGTGAAGTTTAGAAACTTCATTCATTGTCAGGGACCGATGAAAGGCAAGCAATATCTTCTATACAAAAACTTCACAAGTTTGCATCAGTGCAAACCAATACATTATATACGAAACTTTTCTCCAACCCTAAAATCACTAGAATGGGAATTTGGTTAGATAATGGCCAGGTGACTTTCATAGAAATCACGTGACCGGGGTGACATGAACTCGTCCTCCAGCATCTGCAAGACTCTGTTCATTGATGGGCGATCATCCGGATTTGAATCAGTGCACATGGCAGCTATATCAAGAATCGCTTCAACAGCTTCGATATCCCCACATTACCACACTTCTCATCTATTACCTCCTCCAACCGATCCCCTCCATTCAGCGTGTTTAACTGCAGCAGCATACCAAGAAATTTACTCTACAATCAACATAGATAGTTTTCACACACCTAAAACTCACAATACCATGTGCATATGTTTGTTCTTTCCTGATCAATGTCATAAACAAAGCTACCAAATCCTGGGATAAGCCCCAACCAAACAAGGCCTTAGGGTCGTAATACCGGATTTAGTGGAAACAAAAGAATGGAAGTAAATGCAGTTTACTTACCCAGCCAACAACATTCAAACCCCTTCGAACAAAGCATGGATCTGTTGGCCTCTTTCCAGTGACCAACTCCAGAAGAAGCACACCAAAGCTATAAACATCTGATTTCTCAGTTGCACGACCGTCATTCAGATATTCTGTTAAGAAATTGATGTTAGTGGTTAATGAGTACAAATAAACCGGTAAATGATTGCAACTTTATGGAATAATCCTCAGAACCATACATTGACTCAAGAAATTGATGTTAGTGGTTAATAATGAGTACAAATAAACCGGTAAATGATTGCAACTTTATAGAATAATCCTCAGAACCATACATTGACTCAAGAAATAAGCATCAAAGTGATCAAAGATTCATAGGTATAACATAGTTCAGCCTAGTCTGTATTATAATATAGAAATTATCCATTTGATCAATAATCATAGATTTCTATAGTATAGAATAGTTCTCACTAGCAATTTCTAGCTTCTTATAGGATAGAGATCTTTATATGAAGTTCCAGAGGAAAAGATCGTAAATCATAATCCTTAAACCAAGCAGAGGATAACATACCTGGAGCTAGGTAGCCGAAAGTACCGGCAACTACAGTAGTAACATTAGCATCATCACCGACAAGGAGCTTGGCAAGGCCAAAATCAGATACATGAGGCTCTAGGCTTATATCGAGGAGTATATTGCTGGATTTTATGTCCCGATGGATAATAACAGGAGAGCAGTCATGGTGCAAGTATGCAAGCCCTCGTGCAGAACCAAGGGCAATCTTCATTCGAGCATTCCAGTTCAAAGGCTGATCGTCTTGCCCATGTTCTAGAATTACAAGCATAAACCAATAGTTAACAAATGTCCATCTATTTCGATTAAGAAAATCAAACTAAATCGATAAGAAGGCTTACCATGTAGATAGTGATCTAAGCTCCCCAAGGCTAAGTAATCATATATCAGAAGCTTGGCAGATGGTAGCTTACAATATCCTCGAAGGTTGACGAGGTTGATGTGTTTGATGCTACCTAAAATTTCAAGCTCCGTCTCGAAAATCTGATCAGAACCTTCACGATTTCTGTCAATTCTCTTGACTGCAAATGCGCTAGAGTCATCCATCACCATCTTATACACAGTACCGAAGCCACCTGAACCGACAATGTCTTCTTCATCTAGTTGTTCTAACTTTTTAATGATCTCCTCTGATGAATATGGAAGATCTCCATGAAATGTGACGAGCTTAGCCCCTGATAAGAATACTTGGAGGTGAAAAATCAATAGGCAGAGGCATTTTAAATGGAGAACAAGGATTAGAATCAAGAGATTATCGACTTGCCTATATCTGGAGCATGTTGTTTGTCAACTTTAACATATTTTTCACAGAGATTGCCCTTCCTTGACAATAAACAGACCCAAAGGAAACCAAGGATCACAACCAGTGCGAAGCCCAATGTGGACATAGCACCAATTAGAACACCATTGAGAAAATGAGGTGTTTGTCTGGTCTGCATTGGTGGAACTCCTGATGACTCCAATCCTAGAAAGAATACGAAAACAAAATTAGTATTTTGCAACAACGATGAATTTCTTTTCCTTCCTCTGCATTATGAACCTGTTTAGACAAGAAGCTGCATTGATAGCAACAAGGAAAAAAGTTATACCTTGAGAAGCAACATTCTCTGAGTGTGGTAGCACTGCCGGGAAGCCCAATGAACCTCTACAAAGCTTCTGAATTGGAAGACCACAGAGCTCCAAATTCCCAACAAATCTATAAAATCTTTGTGCAATTAGAAAGAAAGAAACCAAAAAGACTACCAATACTGATATTGGATTAAAGAGAAGATTTCCCATACATTATATACTACAACAACAATATTTCATCAAGATAAAATATTTAAGAGCCACAATGTTACAGATTCCAAAACTTACGAGGTGTTCCTGAAACTGCTCAGCACTCCAACATTTGGTATCTCACCAGAGAAGAAGTTGGTTGACAGATTACTGAAATCCAAAGCGGCAAGAATTTAGCAATCAAACAACAGAGACTTTACTGAAGCAGATGGCTTATTTACAAGTCCAAGTTAACTCACAGAAACCGCAGATTCACAAGCTGCCCGATCGATGGCGGTATGGTCCCCCTAAGCAGATTGCTTGACAAATCCCTACAATTTCCCCATAAAAGTAATCAGAAATCGACAAAGAACACAAATGAGAAGAGCATAGACAAAGGAAAGTCACATACAGGATGGTGAGATAATCCAACTCTCCAATCTCAGGAGGAATGCTACCTTGCAAGTAGTTGGCTCTAAGATAACTTCACAAACAAACACAAACATACACAAACAACAAACAACACAACATTACTGCATCATCAATCAAGAAACACATAACAAAACACTTGAAAGAAAAAGAAACACAAATGTTGCTCACATTGCTCTGAGTTCAGTGCAGTTCTTAATTTCAGGAGGAATAGGCCCGTGTAGACTATTCCTATGCAAAGCCCTTGACCCAAAACACAAGCAAAAGAGAACACTATGAGAAGCTCAGTCAACAAAAACAATACAGTAGTAGAAAGAGTTGTGTGCGTGTGTGAGTGTGTACAGTCTATGGAGCCTCTGGAGCTTGCCAATGCTAGGAGAGATGAAGCCACTGAGTTGCATGTAAGGCAAGTTACTGCAATGAAACCCATATATACACACTCAAGTCAGAATCACAGGGGAAAAGCAAGAAGAAACATGAAGAAATTGAAAAAGGAAAAAAACTTTAGAGAAGAGAAAGGTGGTGGACATTGAGCGGACACGGAGGTCAGGAAAGTGGCAAGTGACACCAAGCCAACCACAGGGGTTATGGTCCTTGTGCTTCCAGCTTCTCAGCAACCCCTTAGTATCATTGAACCCACTCTTCAGCTCCAAAAGAGCTTCTCCTGTGAACCAAATCACTTCCAGTTCAGCATAAGAAGAGAAGTAAACAGAGCCAGTGCAGAGAGGAGATTAGTATAGTTTACCATCTGGTGTAAGAGAGGAAGACTGTGGTATAGAGATGGTCCAGAGAGTGATCAAGGCTAAGAGAGCCAAAAAAGAGAGCTTCATTGTGAAGTTTGCTTGGAAGTGAAGCTTGTGAAGAGTGGAGAGTGAAGAGGGGGTTTATGGGATGAGAGATCATTGGAGGTATCCTTTAATAATTAAAGCAAGGGTGGTACAGTGCACAGATGTAGAGATAGAAAGTGTTAGAGAGAATAGTGTTGAAAGTTGATGAGAGAGAGTGAGAGGAGACATTTGCATGGAAAAGTGTGCAAATTTGTGGAACAAAGTAGCCGTTGGTTCAACGATTTTGAAAATGGCTGGACTCTTTCTTCATGGAGTCATGGACTTGTTCAGGACTAGAGTTTGCACGAGGGGCCCTTGTTAGCTTGTCTTTAAGCCTCTCAGTTTATTACTTAAGAAAAGCTAGTTGGACCGCCGGGGATAACACAATCCGGGAACAAATGAACAAAACACAAATCAGAGATGTTTTTATGGCAAATAATATGTTTTTAAATAAATTATGAAATTATTATTTTTTTAATATTTTTCTAGTTTGATGCAGTATATACAACTAAAAAATTAAAGCTAATGATATGGAGGAGTTAATAATAAAAAAAATTTATATTTACCAAAAATTTCTTGGACTAACAATATTGATCCGTTATATGGATGGTTTTGATTTCAAGGCCCCACTCATACAAAGTGAGGATACAATATATGTAAACATCTTTTTTGATCATTTTAAAAAAAAAAGAAAAAAAAGACATTATGTCTCCAACAAAAGATGGACTATTCAGGATATTGGGTGGTAATGTAAATCAACTGGTGCTCCGACACTCTATCTCGTGTATCATATATAAACTTTTAACATTCCATTAGTAAATGTTCGTTATTTATTTTTTCAAAAAAAAGATTAGCAGAACTAAATTGTTTTATTTATTCAGATTAAGATTATTATCTGTCTATATAACTTTGATCAAGATTAAAATGACCTAAACAAACAAAGTTAATATATAAAAAATCTATGTAACCATTTTAGTTGATAATAAAGAAAACAATGTATACAAAAATTATTTAAATACTAAATTTATAAATTAAATTAAGTATATTGTTATTATAAGGAATATAATAATTATCAAGTAAAAGAAGTTATTAATGATATGCAGTCGAACCGAGCCGAGGTCGCGGGAGCAATTTGGCGCAAGAATGGCGGCGAGTGGAGAGCAAGAGGAGGAGGTGCGCTTGTGGAGCTGGGGCGCCGGCACGGAGGGTCAGCTCTCCACGGGGATGCTCGAGGATCAGCTCCTCCCTCAGTGCCTCACATCCCTCCCCGCCATCGCCCACATCGCCTGCGGCGGCGCCCACGCCGTTGCCCTCACTGGTGAACCTAATAGTCACCACGACCATCGATTCTCCGATATGGATTGTATGTTTAGGTTTTGTTATAATCTTTTTGTGCGCTTTTGCAGGTGATGGCAAGGTGCTGACATGGGGGAGAGGTACAAGAGGCCAACTTGGCCATGAGGAGATGAGCAACTGCTTGAAACCGAGGATTGTCAAGTTCTTGGAGAGTTTTTGTGTTTTTGATGTTGCTGCTGGGTGGAATCACTCTGGATTTGTTACAGGTCTGTGCAAAATGTCAACTTTGTGCTTATGAATGCCTTTCTTGCCTTCAATTTTTCTGCTCATTGATTAAAAGATTTTGTTAGTGTCTTGTGTGAATGATTCTTGGTTCAGATCCTACTTGTGGTTTTTCTGATAAAAGGAAAGTTTTTGATGATGTAGAGGGTCATGTAACTTCATGATCTCATCCATGTCTCCCCCATTCCACTGAGATATATTGCCTCTTCTTCTTTACCTTTTGATTGAATGATAGTCAGACTGCTTTCTACTTTCTGCTTCTTCTATAGAGTTCCCATTTCCATAAACCACTATTTTTTATATTCTATTATCCAGTAGTATATCTCATTTTGCTTGATTACAGAGAAGTCTCTTTCTGAGAGAAGTCTTCTCTATAGATAAACTTGTTTCTGCATATATGTCTGTATATGTCTGTGTCTTCATGAATGAGGAAATTGGACATTTTGATCTAGGTTATCATATATATTGTGGATATCATGACTACTTGAGTACATGTGAACATATACCCAATGGATATTTTAGTGGTGAATCAGTTATAAGAAATGGGCAATGATGAAATGTTGGCCAAAAGGAAAAGTTAAAGCTCATTTGAATGCCAGTGTGAAGCATTAAAACTGTTGCTTCCATTGTCCTTATATTCACATGCTTGTGCGTTTACTCACCATTGGTTGTAAATAGAGGGTATGGTGGTGCATGATGAATGACTTTTCTTGACCTTGAAGAGGATAGTTCATTTTTGTCCATATTAAGATTGAGTTCTCACATCAAAGGATGATTACTTGCTGTTGTTGTTCAAATCACTAATCTTGAGCAATCAAATCTTCCATTCCATGAACTTTCTTATCATTAGTGTTTCTTATACACCTCATGTCTGGAATTTTTTGTTTTTCCATGTTAAGTGTAGTAGCTAATTTTGTTTTGGTGTTACAGACACTGGGCACCTCTTCATGTGTGGGGATGGCTCATTTGGGCAGCTTGGAAACGGAAACAATGAGTCACATTCTTCTCCTGTCGAAATCTCATTCTCTGATGCAACACTTGTTGTGCAAGTGGCGTGCGGCATGCGGCATTCTATTGCCTTAGTTAAAGGTGAAAAAATACGTGTGGTTTTAGAGTTCAATTTGTTTGGGCTAAAATTTGCCTCTTTTCCAATATCAATATAAACCCACGGATGTTGACAGGCCTAGGAGGTTTCCTCCAATGATTCTAAATAAGCATATGCCAAGGGAAACTTGATCCAAAAGGATTGGTTGTTACGATTCATTGCTGTCATCAAGTCTGATATACTTGGATGCCTGTATGGTGATATCACCTTCAATTTCACCATGAGCATCTATCCTTCCTGTGCACTAGTTTTTGTAATAATATCTTTAGATTTAGAGAGAATGGATATCATTACACTTTAGCCTCTTGTTTACCTCTCTTCTCTATTACCTTTTGACTTTTTAGCATATAGCCTCTTGGGACAAACCCAGGTTCGAACCCCCATGACCACAAGGTGAGGGTACGTGCGCAGGGAGCCGTGTTGCCCGCCCTTGACTTTCGGGTGGTGCTTGTCGTCTTTGTCAAAAAAATAATAATAATAATAAAATTTTCCTGCCTTTTGAGAAATTTTCTTTCAATGCTAATTGGTATTTCATATCTTAGAACTTGCTATTCAATCTAATCAATTAAGACATTGTTGTCATTTCGTATTTGGTTGTTTCTGAAAATATTGATGCAGGTTCATCAGGAGATTCAGTATATGGCTTTGGTGCCGGAAGACATGGACAAATTGGAAAACCTGGGGATGCAACTAGTAGATCCAATAATTTTCCTGTGGTTGTTCCTGGACTTGAAAATTGTAGCATAGCTCATATATGTGCCAATGGTGATCACAGTGCTGCACTGACTAGTAAGTTCTCTGTCTTGGTATTTTTTAAGGAGAGCTCAAGTGATTAGCTTTTTTCTGAATTAATCACTTTTTGCTGAATTCAATAAAGATTATTGTTATGGGCGACATCTTTTTTATTAGCTAATGGGCAGCTGTACACATGGGGTAGAGGATTCAATGGGAGCTCGGATAGCCACATTCCACAACCTCTCACTTCATCATTGAGGTTCGCAAAAGTTGCTTTGGGGTGGAATCATGCTCTACTAGTCTCTGGTAGGTATCGTTCATCATCTGAAGTTCATATTTGTACCATCTAACTCCCGATTATTTTTGTCTATAATTATGTGAACAGATGGTGGCACATATATTTTAGGAGGAGACCGCCATGGAATGCTGACCAGTGATCTAAAGACACAACAGTCATCTATTCCTTCTTCATGTATTAGATCAGAAAGTGAGTAATCCTTGTTTGTTTTAATATTCTAGATTCAAAGCATGGTGAAAGAAACAATATTTTCATGGCTAATGTTGGACTATACTTATAAACCGATGAAGGTTTTACATGTGTTATTCTGTTTTCCCCCACAATCTTCAGAATAAAATGCCATGACATAACTATGATCAGCAGTTGAAGGAAAATATCCTAGAGTTAACTCTATGTTTATGAAGTAATTCTTAGTTCTTGAAATAACTTATAAACCGATGAAGGTTTTACATGTGTTATTCTGTTTCCCCCCACAATCTTCAGAATAAAATGCCATGACATAACTATGATCAGCAGTTGAAGGAAAATATCCTAGAGTTAACTCTATGTTTATGAAGTAATTCTTAGTTCTTGAAATAACTTATAAACCGATGAAGGTTTTACATGTGTTATTCTGTTTTCCCCCACAATCTTCAGAATAAAATGCCATGACATAACTATGATCAGCACTTGAAGGAAAATATCCTAGAGTTAACTCTATGTTTATGAAGTAATTCTTAGTTCTTGAAATAGCTTAGTAAATTGTTTCGCTTTCGAATTACATTGATTTCAGATTCATCAGCCATACCCACTCTGAGGAAGGTGCCCGGTCTTGATGGAGAAAATGTTGTATGTATTGCAGCAGGGGCCGAACATTCAGCTCTGGTAACAGGTAACTCTTTGTTTATTTTTTCTGTCATTCTCTTCTAATGTTGTCAATGTCCTGATGCATCTTCTACTCTTATTCACAGAGAGAGGAACAGTCATGACCTGGGGATGGGGTGAGCATGGCCAGCTTGGTTTGGGCAACACTTGTGATCAAACTTTCCCTCAGGTAGTTGACATCAGCTTCAATGGATTGTGTCCTGGGTCACAGTTCAGAGTTTACTGTGGCAGTGGATTTACTTTCCTGGCAAAGATGCCTGCTTGATATTCTGGCTGCACTTTGTTGTATCATTAGAATTCAATCATTCTGAATATTTTTATCCTAAAAAAAATCATTTTTATTCCTAATGGTCCAGCAATTATGATGAAATAAAATCAAACATCAAAGAAATAAAGAGAAAATAACACAGATTTATGGTCATATGGCTATCTTCATGGAGCAAGTGACGGAATTTTTCACTATATCAAAATTAGGGTTACATCATATATATTTATACTAATCCTAGATATACAAAACTACAATTCTGAATACCAACTACAAGCCATGTATGAGCATTACAATAATTACAATTGTTCTCTAATAATGCGAGTTATGCAAGTTATGTAGAACGGGTTGCGGAGAAGTTTCTAGATAGGTTGAACCGTCAGAAGCACAATAAATTTTAGTGGCGAATTGCATACTGTGACGAGAGCAAATTTTGGGAAAATTCAGTCATTTAGGCCCTCAATTTGCAATTTTCTGTTTTTTGATGGATTTTTATGAAATTTCTTATTTTGGCTATTTTCTGTTATTTTTTTCAAGATTCTTATTTTCCGTTGAATTAGGGTTTAGAGAAGCCTATATAAAAACTTTTATGATCATTGTACGTCAGTTTTTGATGAAATAAATACATTCTTCCATATATTTTTCTTTGTTCGTGGATTAATGACTCTTATGGTACTTGCATCAGCAAGTTAGGTGGTGACTTCTCTATATAATTATATTAGTTTTGTTAACATGTTAATATGTAACGATTTAATATTGTTGAGAACTAATCTAAAGACTTAAGTTGACATTCGCACTTGTTTAACATTGATGTCACTCTTGCCTATTTGATTCTACTTCTGATTCTGCTCAGCAATTACACTACATGCCAAAGACTAAAATCATATAAACAATTTCATGTCTTCTTGTTAATCTTATACATGTCCAAGCATATCCTTTCCAGATTGAGTTGTCATTATGCATGCATGTATACAGACTCTTTGTCCTTTTCTATCTTTGCACTCCTTGGGTATCCATTAGAGGAATCAAAACTAAGAAAAACTCACCATCCTATAAATCCTGAACCAGATCATGATCATCTCTAACATCAATGGAGGTTTCATCTCTTGCATTGTGGTTTGGCCTTGTCTTAGGAGTCATTCCATTGCTAGCTCAGGCAATATGGTACTGGAATGACATCCTCTTCTCTGCAATTCGTCTCCGGCGCGGCACCAAGCTGCCGCCAGGATACATGGGCCTTCCTTTCTTAGGAGAAACTCTCACCTTTCTCTTGTACTTCAAGATCCTCCGCCGTCCTGATGATTTCATCAACTCTAAGAAGCGAAGGTATACATTGAAATGCATCCTTTTGATATGTGCTAGTTTTTTAGCTACTCTCAGTAATTATTTTGTAATCAGATATGGAGATGGAGTAGGGATGTTCAGGAGCCATCTCTTTGGCTCTCCGACAATCATAACTTGCTCACCGGGGAGCAACAAGTTCATACTCCAAAACTGCAATGATTTCCATGTAAGATGGCCGGTGCCAGAGCTCACCGGTTTCAAGGCCGTTGTCAACTTAGAAGGCAAGCAACATGAGAGACTTCGAAGCTTCATCATCAATGCAGTAAACCAGCCTAACTCCCTTCAGAAGATCGCTGCGGCGGTGCAGCCACCAATTGTTGCTGCACTTCATTCCTGGGCAGAGAAAGGGATTATCAATGCATTGCCGGAGATCAAGAAGGTTATAAGTTAAAATACTTGGACTTTTAGAAACTTAATTTGCTGATTTGATACTTTACTAACTATTAATTAATATTCATGATCAGGTGACATTTCAGAACATTTGCAAGATGTTTGTCAGCATGGATCCTCAGCCTCTCACTGAATCTATTGATAAGTACTTTAAAGATGTTGTCTCTGCTTTGAGAGCATTCCCCATTGATATACCTGGATCAGCAGTTCACAAAGGCCTTAAGGTTTGATTATCAAACTTGGTAAATTGGAATGAATGAAAACATATAACTATATATATAGAAGATAATTATATAATATGGAGTTTTGTTTTTCTTGATGTTGGTAGTCTAGGAGGAAGCTGACCAAGATATTCAAAGAAGAGTTAGAGAAGAGGAAGCTAATTCATAAGAAGAATGAGATCAGTTGTGATGAAAGTTATGATATAATGGATGGATTAATGAGACTGAAGGATGAAGAAGGTAAGCAACTGAGAGATGATGAGGTGGTGGATAACATTGTTTCTCTAGTGCTTGCCGGATATGAATCTACATCCCTTGCCATCATGTGGGCACTTTATTTCATCTCAAAGTCACCCCATGTTTTTCAAAAGCTCAAGGTAATAAATTAAATCCTAAATTTTTTATCATCTAGTGGCAATATAAAGAGATTTGATATTTAGTTCAAATCAACTGAAGAAATGGTCGATAATTTGCAGGAAGAGAACATAGAGATGAAGAAAAACATGAAAGGAGATTACATAACAATGGAAGAAATCTCGAAAATGAAATACACTGCCAATGTAGTCGAAGAAACAATAAGAATGGCAAATGTCTCTCCTATGATTCATCGTGTTGCGAAAAAAGATATTTACTATAAAGGTAAGAAGATAAGTAGGATGCCAATTACTTCAATTTTCATACCGACATTTTTGTTATTTAAACAATACAACATATATACATTGTTCGCATGATGTAGGTTTTCTTATACCCAAAGGTTGGTCAGTGCTTGTGTGGCTTCGGTCTCTACACACAGATGAAAACAACTTTAATGATCCACTTAAGTTCAATCCTGAAAGATGGAATGTAAGTGTTTGAATTGGTTTCATTCAAGAGAAATGTTTGTTTGATATTCTAAAGTTTTTGTTGATTAGAGAAATCCATACTCTGTTATTCAGAATCCTGCAAGACCAGGAGCTTTTCAAGGGTTTGGTGGAGGCCCTAGGATATGTGCTGGAAATATGTTAGCTCGTTTACAACTTTCAGTCATGTTGCACCATTTATCTTTGAAATACAAGTAAATATACTAAAAAAATTTCTAATTTTAATTTAATATTAATTGATTAAAAAGATATTATTCTGAATATATGGTATACATGTTATTTATTTATATATTTCTGTTTTTTTTATATAAGGTGGAACTTGGTGAACCCTGAAGCAAAGATAATATACCTTCCGACCCCAAGGCCAATTGATGGAGCCTTGATGACATTCCAGTGTGTCTAAGGTGTGTATATATATATATACATATATTTGTTTATTTATTAGAGAGATTTCCAAAATGAAATATACTATCTTGCCCTAACTAGAGAGGAGGAGCAGAACACCCAACCACTGGGAGCAGACTTCGAAGAAGACAATCCCTTGGCAGGAGTTATACTCCCCTTGTATCGCGAAAGATAGCTATGACTCTCGTGATTATGTAACTCTCGGTTCAACTAGAACATTTTATAAAATAAATAAATGTGACTTATCTATCTTATCAAAAAATAAATAAATATATTGTGAAATTAGGTTGTGTTTGATGGGCATTTTTTTCGTGGAAAATTTTTCCACGGCCAATTTTTCATCCAAATGAGCTCTTTGATTGTGAAATTTTTCCATGGAAAACTTTTCTACAAAAGTAGTCACGTGAAGAAGTAGAACCAAGACAGCCACACATTTGCCATGGGATATGTGTTTGTTTTAAGTTCAAGGCAAATGTGTGGTTGTGAAGTTGCCATGTCTGGAACCGGAACCACGGGAGCATTTCTCGGTTACGTGACCAATTTTCCTTCAAATTGGTGGAAAAATTTTCCTCTCCCAATCTCATAAAAACTTTTCTATGGAAAACAAAGGGTTTTTGGCAAAAAAAAACAAAAAACAAAAAACAAAAAGCTGGGGTTACTCTCTCTCACGCGACACCCACCCTAGAGAAGGGAATGCAACGCTCGTGTTCATCTTGACACGCCCGTACTCATGGTCCAGTGACGCGATTAACGAGTTTTTCAATAAACAGAGATTTACATGGGTTGAACACACCCGTGCTTCATTAGCACACCCATATTGAGTGGAATGCACTTCGCTCCCCCTCCCGCTGCCTCCTCCCCCGCCCGACCCCCGCCCTTCTTCGGTAGCGAAGAAGGAGCACGAGCAGCGGAGGCAGAACGCTCGGATTGTTACCCTGCTCGCCCCGCTGCAACCCTCTTCCTTTTTCTTTGCATTGAAAGCTCGAAACATTTCCTTCATTCCTTCTTCCTCTTTGTATGTGTAATAGATGCTTGTTCGAATTGTTTCCAGATGTAAAGCGTTCAGCTTTTGTGGGATTTGATTCTCTTTTTTCTTTACAAAGATTGTGTTTTTATTGTGGATCTGAACCATCTGATGTGTTTGTGCACCACGTTGTTTGTTTCAGGTGTGGATTATTTGGTGTTGCTGTGAAATTGGATCTCATGCTTCTGTGTGTGAGAACTAGAAGTACTCTCTTCCCCTGGTGAGATGGATGTTCTTCTCCTCCATTTTGTTCTATAACAAGCTTGTGAACTTCTAGGATGCAATTTGCTTTTGTTCGTTATTTATTTATTCAAGTTATTCTTTATTTACTTTTGGGACATAAGAATCAGGCGGTCAGCCCAGCCTAGTTAAGATTACCCACGGGCGACTCAGACCCGGGATCGAGTCCGCACAATGGGGAATATCTGGCCATCCGAAGACTGGCATTCCGCACGTGCAGCACTCGCCACAGGAAAGAGGCTCAACGTAGAATCGAACCCACGCAGGGAACGAGACACGCAACCGGTTTGACCACTCGGCTGAGATGCCCGTGTTTTAAGTTATTCTTTATTTATTCAAGTTAGTCTTTCACGGTCAATTTGTTTACAGGTAATTTGAAGTAATGATGCAGGGAATTGTAAAACTCTGTATTTTATTAGTCATGTATATCACAGTATATGAATTGAATTGACTCTGTTGTTCCAAATTGTGTTCCTTAGTTGTTTGTCTTGTTTCTAAGGAAATTACATTACATGATGCCAAAGACAAAAACCATATAAACAATTTCATGTCTTCTTTTTGTCTTATATGCATGTTTGACCACCTCAACTCTGTCTTCTTGTTAATCTTATACATGTCCAAGCATATGCTTTCCAGATTAAGTTGTCATTATGCATGCGTGTATACACTCTTTGTCCTTTTCTATCTTTGCACTCCTTGGGTATCCATTAGAGGAATCAAAACTAGAAAAACTCACCATCCTATAAATCCTGAGCCAGATCATGATCATCTCTAACATCAATGGATGTTTCATCTCTTGCATTGTGGATTGGCCTTGTCTTAGGAGTCATTCCATTGATAGCTCAGGCAATATGGTACTGGAATGACATCCTCTTCTCTGCGATTCGTCTCCGACGCGGCACCAAGCTGCCGCCAGGATACATGGGCCTTCCTTTCTTAGGAGAAACTCTCACCTTTCTCTTGTACTTCAAGATCCTCCGCCGTCCTGATGATTTCATCAACTCTAAGAAGCGAAGGTAAACATTGAAATACATCCTTTTGATATGTGCTAGTTTTTTAGCTACTCTCATTATTTATGTTGTGATCAGATATGGAGATGGAGTAGGGATGTTCAGGAGCCATCTCTTTGGCTCTCCGACGATCATAACTTGCGCACCGGGGAGCAACAAGTTCATACTCCAAAACTGCAAAGACTTCCACATAAGGTGGCCGGTGCCAGAGCTCATTGGTCTCAAGTCCGTTGTCAACGTAGAAGGCAAGCAACATGAGAGACTTCGAAGGTTCATCATCAATGCAGTAAACCAGCCTAACTCGCTTCAGAAGATCGCTGCGGCAGTGCAGCCAACAATTGTTGCTGCGCTTCATTCCTGGGCAGAGAAAGGGATTATCAATGCATTGCAGGAGATCAAGAAGGTTATAAGTTAAAATACTTGGACTTTTAGAAACTTAATTTGCTGATTTGATACTTTTACTAATTATTAATATTCATGATCAGGTGACATTTCAGAACATTTGCAAGATGTTTGTCAGCATGGATCCTCAGCCTCTCACTGAATCTATTGATAAGTACTTTAAAGATGTTGTCTCTGGTTTGAGAGCATTCCCCGTTGATATACCTGGATCAGCAGTTCACAAAGGCCTTAAGGTTTGATTATCAAACTTGGTAATTGGAATGAATGAAAACATATAACTATATATATAGAAGATAATTATATAATATAGAATTTTGTTTTTCTTGATGTTGGTAGTCTAGGAGGAAGCTGACCAAGATATTCAAAGAAGAGTTAGAGAAGAGGAAGCTAATTCATAAGAAGAATGAGATCAGTAGTGATGAAAATTATGATATAATGGATGGATTAATGAGACTGAAGGATGAAGAAGGTAAGCAACTGAGAGACGAAGAGGTGGTGGATAACATTGTTTCTCTAGTGCTTGGCGGATATGTATCTACATCCCTTGCCATCATGTGGGCACTTTATTTCATCTCAAAGTCACCGCATGTTTTTCAAAAGCTCAAGGTAATAAATTAAATCCTAAATTTTTTATCATCTAGTGGCAATATAAAGAGATTTGATATTTAGTTCAAATCAACTGAAGAAATGGTCGATGATTTGCAGGAAGAGAACATAGAGATGAAGAAAAACATGAAAGGAGATTACATAACAATGGAAGAAATCTCAAAACTGAAGTACACCGCCAATGTAATCGAAGAAACAATAAGAATGGCAAATGTCTCTCCTATGGTTCATCGTGTTGCGACAAAAGATATTTATTATAAAGGTAAAATAAGTAGGATGACAACTTTGATTTTCATACCGACATTTTTATTATTTAAACAATACAACATATATACATTGATTGCCTGCATGATGTAGGTTTTCTTATACCCAAAGGTTGGTCAGTGGTTGTGTGGCTTCGGTCTTTACACACAGATGAAAACAACTTCAATGATCCACTTAAGTTCAATCCTGAAAGATGGAATGTAAGTGTACGAATTATTCGTGATATTACTTTCCTCACTCTCTCTTGGTTGAATGCAGCTCCTCCAGCCAAAAGGCTCAAACTTGAAGTGGCAGGGGACCTGGTGAAGCGCAATCTTGATTACACTCTAAACACACTAGGACGGGGAGAGGAGGTGGGGGACCCATTTGAGGACGGCCCTCCTCCCACCCAGGGTGGGTCATGAGCAGGAAAGACGGTTCGAGGGGTAGCGGAGCTCAACACCTCACGCGGTGAGTGTGCTTAATTTGAAGGATGTATTCGTTTTACTTTAGTTTTACTTTTCAGTATGAGCAATGTAATGAACTCCAATCAAACTAATTAATAAATAAAATGTGGTTTATCCACTTTATCAAAAAAAAAGTGTTTGAATTGGTTTCATTAAAGAGAAATGTTTGTTTGATATTCTAAAGTTTTTGTTGATTAGAAAATCCATACTATGTTCTTCAGAATCCTGCAAAATCTGGAGCTTTTCAAGTGTTTGGTGGAGGCCCTAGGATATGTGCTGGAAATATGTTAGCTCGTTTACAACTTTCAGTCATGTTGCACCATTTATCTTTGAAATACAAGTAAATATACTAAAATTATTTCTAATTTTTATTTTATATTAATTGATTAAATAAATATTATTCTGTATATGTGGTATACATTTTATTTATTTATATATTTCTGTTTTTTTATATAAGGTGGAAGTTGGTGAACCCTGAAGCAAAGATAATATACCTTCCGACCCCAAGGCCAAATGATGGAGCCTTGATGACATTCCATTGTGTCTAAGGTGTGTGTATATATATACATATATTTATTTATTTATTAGAGAGATTTCCAAAATGAAATATACTATCTTGCCCTAACTAGAGAGGAGGAGCAGAACACCCGACCACTAGGAGCAAACTTCGAAGAAGACAACCCCTTGGCGGGAGTTATACCCCCTTGTATCGCGAGAGATAGTTATGACTATCATGATTATGTAACTTTCGATTCAACTCGAACATTTTATAAAACAAATAAATGTGATTTATCTATCTTATCAAAAAATAAATAAATATAGGTTTAATCCCCCAAATAGTCCCTCTATTATGGTCGACTCGCCCATTTAATCCCTCTATTATTAATCACGCCTTTTTGGTCCCTGTATTTCTTAATTGAGACTAATCAAGTCCCTCCGTCCAACTGCTGTCTAGTTTACCGTTTTTTATGCTGACGTGGCTTAAAAAAATAATAAATTATTATTTATATATTATATAAAAACCAAAAAAAGCAAGTTAAACCATCTTCATCTCATTATCACTCACAGTACACTCCCATCATCATGAGACCACCACCACCACCACCATCATCACCACCATCACCACCGCCACCATCTCATCCTCCTCAAGCTCCTCTTCCTCTCCAACAACTCCCTCTCCAGCCCTCATCCCTCCTTCTGTTGGCGCTCTCTCTCGCCTCTACCGCCTCGATCTCTCACGCCGAAGGTGTAGACGTCTCCGCGCTACGACGCCCATGGCCGAGGCGAGGCAAAAAAAAAAACTGGAACAAGGGCATGAGAGAAAGATGACGAAGGCGAGCAACCCAAGCAACCCTCCCACAGCACCACGCCTCCCATCCTTTCGATACACTCCACCAGAAGTATTCGTCGACGTTTTCCGACAACCCCGAGACGACGGCGACGACGGAGGCTACAGGCTCAACAACACGATCATGATCACCGCCATCTTATCTTTGTCTTTTGTCATCGTTCTCGTCGTCTTCCTCCATCTCTATGCTCGTTATCTCATACGCCGACATCAATCCAACCGCCGTGCAAACATTAGTATAAATAGGATGAGTAATAATGTTCAGCAAGTGCCCGTAAGAAGTGTGGGGATGGAGCCTTCGGCCATTGCCAAGCTGCCCATGTTTGGATATAAGAGAAGGCATGATGAGAACGCATCAATGGAGTGTTCGGTGTGTTTGAGTGTTTTGGAGGATGAAGAGGTTGTAAGGATGTTGCCGGGTTGCAGACATGTGTTTCATGTTGATTGTGTTGATATGTGGTTTCACTCTCATTCCACGTGTCCGGAAGGCAGACGTGGAGGTGCCTGTGGAGAAGGGAGAGACGTCGACGTCGGAGATGAAGGCAGTGGAGGAGGGATTAGTTCCGAGATGACGTGTCCTGCTTTTTTAGTTTTTATATAATATATAAATAATAATTTATTATTTTTTTAAACCACGTCAAAGATAAAAAAAAAGAAACTGTAAAGATTGAACGGAGTGACTCTGATTACCCACTAAGAAATACAGGGACCAAAAAAGCATGATTAATAATATAGGGACTAAATGGGAGAGGGGACCATAATAGAGGGACTATTGAGGGATTAAACCATAAATATATTATAAAATTAAGTTGTCTTTGATTGGCACTTTTTTCCATGAAAAATTTTTCCACAAAGGTTGTCACGTGGAGAAGTGGAACCGAGACATAGCCACACATTTACCTTGGGATATGTGTTTGTTTTAAATTCAACGTAAATTTGTGGTTGTAAAATTGTCATGTCTGGAACTGAAACCACCGGAGCATTTCTCCGTTACGTGACCAATTTTCCTTCAAATCGGTGAAAAAGTTTTCCTCTCTCGATCCCATAAAACTTTTCTATGGAAAACACAGCAAACCAAAAACAAAAAGCTGGGTTACTCTCTCTCACGCGACACCCACCCTAGAGAACGCGCATGCACTTTGCTCCCCCTCCGGCCGCCTCCTCCCCCTCCCGACCCCACCCTTCTCCGGCCGCGAAGAAGGAGCGCGAGGAGCGGAGGCAGAATGCTCGGATCGTTACCCCGCTCGCCCCGCTGCAACCCTCTTCCTTTTTCTTTGCATTGAAAGCTCGAAACTTTTTCTTCATTCCTTCTTCCTCTTTGTATGTGTATTAGATATATACTTGTTCGAATTGTTTCCGGATGTAAAGCGTTCAGCTTTGTGTGGGATTTGATTCATTTTTTTCTTTACAAAGATTGTGTTTTTATTGTGGATCTGAACCATCTGATGTGTTTGTGCACCACGTTGTTTGTTTCAGGTGTGGATTATTTGGTGTTGCTGTGAAATTGGATCCCATGCTTCTGTGTGTGAGAAGTACTCTCTTCTCCTAGCGAGATGGATGATCAAACCTGAATGTTACTTCATGCTTGTAAATTCTCCTCCATTTTGTTCTATAACAAGCTTGTGAACTTCTAGGATGCAATTTGCTTTTGTTCATTATTTACTTATTCAAGTTATTCTTTCACGGTGAATTTGTTTACAGGTAATTTGAAGTAATGATGCAGGGAATTGTAAAACTCTGTATTTTATTAGTCATGTATATCACAGATTCACAGTACATGAATAGAATTAACTCTGTTGTTCTAAATTGTGTTCCTTAGTTGTTTGTCTTGTTTCTAAGGCAATTACATTACATGCCAAAGACAAAAACCATATAAACAATTTCATGTCTTCTTTTTGTCTTATATCGCATGTTTGACCACCTCAACTCTGACTTCTTGTTAATCTTATACATGTCCAAGCATACCCTTTCAAGATTAAGTTGTCCTTATGCATGCATGTATACAGACTCCTTGTCCTTTTCTATCTTTGCACTTCTGGGTATCCATTAGAGGAATCAAAACTAGAAAAAACTCACCATCCTATAAATTCTGAGCCAGATCATGATCATCTCTAACATCAATGGATGTTTCATCACTTGCGTTGTGGTCTGGCCTTGTCTTAGGACTCATTCCATTGCTAGCTCAGGCAATATGGTACTGGAATGACATCCTCTTCTCTGCAATTCATCTTTGGCGTGGAACCAAGCTGCCGCCAGGATACATGGGCCTTCCTTTCTTCGGAGAAACTCTCACCTTTCTCTTGTACTTCAAGATCCTCCGCCGTCCTGATGATTTCATCATTTCTAAGAAGCGAAGGTAAACATTGAAATACATCCTTTTGATATGTGCTAGTTTTTTAGCTACTCTCATTATTTATGTTGTGATCAGATATGGAGATGGAGTAGGGATGTTCAGGAGCCATCTCTTTGGCTCTCCGACAATCATAACTTGCGCACCGGGGAGCAACAAGTTCATACTCCAAAACTGCAAAGACTTCCACATAAGGTGGCCGGTGCCAGAGCTCATTGGTCTCAAGTCCGTTGTCAACGTACGTAGAAGGCAAGCAACATGAGAGACTTCGAAGGTTCATCATCAATGCAGTAAACCAGCCTAACTCCCTTCAGAAGATCGCTGCGGCAGTGCAGCCACCAATTGTTGCTGCGCTTCATTCCTGGGCAGAGAAAGGGATTATCAATGCATTGCAGGAGATCAAGAAGGTTATAAGTTAAAATACTTGGACTTTTAGAAACTTAATTTGCTGATTTGATACTTTTACTAATTATTAATATTCATGATCAGGTGACATTTCAGAACATTTGCAAGATGTTTGTCAGCATGGATCCTCAGCCTCTCACTGAATCTATTGATAAGTACTTTAAAGATGTTGTCTCTGGTTTGAGAGCATTCCCCATTGATATACCTGGATCAGCAGTTCACAAAGGCCTTAAGGTGTGATTATCAAACTTGGTAATTGGAATGGATGAAAACATATAACTATATATATGTATATAGAAGACAATTATATAAAATAGAGTTTTGTTTTTCTTGATGTTGGTAGTCTAGGAGGAAGCTGACCAAGATATTCAAAGAAGAGTTAGAGAAGAGGAAGCTAATTCATAAGAAGAATGAGATCAGTAGTGATGAAAGTTGTGATATAATGGATGGATTAATGAGACTGAAGGATGAAGAAGGTAAGCAACTGAGAGACGAAGAGGTGGTGGATAACATTGTTTCTCTAGTGCTTGGCGGATATGTATCTACATCTCTTGCCATCATGTGGGCACTTTATTTCATCTCAAAGTCACCGCATGTTTTTCAAAAGCTCAAGGTAATAAATTAAATCCTAAATTTTTTATCATCTAGTGGCAATATAAAGAGATTTGATATTTAGTTCAAATCAACTGAAGAAATGGTCGATGATTTGCAGGAAGAGAACATAGAGATGAAGAAAAACATGAAAGGAGATTACATAACAATGGAAGAAATCTCAAAACTGAAGTACACCGCCAATGTAATCGAAGAAACAATAAGAATGGCAAATGTCTCTCCTATGGTTCATCGTGTTGCGACAAAAGATATTTATTATAAAGGTAAAATAAGTAGGATGACAACTTTGATTTTCATACCGACATTTTTATTATTTAAACAATACAACATATATACATTGATTGCCTGCATGATGTAGGTTTTCTTATACCCAAAGGTTGGTCAGTGGTTGTGTGGCTTCGGTCTTTACACACAGATGAAAACAACTTCAATGATCCACTTAAGTTCAATCCTGAAAGATGGAATGTAAGTGTTTGAATTGGTTTCATTAAAGAGAAATGTTTGTTTGATATTCTAAAGTTTTTGTTGATTAGAAAATCCATACTATGTTCTTCAGAATCCTGCAAAATCTGGAGCTTTTCAAGTGTTTGGTGGAGGCCCTAGGATATGTGCTGGAAATATGTTAGCTCGTTTACAACTTTCAGTCATGTTGCACCATTTATCTTTGAAATACAAGTAAATATACTAAAATTATATCTAATTTTTATTTTACATTAATTGATTAAATAAATATTATTCTGTATATGTGGTATACATTTTATTTATTTATATATTTCTGTTTTTTTATATAAGGTGGAAGTTGGTGAACCCTGAAGCAAAGATAATATACCTTCCGACCCCAAGGCCAAATGATGGAGCCTTGATGACATTCCATTGTGTCTAAGGTGTGTGTATATATATACATATATTTATTTATTTATTAGAGAGATTTCCAAAATGAAATATACTATCTTGCCCTAACTAGAAAGGAGGAGCAGAACACCCGACCATTGGGAGCAGTCTTCAGAAGACAACCCCTTGGCAGGAGATATACCCCCCTTGTATCGCGAGAGATATCTGACTCGTGATTATGTAACTCTCGGTTCAACTAGAACATTTTATAAAATAAATAAATGTGATTTATCTATCTTATCAAAAAAATAAATAAATATATTGTGAATTAGGCTGCATTTTTTCTATGGAAAATTTTTTCACGGAAAATTTTCCAGCCAAATGAGCTATTTGATTGTTAAATTTTTTCATGAAAAACTTTTCTACAAAGGGTGATCACGTGGAGAAGTGGAACCGAGACATGAGCCACACATTTGCTTTGGGATATGTGTTTGTTTTAAGTTCGAGGCAAATGTGTGGTTGTAAAGCTGCTATGTCTGGAACTTAGACCACCGGAGCATTTCTCGATCACGTGACCAATTTTCCTTGAAACCGGTGGAAAAATTTTCCTCTCCCAATCCCATGAAAACTTTTCCATGGAAAACACAAGGGTTTTTTTGAAAAAAACCAAAAAAACAAAAAGCTGGGGTTACTCTCTCTCACGCGACACCCACCCTAGAGAACGCGCATGCACTTTGCTCCCCCTCCCGCCGCCTCTTCCCCTCGCCCGACCCCCGCCCTTCTCCGGCCGCGAAGAAGGAGCGCGAGGAGTGGAGGCAGAAAGCTCGGATCGTTACCCCGCTGTCCCCACTGCAACCCTCTTCCTTTTTCTTTGTATTGAAAGCTCAAAACTTTTTCTTCATTCCTTCTTACTTTTTCTTCATTCCTTCTTCCTCTTTGTATGCGTATTAGATGCTTGTTCGAAATGTTTCCAGATGTAAAGCGTTCAGCTTTGTGTGGGATTTGATTCTCTTTTTTCTTTACAAAGATTGTGTTTTTATTATGGATCTGAACCATCTGATGTGTTTGTGCACCACGTTGTTTGTTTCAGGTGTGGATTATTTGGTGTTACTGTGAAATTGGATCCCATGCTTTTGTGTGTGAGAAGTACTCTCTTCTTCTAGTGAGATGGATGATCAAACATGAATGTCACTTCATGCTTGTAAGTTCGGGCCTATTTGGATTAGCTTTTTTTGAGTCCATAAGTACTTTTTTATAAGTTAAACGTTTTTGGGCTCAAAAAAACTTGTTTGAATTAGCTTTTTTAAAAAAGCAGAGTTTCAAAAAAAGCTCAAACATTGTTTTTTTTAGAAGTTGATCATGTGGTGCTTCTGAAAAAAACAGTTTTGGAAAAGCAATTTTTGGATTACGTAATTACCATGTTGCCCTTATGAAATCAACAAATGACATGGGTTTTTATACCTTTCTTTCAAGGTTCCCCTTTTCTCCTCTCTGAGAGATCCGAAGACCTCCCCCGCCTCTACTCCTCTTCACTTCCACGACCTCCAATCGACCGCCTTTTCTCCTCTCTGAGAGATCCGAAGACCTCCCCCCCCCCTCTACTCCTCTTCGTTTCATAGAGGTACCATCTGAAACCCTAGAACTATCTTTTTTTCCCCTATTGTGATCTTGGTTTTCGATTTCGATGCTATTGAAGATATCCTTCGATTTATTAGTGTGTGATGCTCTATGTTCTTCTGGTTTTGGTTTCGCCAGGGCTTGGAATGGGTACCTGTGTTTGATTTTCAGGCTTAGGATGAAACAACTGTGCATCGAAAGCTTCGTTTTTTTTTTCTGTCTGTAAATTATGTTTTGATACAAGTGCAAAGATGAAAATGAAGTTCTTTGGTATTCTTTACATAGTGCTCCATGGAGCTCAATGGGCTGAACTTCTGAAGGGAAGGTTGGGATTTGTGAATTGGTCACCGGAAATCCATGGTTTTGAGTTTCAGATCATTGTGTTCTGTGGGTGTGAAAAATTCACATTGATTGTAATGCCTATTGCCATAGTCTTGGTAAAGGTAGTTTGAGGGGAAATTTTAGTGCTATAACATTAGAATTTATTTTCCTCAATTGGTCAGTGAGTGTTCAATAATACATGTGAAGAATTATGTTATTAATGTTTGTACAAAAATCTCGGGTTTAGAGGGTATCTAGAAGCAATTACAAATTTTGCCTTCGTATATATTATGAGGTTTGTGGGATTATACATGTGAAGAAAACTATGTTTTTATTATCATAGTTTATGTTTACATTAATGTTACTATGGTTATTTTCTGATAATGTGACAAAGAGCATCAAGAACATGATGATTTTAAAAATGAAATAATGCATGGAAGGCAATGACAATATTGTTCTATTCTTCATTAAATTAGAAAACACTATCATCAATAATGATTGAATATCAATTACAGATTATACACTCTCTATTTGAATTATTCTATATAATTGTAAAATAGCATAATTAGTGTTATGCGATTAGAAAATGTGATTAAGAATTAGTCCATATCTATAATTATATACTTTACTGATATATACATTTAAAGAGAGATATGGATACATAAAAGAGTTGATACTTTCACTAGAATTCACCTTCATGTTTAAATTTAATTCATACTGGAAACTGATCAGAAAGAAAATAAAATATCTGCAGATTGTGATGAGCAGCCTGAGAAACTCCGAGGAGGAGCAGCAATTGTCAGAGTGGAGCGATGATGGGTACTGTGATGAGTCGATGAGAGGGATGTATGATTCAAGCTGGGACTTGTGGGAGGAATGGATGGGGTGGGAAGGAGCTGGAATCAGAGACTACACCTCCCACATCAACCCTTACATCTAAACAACCCCTTTTTTTTTCCAATTGAGTCTTGTTGTATAGAGTCCTTTGTGAAAGGACTCAAATTTATGTACATATGTTCTTGTTCTCATTCTATCTGGCAATTATATCATCAATGTGTATATATATGGATCTAAGAGTTGATTTTGTAGTTTTTACAAATGACACCCAACAAATGATCATAATTAGGAACACTATTCGAGAACAACTCTCCAATGTATCTAAGAATTGATTTTGTAGTTTTTAAAAATTATTGTTATTGTCGTTGTAGTTGTTGAAAAATATTATTGTTCTTGTGCTTATGTTTGTTGTTCTAATTTTTTGTTCGTGTTGTTAATTGTTGCTATGGTTGTTGTGATGTTGAGATATTATTAATATTGTTATTGTTAATTGTTGTTATAATAGTAATGACAATATTGTTGTAATGGTTGTTGTGATGTTAAAAAATATTATTGTTCTTATTCTTATGTGTGTTGTAATTTTTTTATTCTTCTTCATTGTTGTTATGATTGTTGTGATGTTGAAAAATATTATTATTTTTATTGTTAATTGTTGTTGAAATAGTAATAATAATAATAATAAACAAATAAATAATATTAAAAATATGATCATAATCATAAAAGTAGTAATAATAACAATAATAGTGTTAAACAATTATAATTATAATAGTATTAACAATAATAATTATTAATAGTAATAAAATATGTGACAAAAGCATAATACTTGGGATATAATTGAATGAATGTTCATTTTAGTAATTTGTCAGTACTTAAAAAGTCCTTTTGGGAATACACATCTAAACAACTCCCCAAATCATAAAGTACTTTTGAATTAGCTAATCCAAACACAAAATAAATAGAATCACTTAGCTTATTCTTATAAGTACTTTTTTCAGAAGTTCTTCTAGAATTTTGAAAAAAAAAAATATTTTTTTTGGAAGCCAATCCAAACATGGCCTTCTTCTCCTCCATTTTGTTCTATAACAAGCTTGTGAACTTCTAGGATGAAATTTGCTTTTGTTCATTATTTATTTATTCAAGTTATTCCTTCACGGTCAATTTGTTTACAGGTAATTTGAAGTAATGATGCAGGGAATTGTAAAACTCTGTATTTTATTAGTCATGTATATCACATTATATGAATAGAATTGACTCTGTTGTTCCAAATTGTGTTCCAAATTGTGTTCCTTAGTTGTTTGTTTTGTTTCTAAGGAAATTACATTACATGATGCCAAAGACAAAAACCATATAAACAATTTCATGTCATCTTTTTGTCTTATATGCATGTTTGACCACCTCAACTCTGTCTTCTTGTTAATCTTATACATGTCCAAGCATATGCTTTCCAGATTAAGTTGTCATTATGCATGCGTGTATACAGACTCTTTGTCCTTTTCTATCTTTGCACTCCTTGGGTATCCATTAGAGGAATCAAAACTAGAAAAAACTCACCATCCTATAAATCCTGAACCAGATCATGATCATCTCTAACATCAATGGAGGTTTCATCTCTTGCATTGTGGTTTGGCCTTGTCTTAGGAGTCATTCCATTGCTAGCTCAGGCAATATGGTACTGGAATGACATCCTCTTCTCTGCGATTCGTCTCCGGCGCGGCACCAAGCTGCCGCCAGGATACATGGGCCTTCCTTTCTTTGGAGAAACTCTCACCTTTCTCTTGTACTTCAAGATCCTCCGTCGTCCTGATGATTTCATCAATTCTAAGAAGCGAAGGTAAAAATTGAAATACATCCTTTTGATATGTGCTAGTTTTTAGCTACTCTCAGTAATTATGTTGTGATCAGATATGGAGATGGAGTAGGGATGTTCAGGAGCCATCTCTTTGGCTCTCCGACAATCATAACTTGCGCACCGGGGAGCAACAAGTTCATACTTCAAAACTGCAAAGACTTCCACATGCGGTGGCCGGTGCCAGAGCTCATCGGTCTCAAGTCCGTTGTCAACGTAGAAGGCGAACAACATGAGAGACTTCGAAGCTTCATCATCAATGCAGTAAACCAGCCTAACTCGCTTCAGAAGATCGCTGCGGCGGTGCAGCCACCAATTGTTGCTGCACTTCATTCCTGGGCAGAGAAAGGGATTATCAATGCATTCCAGGAGATCAAGAAGGTTATAAGTTAAAGTACTTGGACTTTTAGAAACTTAATTTGCTGATTTGATACTTTTACTAACTATTAATATTCATGATCAGGTGACATTTGAGAACATTTGCAAGATGTTTGTCAGCATGGATGCTCAGCCTCTCACTGAATCTATTGAAAAGTACTTTAAAGATGTTGTCCCTGGTTTGTTTGCACTCCCCATTGATATACCTGGATCAGCAGTTCACAAAGGCCTTAAGGTTTGATTATCAAACTTGGTAATTGGAATGAATGAAAACATATAACTATATATATAGAAGATAATTATATAATATGGAGTTTTGTTTTTCTTGATGTTGGTAGTCTAGGAGGAAGCTGACCAAGATATTCAAAGAAGAGTTAGCGAAGAGGAAGCTAATTCATAAGAAGAATGAGATCAGTAGTGATGAAAGTCATGATATAATGGATGGATTAATGAGACTGAAGGATGAAGAAGGTAAGCAACTGAGAGATGATGAGGTGGTGGATAACATTGTTTCTCTAGTGCTTGCCGGATATGAATCTACATCCCTTGCCATCATGTGGGCACTTTATTTCATCTCAAAGTCACCCCATGTTTTTCAAAAGCTCAAGGTAATAAATTAAATCCTAAATTTTTTATCATCTAGTGGCAATATAAAGAGATTTGATATTTAGTTCAAATCAACTGAAGAAATGGTCGATAATTTGCAGGAAGAGAACATAGAGACGAAGAAAAACATGAAAGGAGATTACATAACAATGGAAGAAATCTCAAAAATGAAGTACACCGCCAATGTAGTCGAAGAAACAATAAGAATGGCAAATGTCTCTCCTATGGCTTATCGTGTTGCGACAAAAGATATTTATTATAAAGGTAAGATAAGTAGGATGACAACTTCGATTTTCATACCGACATTTTTATTATTTAAACAATACAACATATATACATTGATTGCCTGCATGATGTAGGTTTTCTTATACCCAAAGGTTGGTCAGTGGTTGTGTGGCTTCGGTCTTTACACACTGATGAAAACAACTTTAATGATCCACTTAAGTTCAATCCTGAAAGATGGAATGTAAGTGTTTGAATTGGTTTCATGCAAGATAAATGTTTGTTTGATATTCTAAAGCTTATGTTGATTAGAAAAATCCATACTACTGTTTTTCAGAATCCTGCAAGACCAGGAGCTTTTCAAGGGTTTGGTGGAGGTCCTAGGATATGTGCTGGGAATATGTTAGCTCGTCTACAACTTTCAATCATGTTGCACCATTTATCTTTGAAATACAAGTAAATATACTAAATTTGTTTCGAATTTTAATTTTACATTAATTGATTAAATAAATATTATTCTGAATATATGGTATACATTTTATTTAATTATATATTTCTGTTTTTTTATATAAGGTGGAAGTTGGTGAACCCTGAAGCAAAGATAATGTACCTTCCGAGCCCAAAGCCAATTGATGGAGCCTTGATGACATTCCAGTGTGTCTAAGGTGTGTATATTTATTTATTTATTTATTTATTTAAGAGATTTTTAAAATGAAATATACTATCTTGCCCTAACTAGAGAGAAGGAGCAAAGTACCCGACCACTGGGAGCAGACTTCAAAGATGAACACACCAATAACTCCTTGGCGGGAGATATACCCCCTTTGTATCGCGAGAGATAGATATGATTCTTGCGATCCCTATAAATGATCTAATTATGTAACTCCCTGTTCAATCAGAAACTTTTTATAAAATAAATAAATATAATTTATCTATCTGATTAAAAAATAAATAAATATATTATGAAACTAGTGGAAGAGTTCCCTTGTGGTTCATAATATGGTCCGAAAAGATGTTAAGAGATGTTAACCGTAAAAGTGAGGTGAGATTAAGTTGATAAAATAATTGAGGTCTAAACTTACCTATTCACAATGATGAGAACAACTTTGACGGTCCACTTAACTTCAACAATGATTTGATGGAATATAAGCATTTGCATTCGGTATATATTTTTTTTTCCTCTATGTATAAATAGTTAAAATAATGTATTTTTATTTTATTTTATTTTTAAAAAATTGGATGAATCATATTTATTTAAAATAGTTGAGTTATGTTACATGCAATCTCTTATTACATATATCAGTATAATGAAACTAAAATATTTCTTATTTTAACTATTTCCAGTTATTTTTTTCAAGATTTTTATTTTTAGTTGACTTAGGGTTTAGAGCAGTTTTTATAAAAACTTTTATGATCATTGTAATGACGGTTTTGATGAAATAAATAAATTATTCCTTATATTTTTTTTTGTTTGTGGATTAATGACTCTTACACTTACATGAGGAAGTTAGGTGGTGACTTCTCTATATAATTATATTAGTTTTGTTAGCATGTTAATATGTAACGATTTAATGTTAAGAACAAATCTAAAAACTTAAGTGTTTTTTTTTTTTTTTTTTGGGGGTCTAACCCTTCCCTGACCAAGATGCGGGAGCTTTCTTGCAATGGGTTCTCCTTTTTTTTTTTTGATGATATGAGCGGTAAGTCGCTAGAAAAAACCAAGGGAGTGCACAAGCCTTGGCGGAGCGGAACAAGAGGGCGGGCCCATGCACACAAGGGCGCTGGGACTAGGGCTGTCAAACGATCAAGCTGTTCGTGAGCAGCTCGAGATCGACTCGGTAAAAGCTCGAGTTCGGCTCGGAATTTCGAGCTTTCGAGCCGAGCTTGCGCTTTAATTTCGAGCTCGAAATTAATTTCGAGCCGAGTCGAGCTCGATCGAGCTCAGCTCGAAAGCTCGAAATTTAATAATAATATATTAATATATAATATAAATATTATTAAAAAAAATCAATAAAATTTAATAAAATTAGTAAAAATTAATAAATATTATAATATATGAATAAAATATTTAATATTTAGTATTGACATATAATATATAATATAAAAAAATTAATTTATAAATAAGTTTTTAATTTCAAACTAAATCTGAGATTTAAAAATTATAATTAAGTTCTTAATTTCGAGCTTTGAAATTAAAATCGAAATGAAGCTCGAAAGCAAATTTATTCGAGCTAATTTCGAGCTCGAGCTAGGCTATTTCGAGCCGAATTGAAATGGGCTCAAATTTCGATCAAGCTCGGCCGCTTACGTACCTCTAGTCGGAACCTCCCGTCACAAATCCATCGCTCACACTCCTATAAATATGTCCTCACCCGCAATTGAACTCCGTGAGCTCTTGGGGTCATTGGAATTCTTAAGGGAGACCGTGATACCAATAGACCTCTTGGTCGCGTTGACATTCACACTTGTTTATCATTGATGTCACTCTTGCCTATTTGATTCTACTCGATTACCTCGGCCAAGAATTATACACTACATCCCAAAGCCTAAAATCATATAAACAATTTCATGTCTTCTTGTTAATCTTATACATGTCCAAGCATATCCTTTCCGCATTGAGTTGTCATTATGCATGCATGTATACGTGAGACTCTTTGTCCTTTTCTATCTTTGCAGTCCTTGGGTATCCATTAGAGGAATCAAAACTAGGAAAAACTCACCATCCTATAAATCCTGAACCAGATCATGATCATCTCTAACATCAATGGAGGTTTCATCTCTTGCATTGTGGTTTGGCCTTGTCTTAGGAGTCATTCCATTGCTAGCTCAGGCAATATGGTACTGGAATGACATCCTCTTCTCTGCAATTCGTCTCCGACGAGGCACCAAGCTGCCGCCAGGATACATGGGCCTTCCTTTCTTAGGAGAAACTCTCACCTTTCTCTTGTACTTCGAGATCCTCCACCGTCCTGATGATTTCATCAACTCTAAGAAGCGAAGGTATACATTGAAATGCATCCTTTTGATATGTGCTAGTTTTTTAGCTACTCCCAGTAATTATTTTGTAATCAGATATGGAGATGGAGTAGGGATGTTCATGAGCCATCTCTTTGGCTCTCCGACAATCATAACTTGCTCACCGGGGAGCAATAAGTTCATACTCCAAAACTGCAATGATTTCCATGTAAGATGGCCGGTGCCAGAGCTCACCGGTTTCAAGGCCGTTGTCAACTTAGAAGGCAAGCAACATGAGAGACTTCGAAGCTTCATCATCAATGCAGTAAACCAGCCTAACTTGCTTCAGAAGATCGCTGTGGCGGTGCATGTTAAATATTGGCCTTCCTTGGGATATGGTTTTATCTTTGGGATGAAGCCAAATCTTCATCTCTTTTAATCCAACGGTCTAGATTTCTCTATGGTTGATATAGGGTTATGTTTGTTGGGTTGTGAGTGATGAGAGAGAGTATTGTAAGAGTGTGTGAAGAGAGAAAGGAGAAGGTGAACAAGAGAAGAAGCAACCCTAGATCTCATCTTGTTAAGGTACATTCCTTGGTGTTTGGAGGTGAGGGGTATTTGTTACTCTTGTATTTCTCTTGTGGCTTGGTTTAAGCCATTGTTTTCTCCTTGTTGCTCTTGTAATCCCCCAAGTTCTAGTGAAGCATTGTCCTCCTGTGGATGTAGGCTATTCTTGGCCGAACCACGTTAAATTTGGTGTCTCCATTTTGTTCTTGTGTGAATGGTTGTATGTGCTCTTTGTATTGCCTATCTATTGTGCTATTGATAGGTGTTGGTGAAGTTGCACATCAAGTGTTCGACGAATTGCCGCACTCGTTCCGCTTCCTCACTTACAACAATTGGTATCAAAGCTTGGTTCTAGGAGTGTGGTGGTCGTCTAAGCTTGCAATTGAGAGAATTGAAGCTTGTATTGGCAGTGATTTGGTCTCATAGCTATGGACAAGGCAATGGAGTTTGAAAAACTCAAGGAGGACAATTGGCCAATATGGAAGATCATAATGGAGGATCATCTTGTCTATAAGGAGTTGGATCTACCACTATTGGGGGAGGATGCTAAACCTTCATCTATGAGTGATGAAGAATGGAAGTCTCTTGATCGGAAATGCTTGTTGGTGATAAGGCCATGTATTTGACCATCTATATTGTTTGATGTTTATCAATGCAAGACCGCTTATGAACTTTGGAGCACTTTGGGGCAATCTTTTGAGCAACCATCGGGCATCAATAAGATGCATGCCATGAAGAGGTTATTTCTCTTAAAGATGAAGGATGGTGTCACGGTGCGGAAGCATGTGAATGAGTTTAACTCAATTGTGGCACAATTGAAAGCTCTAATGGTGAATCTTGATGAAGAGGTCTTATGCTTGCTACTTTTGAGCTCTTTGCCTCCAAGTTGGGATACTCTTGTTACTACCGTGGAGAATACAATGGGGAACAAGTTCAAGTTGAGTGATGTTGTTTCTTCATTGAGTAGTGAGGAGACTAGAAGGGCTTCTTCACAAATGTCTAGTGACTCGAGTCAAGCACTAGCGGCCGATGAAAGAGGAAGGTCTCAACAAAGGGGTGATGTCTTTGCTAATAGGGGCAAGTCACAAGGCAAGGGAAGATCAAAGTCACGGGGCCGGGTAATTACTTGTTGGTATTGCAAGAAACAAGGCCATGTGAGGAATGATTGTAATCTCTTGAAGAGCAAGCGAAAAGGGAAGCAAGTTGATGGTAAAGCAAGCATAGCATCTAATAGCGAAGATGGAGTCACATTGAGTATTGCTTGTACGGTTTCTTCTCCCGTTAATACTTGGGTGTTAGACTCCGGTGCTTCATTTCACATATGTCCGGATCGATCATTTTTCTCCATCTACAAAGAGGTTGATTGTGGCAATGTCTACCTTGGTAATGATCGTGCATGTAAAATTTTGGGCATTGGTGATGTGGTTATTGAGCAAGAAAATGGGAAGAAGCATACATTGACTAATGTGAGGCATGTTCCCGAGATAACAAAGAACTTTATTTCGGCCGGGCAACTTGATGAGGCCGGTTATGTGGTCACTTTTGGCAATGGATAGTGGAAGATCTCCAAGGGTTGTATGACGATATTGAAGGGGCAAAAGGATGGGAGTTTGTATACTTTTCTTGGCTCACCTTAAAGATCGGCAACGACAAGTGGACATGATGATGTGCATGTTTGGCATAGTCGGCTTGGTCACCTTAGTGAGCATGGAATGAAGGTATTGCAAGATAGAAAGCTTATTCCTTTGTTTGAGAATTCATCTCTTGAATTATGTGTGCATTGCATCATGGGCAAGCAACATAGAGTAAACTTTAAGAGGCATGAATCTCATGGAAAGTTGAAAGCATTGGACTTGGTTTATTCCGATGTTTGTGGCCCTATGAATGTCAAGTCTCTTGGTGGTGCTTCCTATTTTGTTACTTTCATGGATGATTATTCAAGGAAGTGTTGGATTTATCCATTGGCATCCAAAGATCAAGTTTTTGAAACTTTCAAGAAGTTCAAGGCCCGTGTTGAGAAAGAAAGTGAAAGGTTTATAAAATGCTTGCAAACCGACAATGGTGGAGAATTTTGCTCTAGTGCTTTTGATGGCTTTTGTGTAGAGAATGGTATTAAGAGAGTGAAAATTGTTCCTTATACTCCACAACAAAATGGTGTCATTAAAAGAATGAATAGAACCATTGTGGAGAGAGTAAGAAGCATGATATCTCACTCCGGTCTTCCTAAGTTCTTTTGGGCCGAAGTTGCAAATACGGCGGTATACCTCATCAATAGATCACCAAGTGCTCCATTGGATGGTGATATTCCCGAAATGCTATGGAGTGGTAAGAAAATTTCTTATGATCATTTAAGAGTTTTTGGTTGTGAAGCTTATGTGCAAGTGCCATTTGAGAAGAGAAATAAGCTTGATTTGAAATCAAGGGAGATGTGCTTTCCTTGGTTCTGGTGGTGATGATAGAGGCTACCGGTTGTGGGATCCAATTGAGAGGAAGACAATTAGAAGCCATGATGTAATATTTCGTGAGGATGTAATGTTCAAAGAAAGCAATCAAGAAGAGCAAAAGGATGAGAAACTTGTTGTTCATATGCAAGTTGACTCATGTGTTCCTCCTCGGCAAGTTCAAGAAATTCATCCTCAAGACCATGATGATGGTGATGGCCATGGTGATGTTGATGGTCATGATGATAGCATGGAGATGATTGAGCAAGGGGATGCTCATGTTGATGAGGAAGAACAAGAATTTTCGTCTCCACAAATTTTAAGGAGATCTACAAGGACTCCTAAACCCATCCAAAGGTATTCTCCATCCTTGTATTATGCTTTATTTACCGATGCCGGTGAGCCGGAATCTTTTCATGAAGCACAAAGTTGTCTTGAGAAAGCTAAATGGCAAAAGGCAATGGAAGAAGAGATGGACTCTTTGCATCGGAACCAAACTTGGGACTTGGTGAAGCTTCCAAGTGGAAAGAAAGCATTAAAGAATAGATGGGTGTATGTGATAAAGCATGAAGCCGATGGATCAAGAAGATACAAGGCAAGACTAGTGGTGAAGGGCTATGGTCAAAAGCATGGTATTGACTTCAATGAAATATTTGCTTCTGTGGTGAAACATAGCTCCATAAGAGTTATTCTATCTTTGGTGGCTAATCTTGATTTGGAGCTTGAACAACTTGACATCAAGATGGCTTTCTTGCATGGTGACCTTGAAGAGGAGATTTATATGTCTCAACCGGAAGGCTTTGCTAACAAGTCTAATCCTAACTTGGTGTGCAAGTTGAAGAAGGGGTTGTATGGCTTGGAAACAAGCTTCAATGACAATGGTACTAGAAGTTTGACAATTTTATGCAAGATGAAGGCTATTCTAGATGTGATTTTGATCATTGTGTCTTCTTCAAAGGTTCCACATGTGGCATGTTTACTTGTTTATTACTTTTATGTGGATGACATGTTGATAGCTAGCAATGATCGGAAGGAGATTAAATCCTTGAAGCTCCATATGCCAAAGATGTTTGCTACTAAAGATCTTGGTGCCGCAAAGAAGATTTTAGGCATACGCATTCACCGAGATAGAGAGCATGGGAAGTTATGGTTCAGTCAAACCGAATACATTAGCAAAGTCCTTAAAAGGTTTGGAATGGTTGATTGCAAACCGGTTTCTACACCTCTTGAGGAACATTTTAATCTATCCAAGAAGAGTTCTCCAAAGGATGAAAAATTTGAAAATGTTCCATATACCTCCGCGGTTGGTAGCTTAATGTATGCTATGATATGCACAAGGCCGGACATTGCTTATGCGGTGGGGGTTGTTTCAAGGTACATGTCTAGTGCCGGTTGGGAACATTGGCAAGCCGTCAAGTGGATTCTTCGTTACTTGAAGGGTACACAAAATTTATGCTTGTGCTTTGGGGGTTCTTCATTGGTGGTTAATGGTTATGTTGATGCCGATTATGCCGGTTGTAGAGAGACAAGGAAGTCCACTACGGGGTATGTTTTCACATTTGGTGGTGGTGCAGTGAGTTGGATGTCTAAACTTCAAGACATTGTTGCCTTGTCTACTACGGAAGCGGAATATATTGCCTTGACCAAAGGAGCCAAAGAAATGATTTGGTTGAAACATGTGCTTAATCAATTTGAAGTGGTACAAGGAAAGTATGCATTGCATTGTGATAGTCAAAGTACGATACATCTTGCCAAGAATGCGGCTTTTCATTCTAGAACAAAGCACATTGATGTGACGTACCACTTTATTCGGCTTGCTTTGGAGCGTGGATATTTGCATATTGAGAAGATCACACAAATAACAACCTTGCGGATTTGTTGACAAAGGTTGTGCCTACGGAGAAGACATCTCAATGTAGGAGGCTTTCCGGGTTAGTGGAGACGTGACCCGGATGATTGGATGACAATGCTTGATGCTTCATTGTTGCTTGATTGAAGATTTGACTTCAAGTGGGGGATTGTTAAATATTGGCCTTCCTTGGGATATGGTTTTATCTTTGGGATGAAGCCAAATCTTCATCTCTTTAAATCCAACGGACTAGATTTCTCTATGGTTGATATAGGGTTATGTTTGTTGGGTTGTGAGTGATGAGAGAGAGTATTGTAAGAGTGTGTAAAGAGAGAAAGGAGAAGGTGAACAAGAGAAGAAGCAACCCTAGATCTCATCTTGTTAAGGTACATTCCTTGGTGTTTGGAGGTGAGGGGTATTTGTTACTCTTGTATTTCTCTTGTGGCTTGGTTTAAGCCATTGTTTTCTCCTTGTTGCTCTTGTAATCCCCCAAGTTCTAGTGAAGCATTCTCCTCCCGTGGATGTAGGCTATTCTTGGCCGAACCACGTTAAATTTGGTGTCTCCATTTTGTTCTTGTGTGAATGGTTGTATGTGCTCTTTGTATTGCCCATCTATTGTGCTATTGATAGGTGTTGGTGAAGTTGCATATCAAGTGTTCGACGAATTGCCGCACTCGTTAAGCGGCTTCCTCATTTCTTTACAACAAGCAGCCACCAATTGTTGCCGCACTTCATTCTCAAGCAGAAAGGGATTATCAATGCGTTGCCAGAGATCAAGAAGGTTATAAGTTACAATACTTGGACTTTTAGAAACTTAATTTGCTGATTTGATACTTTACTAACTATTAATTAATATTCATGATCAGGTGACATTTCAGAGCATTTGCAAGAGGTTTTTCAGCATGGATCCTCAGCCTCTCACTGAATCTATTGATAAGTACTTTTTTTTTTATAAAGTGGATAAATCACATTTTATTTAATTTAATAAAGATAGTTTGTTACATTGCTTGGCCAAAAAGGCAATAAAAAGAATACATAGTTGGTAACATCATTCTTTACGCCAAAGAATACACCCGATCCTTTCCTAGCTCATTACTTGGGTTTTGAGTCTCCCCAGGTTTGGTCTCCTTCATCGTCAGCCTCTCTCACATAGCCGATGAAAATTCCGTGTTTAAACTTAACCAGGTTCCCTGCCGCCTCTAGCTTTGTTCTCTTCACCATAGGAGCCGCATTCAACCAAGATATGATAAGGAAAAAAATTTCTGGAATAATTCTAAAAAAAACGCATTGTTTATTCTGAAAGCATCGTCTATTCCTTTCCCCCCAAATGCTCCATGTGATTGGCATGTGGCAAAGAATGCCCCATCCTTCCTCGTAGGGTATTGTCGACCCCCTGTGAGAAACCCACAGCGCCCAAAGTGTCACAGTATCCAAATCTTCGCTCGATCCGAACAATGTCTGGAAATGGTTCCAGATTTGTCTTACGAGAGGGCAAGAGATGAAGATGTGATGTACTGATCCGTCCTCCGTCGTACACAAGTAGCAGCTGGTGCAATGGTGCAGTCCCCTCTCCACTTTCTCTTGTACAGGTTATCGAGGGTAAGGATTCTATTCTCCCTTGCCAGCCATGCAAATAGTTTTGCCTTGAGCAAGCATGGTTGCTTCCAGAACTCCTTTTTCAGGTCACTTCTTAGGCGTCCATCAATTCTGAATCTGTATAGCGATTTAACAGTGAATATTTTGCTCGCCGTGAGTTCCCATTCCCTAGTGTCCATTGCTTCCGGGTCTATGTCAGAATCAACAAGTGCTTGTCTGAGCTGGATGAGATCTTCAGCCTCCCTAGCTGATATGGGGCCTGGTTTGAGTATTGTGGCTCCACTTTGGAGTTTAGTTCCAGCTCCTTGGATGGTAAGGTGCTTTGATAGGGATAATTCTTGCAGCCCCGGGTAGATGTTCTCCAAAGAAGTTCCCCATCTATCACTTGTCCTTCCAAAAGTTTGTGTTTGTACCAAATCCCAGGGTGACCTGAATGTTTGCCGGTACGAGGGGGGGCTTTCCTGACAAAGACCTTTGCAAAAGGTTGATGCACGCTGCGGGGCCGGTCTATGAGGATCAATATGTCCTCTCCTTGCGTATGCGTCTTGGAATATCTTCTGGCATATGCCCGTGCGTCCGTTGAGAATTCTCCACCACCACTTTCCTAATAGGGCCCTGTCTATTGATAAGTACTTTAAAGATGTTGTCTCTGGTTTGAGAACATTCCCCATTGATATACCTGGATCAGCAGTTCACAAAGGCCTTCAGGTTTGATTATCAAACTTGGTAATTGGAATGAATGAAAACATATAACTATATATATAGAAGATAATTATATAATATGGAGTTTTGTTTTTCTTGATGTTGGTAGTCTAGGAGGAAGCTGACCAAGATATTCAAAGAAGAGTTAGAGAAGAGGAAGCTAATACATAAGAAGAATGAGATCAGTAGTGATGAAAGTTATGATATAATGGATGGATTAATGAGACTGAAGGATGAAGAAGGTAAGCAACTGAGAGATGATGAGGTGGTGGATAACATTGTTTCTCTAGTGCTTGCCGGATATGAATCTACATCCCTTGCCATCATGTGGGCACTTTATTTCATCTCAAAGTCACCCCATGTTTTTCAAAAGCTCAAGGTAATAAATTAAATCCTAAATTTTTTATCATCTAGTGGCAATATAAAGAGATTTGATATTTAGTTCAAATGGTCGATAATTTGCAGGAAGAGAACATAGAGATGAAGAAAAACATGAAAGGAGATTACATAACAATGGAAGAAATCTCGAAAATGAAATACACCGGCTTTTCAATGTAGTCGAAGAAACAATAAGAATGGCAAATGTCTCTCCTATGATTCATCGTGTTGCGAAAAAGATATTTACTATAAAGGTAAGAAGATAAGTAGGATGCCAATTACTTCAATTTTCATACTGACATTTTTATTATTTAAACAATACAACATATATACATTGTTCGCATGATGTAGGTTTTCTTATACCCAAAGGTTGGTCAGTGCTTGTGTGGCTTCGGTCTCTACACACAAATGAAAACAACTTTAATGATCCACTTAAGTTCAATCCTGAAAAATGGAATGTAAGTGTTTGAATTGGTTTCATTCAGGAGAAATGTTTGTTTGATATTCTGAAGTTTTTGTTGATTAGAAAAAATCCATACTCTGTTATTCAGAATCCTGCCAAACCATGAGCTTTTCAAGGGTTTGGTGGAGGCCCTAGGATATGTGCTGGAAATATATTAGCTCGTTTACAACTTTCAGTCATGTTGCACCATTTATCTTTGAAATACAAGTAAATACACTGAAATTGTTTCTAATTTTAATTTCATATTAATTAATTAAATAAATAGTATTCTGAATATATGGTATACATTTTATTTATTTATATATTTCTGTTGTTTTTTTATATAAGGTGGAAGTTGGTGAACCCTGAAGCAAAGATAATATACCTTCCGACCCCAAGGCCAATTGATTGAGCCTTGATGACATTCCAGTGTGTCTAAGGTGTATGTATATATATATATACATATATTTATTTATTTATTAGAGAGATTTCCAAAATGAAATATACTATTTTGCCCTAACCAGAGAGGAGGAGAGAGCACCCGATCACTGGGAGCAAACTTTGAAGATGAACACACCAACAATCCCTTGGCAGGAGATATACCCTCTTGTATCAAGAGAGATAACTATGATTATCCTGAGCCTTGAAAATGGTCTAATTATGTAACTCTCGATTCAACTAGGAATCTTTTAAAAAATAAATAAATGTGAATTTATCTATCTTATTAAAAATTAAATAAATATATTGTGAAATTAGTGGAAGAGTTCTCTTTGTGGTTCATAGTATGGTCGAAAAGATGTTCAGAGATGTTAATCGTAGAGGTGAGGTGGGATTAAGTTGATAAAATAATTGAGATCTATACTTTACCAATTCACAATGATGAGAACTTTGATGGTCCACTTAACTTCAACCATGATTTGATGGAATATAAGCATTTGCATTCGTGTTTTTTTTTTTTTCTTTTTTGTCTCTATGCATAAATAGTTAAATATATATTTATTTTATTTTATTTTATTTTATTTTTAAAAATAGATGAATCATATTTATTTAAAATAATTGAGTTACTTTATATACAATCTCTTGGTACATAGGTCAATATAATGAAACCAAAACAAAAGTCTTGCCACGTCATAACTACTCCTAGTCACCTCCAGACGTCTTGTCTCCCTCCCCTATCATCGTCATAGCATACTCCTACTCCTAATTTTGTTTTCTTTAATGGATGGGTTATATCAAACAAAGAGATAATAGAAAAAAATTTTAGTGTTGCTAATAATTTCTCGCAATTCTACAAATCTTAGAACTTTATAAGATTTACTGTCATGCTACACCATTTATCTCTACAATACAAGGAATAGCATTCCTCAAACATTCCTCTTTCTCATCATTTTATATCAATTAACTCTCAAGAATAATTCAAACATATCAAATTTTTTAAAATTTAAATAATTCTCATCCAACAAAACCTTGTGAAAAATTGTGTGTGTTTACATGTCCCTAAAGAGTTTTTTTAAAAAAAATGTTTAATAAAAAATGTAAATAAATTAATTAACAGTGATTAAAATAAATTTGTTTAAAATCACAAAGTAAATGTTTAATAAAAAATAAATAAAAAGAAAGGAAAAAAAAATGTATAATATTTACTTTGAAAAATCATCCGTTCCATTCTTCTCTTTTAGGATAAATAAATTAATAAATAACTAAATGTAAATAAAAGTAATTCAAAAGTGATAGGGTTTATAGTTATTTAATTATTAATCCCTGACATTGTTTTTTTTTTTTTTACCTTGGGATCCTTGGGGTGTGTGTAGGGGCAAAAACTTGCACGGAGCCGACTCCACCGATCTTTAGGTGAGTCGGCCTCCATTTTGCCATTTAAACAATGTTTTAAGTGTTTCCAACCGTACAGATGTGAAGATCATTGAAAAATAAGTTAGCATGTCCATTTTCATATAATTTGGTGATCGTTTGGTCCTCCCACTTAACAGTTAAAATTTTATAGAAATTTCAGTCTGCCTCGTAATTTCAAAATTTCGTAATTTCAACCATTAAGTAAGAAGAGACCAAACGGGCCCACCAAATTATATGAAAATGGATATCTTCAACTTATTTTTCGATAATCTTTCGTCTCGTATGATTGAAAATAATTAAAAACATTGTCTAAATGAGAAAATCGAGGCCGACTCCATCTAAAGATAGTGGAGCCTACCTACTTAAAGTTTTTCTCAAAGGTAGGAATTTAGTGTAATAGTATTTTGGGTGTATGTGTTTTGGGTGAAAAAACAATGCCAAATAGTGTCAGGGACCTATAGATAATTTGCCCAACTCTATATTATTTTTTGCCAAATAAATCAAGAAATAAGGCGACAAGTAGAAAAGTAAAAAAAATTTAATTAAAGGAGTAACAGGAGTATACTATGTTGGAAGAAGAGCTAAAAATGAGTCAACAAGTGATTGTTTTTTAGATAGGACATATTGGTGACCTCCATCAATTGAACCTAAATTTTGGAGAACATTAGATAGAGAATGATATGATTTTGTCCCTTAATTTTACATTCCCAACCCAATATACATGAAAAGAAAAGAAAAGTTGAACTTAAAGACAAAGAAAAGTCATAATAAATAAAGATTAGGAGACATTGAAAGGTTGACAATATCTTTAACACTTTCTTTATAAACAATTTTCCATGAATATTTTTTTTAATTAAGTGCACAATTACAAACTTAATATAGTTGTCAGAATTTAATCTTTAAAAAATAAAAATTTGCTTGGATGCCTAAAAAAGCTGTATCTTCTTAAATATTT